>CM023482.1:153405398-153728942 GCA_013339685.2 Hyalomma asiaticum
GCAACATTCTGTCCAGGCTGCTGTTTCTCTTTGGTTGTTCAAGCCTCATTCTTGGCCTCCCCCCCCCCCCCCCCCTTTTTTTTTTCTGAACAAAGGTCATAATAAAGGTTATGTTGATACAAGATCAAACTGTAAATGTCTTAGCGGTGACTGTTTATTGGTATAAGGGGGGAGAGCTAGCTTTCTATTGCAAAAGAACTGAAAGTTCCACTTATTTCGTTACTGTGGTTGGAGATAGGTCTTTAAGAGCTGAAGCCTCAGATTTTCGCCAGCCATGACGTACCTATTTGACTAGGTACTAAGCGTACACAGGCCTTTAACTCAAGTGGCTTTTTCACGAATGCAACTGCTGGCACATCACATCAGCTTTATAGTGCATTGCATCCATTTAAATGGGGCTAATGTGCTAGGGAAGTGTGTCACATCAATACGCCAGGTGAGCGTGAGCTAAGAGTTCAAGTCGCGTTGAGTGGAGCATGCAAACAGTGGTGTGGAGGTTGTGAGCTTTTGTGCTAAGCTCCGCCCCTGGCAGATATGGTGCACTTTCACTTTCCCTTGTGCGATACCATCTTGGAGTGCTACATTAGGCCACCCTAACTACATGTAAACAGTGTCACGTTGCCTTTCTTAAATGTGCTTTGAAATGTGATCGCATTGTCGTTGCAGAAGACCCGTGCTTGCAAAATGGAAATAATTCAATATTTGCGGATGCTATGCACAAAGCGCATGCATGCTTTCAAGCAACTTGAGGATATAGCCAAAGAGCAAGAGTGTTGTTCAACACATGCTGATTTGGACAGAACTGCTCATGCAAAATGCTGTGCGCTAGCAGTTGACTCCCGTTCCCTAATTGAAATAGTGACTGTGCCACCGCCGCTTGAGAGCAGCATCAGGCTGCCTCCTCTCTTGAGCATAGATTGAGGAGATACGGAAGTGAAGCTTTGTCTATAAACACTGGTGCTGAGTACACTGGCTTTTGTCTAGTTACGAATGCTAGCTGATGATGGGGTTTTTCAGTTCGTAGTATAGAGAGGTGTAGCAGTTGGAAATCCAGTTGTAAAATACAGAGCATGAGACAAAAAAGAAAAGAGAAAAGAAAAAGAGAAGAGGGGGGGGGGGGGGGTCGCTGCTTCCACTAGTGGCACAAGGCTAGCAAAGCAGCATAACTGATGGGCACTTCTTCTGCTTCACTTCAGAACATGTGCTAGTAGTGGGCTGAAGGCATGAGTACAAAAGAAGAAGCACATGCACAAATGCGCATTGTTTTCATCATCTTCACCTCGGCGCGATTCAATCTTATTGGCATGGTGTTGCGAGAAGGAAAGCGTGATGTCACATCAGCTGTAAATGTGGCTCTATTTGCTTCTGTCCTCTGCATGAATGTGCAGTCCCTCTATACCACAGGTTCTAAAGGAGCATAGGCACATGCAACTTACTCATTTATGTTGTCATCATGAGCACCTAGCCAGAATATTTGCGTAAAATATATAAAGTGCATTGTTTTTGTAGCCAGAGATTCAGATTTCATTATGCGAAGTTCTTGAATTCACAGGTACCTCACAGTGCACCTGTGAGACAAGTATGTGCTAAGTGGCACTATGCTTGTCTCACTGCCAGCGGCTTTTGCTTTCCTTTGTTCCTACACATTTAGCAATGCCTTAAATTGTTTTGTATGAAAAGATCTCATGGATCAGAAGTGGAAAACCAGCTCCTTCCATCGCTTCAAAATGCATCAGACAAAATTCAACGGTGTGCGTGTGTTGTCCTTGGCATCATGAAACAACAAAAAATATAGAATAGTGCATTCTAGCAACTCAAGTAACTTCTGTCAGCTACCAGTAACACATCCAAACATTTTCAGACAACCCTACAAGTGCTGCTCTCAATCAACATCAAAGCAGGTACTAAGAGTGGCTGCCCGGTGATTCACCATCTTTGGCTCCAAAGGGGTACAAAATACAATACGGGGGGCTTGCTCGATTCCTGTCACTTTCTGTAATGTGTCTTACAGTGGACACATATTGGCTGAGCCGTCGCTCAGAAAGCCTATTGGTCCAATGAGGCATCACCTTGAAGCTATGTTGTTCAAAAAGGAGAATACAGTGAAAACTCGATGTGATCTCGTTTAATATGCTCTTTGGGATGTTTCTTTTTCCCAACCAACACCCCGTAGGTTCAATGTATTTTCATACGGTTGACAGAATCACATTTTCACATGAAATTGGATAATACGACCAAGCTACCACAGCTGATCACATATACAGCAGGCCATGCAAGCACGACAATGTACACCGCATGCCATCAGGAAAAGAATACAAAAGCTTTTACAAACAAAGCTTTATGTGTGGCAGGAGCAATCGGTTCTGGCAATGTTACTGGTAATGTTGGGTTCTGAACTATTTAAACTGGCAGCATGCCTCTGCAGCAAGCAAGAAGCAACCGTAAAATACCAATGAAAGATGGCCCTTCAGAGATGTACGTGCGGCAAACACGTGTCATGCGTTATTCTCATACTTGCAAAAAAAGCTTGTTTTCATTCTCTGTAAACATTCAGCCCAAAAACATGTTCACTGTCAATGAAGAAAGGAAAGTTCACTAAACATTGACAAGTTATTGCGAAGTTGCCAATAAAAATATCCAGGCCTGCATGGAACCACAGGACAGTAACAGCGTAAACTGGAGGAGCAACATTCTTAGAGGTCATTTTAAATGCTTGGGGAAACCAGTGCAAGTAGAGGCGGTGGGTATCCCCTGCTCCATAACTCCATAATCATTTTGCCAAGCAATGAGGTACCCACTACGGCATAATTACTGTGGTATTGTAACGTGCAAAGCTGTATAACTGCACATCTTACAGAGTCTCTTGGCGTCATTTTCACGAGGACGGACCGAACTCTCGGCCCGGTGTCGACGGCGAGCTGCGGTTTGGGCTTCTCTCTGCACAGCTGTCTGTTGTGCCCGATGTCGCCTTGCTGCAGCCGCGCGTGTAGCTCTGCGATTTGCTTCTTCAGCATTGGTCCGGACCTTGCGAGGAGGTGCCATCAGGTATATCGAAGAGCCAAGTCAGGTTGCTGTCGGGGCTACGCACGTCGCCTGCCGCGTGACGCATGGCACGATACAACAAAACTGCTTCACGAGGCATCGCTTCATAATAAGGATGATGGAAAAGTTGAAGAAGAGTGTTTCGTAATGATGATGTTCATGATGCCTCTGTAATGGGTGCAGAGCTACGAAGCAGGCACCCCTGTGTTCTATCAAGTGATGCCTCGAACTCGTTATGCAATCCAGTTTCTGCGACGAGTAGTGGCGTATTATTATTCTGCTACATAACATTTGTTAATGCGATTCCTTGGCAGACGTTATACCTGTTTAGGTCTTTTAGCGATGATTTTTCAAGCACAGGCGTAGCTCAGTAGTAGAATGCTCGACTGCCACGCAGAGGGTGTGTGTTCGAATCCACGCAGAGGACGTGTTTGAATACTCCTCGGTCCTGGTTATTTTTTCTAAAATTTCTGCGATAGCGGTTACGGACACCGGCGGCAGCGGACAACTACGGCGCCAAAAACAGCCTTTGTTGTGATCTCATAACAGCTTACGCTGTAAAAGTGTATTGGCTGCCCGCGGTTCATGTGATGTCATGTGTATGTCGTGCCGCTCTGCGTAATACACATGTTACACAGAGCAGTATCACATGGTGCCTTGGAAGGCTTTGCTAGTGAGTTGGTCTGCAGGTAAGCCCGCTTTCTTGCTTTTCGAGCTTACCTTGGATAACACGATTTTCAGATGATAAGTATTAGTTTCCGGTTCCCGTGAAGATCATATCAACAAGATTTCACTGTACATATCTCCAACTATGGTGTATGCAATGGTAAAAGAGACGACAGAACAATCAATATTCCTTTGAGGAATTTAACGATAAGTAGAGGTCTAATTAAGAAGGTATTTGCAATAAAATAGCAAGTAGTGAGAAATGATAGTTATACAGTTTCCTAAAATCTGGCACGATTTCCTGAAATCTAGAGGCCTTTGGGTATTGGCTATAATTAGAGACTAATTATAACCTCTTAGTCACCATATTCAATCATTTAGACTAAGTTCTAGCATGACTACTACTGAAACACAACTTGGACATCATGCACAACAGTGACGTATGTGCACTACAGTACCAGTGCATTGAAATACCTCCTCACTGGTTAAATGCATTTATGCTGAACATGCATAAAAAAAGATTCTAAATGTACACCTTGGATCATGCATAAAATTATCCACCCTAAACTGCAAATTATAGTGAACAAGAGAGAGTAATGCATGGTCCAATGTTAATAAAAAGCTTCAGTTTAATTTGGGCTGCATATTGCATGAAGTATTTTTAAAGCAACACTGCCAATCTCTTTAAAAGGATTGTCTAGTAAGTTTTCGAGCTGCATAGGTAACAGTAAGAAGCATGTTCCAGATATCTCGATTAATGGATTCTGAAAGTTGTTCAGCAACTAAATAATTCTTGAATAGTGTTTTCTCCAAAGCGATAATGCTGCACCCTGTCAAAGTGTCTTCCAGTCTGCTGATGTAGGTTGCCTTCATTTCTTGCTACGGTTAGGTTTCAATGTCCTTGAACAAGAAATGAAAATCTTTCACAGGGGCATGTTTATTTGCCCGTGTGCAAATGAATGTTGCCCTGCATATGCGTGAAGGAATAAACAAAGCGCATTGTATATTTCTAAGTGTACCATACTTTAGTGGCATGTTTGTAGCTATATTTACACTTCTATGAAATTTGTAATGCATGGCTGTCCAACTTTGACTGCGTTGTTGTTTGCAATATGCAGGAAGTATGTATATTAAAAAGGAACCTTTTGCATTTCTAGTAAGCAATGTTCAGCAAAGTGAATGCAAATCGAACACTGACCTGACTAGACTGTCAAGAGCTGTCCTCAGTGAGTCGTTTCAATTTTTCATCTGCATGCTACCTAAGACTATGCACATCAAATGGCTTGAGGGCAGCGGCTTGGCCAGTGTGAGCAGTCAAGGAACACAAATTAGAGGCGTCGTGGTGCACTATTGAAACAAAAGTTTATGGTTGTATGGAAATGTCAGAAAGTCTTATACCTTGAATGTAAAAAACAGAATACTACCATATTTCACAACTGTGAGTTTGTACTGCACGTATATTTTTCCATAGAAAAAAAAATTGTACTCTGATGGAGACAGCCCACGAAGCCTTTTACATGCCGTGTAATATGCACCACTGGTGTACGCAAATATTTGCAACAGGGGTGAGAGCTACTCGTTACGCTTTCTTGTACGCATCATAAGTGAAGCAACTGACCACGGCAGCGGTCAGACCTGATGCAGCAGAGGGTGCTAAGAATCCCTGGATCCGGACAGGTCGCCATTGGAATCTGACGCTGGCAACGTTTAATGCAAGAATCTAGCGAGGGGAGTCTAGAGGTACTGTTTGAAGAGTTAGTGGGTATTAAATGGGATGTTATAGGTCTCAGTGAGGTTAGGAGGATGGGGGAAGCCTTTACAGTGCTGAAAAATAGCCACGTCCTACGTTACCGCGGCCTAGAAGACAAAAGAGAGCTAGGAGTGGGATTTCTGATCAACAAGAACATTGCTGGCAACATAGGGGATACTAGAGGATTAGTGAGAGGGTGCCAGGTTTTGTCATCATCATCATCATCATCATCAGCCAATTTTATGTCCACTGCAGGACGAAGGCCTCTCCCAATCCTCGCCATCCTTGCCTGTCCTGCGCGAGCTGATTCCATTTGATGCCTGCGAATTTCTTGATTTCGTCCCCCCATCTTACTCTCTGCCGCCCACGGCTGCGCTTACCCTCTCTTGGTATCCATTCCGTCGTTCTAACTGTCCATCGGTTATCTAGCCTTCTCACACGTGGCCTGCCCATGTCCATTTTTTCTTCTTAATATCGTTCATTATGTCGGCGACCCCCGTTTGTTCTCTGACCCACTCGGCTGTCTTCCTATCCCTTAGTGTAACGCCTATCATTTTCCGTTCCATCGCCCGCTGCGCGGTTCTTAACTTCCTCTCTAGCTTCCTTGTAATTCTCCAGGTTTCTGATCCGTAAGTCAGTACTGGCAGGATGCAGTAGTTATATAGTTTCCGTTTGAGTGATAGTGGTAGGTTTCCGTTCATGAGTTGTGAATGTCTGCCATATGCGCGCCATCCCATGTTTATTCTACGGTGGATTTCTTTTATATGGGTGGGTTCTCCAGTAAGTAGCTGTCCTAGGTACAGATATTCTTCTACGACTTCTAATGTATGGGTTTCGACCTTGAATAGACGTTTTTTCGCCGTGCCACTTACCATTATCTTTGTTTTCTGCATGTTCATCCTTAATCCTACCTTAGCGCTTTCACGGCTTAAGTCTTCAATCATCTTTTGCAATTCGTCGCCATCATTGCTAAAGAGTACTATGTCATCTGCAAATCGCAGGTTACTCAGATATTCGCCGTTAATCCTGAGCCCTGTCTCTTCCAGTCTAACCTTTTGAAGATTTCTTCCAAACATGCAGTAAATAGCATGGGAGAAATTGTATCTCCCTGTCTGACACCTTTCTGTATTGGGATTTTTCTGCTTTTCTTATGGAGGAGCAGGGTGGCTGTAGAATCTTTATAGATGTTGGCTATTGTGTTTATATAGCTATCACATATTCCTTGACGACGTAGTGCCTCCAGAACTGCTGGTATCTCTACCGAGTCGAAAGCCTTTTCGTAATCTATGAAAGCCATATAGAGGGGTTTGTTGTATTCAGCGGATTTCTCGATTACTTGATTGACCGCATGCAGGTGGTCCATGGTAGAGTATCCCTTTTCTGAACCCTGCTTGCTCTCTGGGTTGATTAAATTCAAGTGTGGCCCTTATTCTGTTTGAGATAACCTTTGTGAATATTTTGTAAAGTGCTGAGAGTAGACTGATCGGCCTGTAGTTCCTCAAGTCTTTAACATCTCCCTTCTTATGTAATAATAGAATATTGGCGTTTTTCCAGCTTTCGTGTACATTTGAAGTTTTGAGGCATTGAATGTATAGTGTCGCGAGCTTTCCAGTAAGGAAGTCTCCGCCATCTTTGATCAAGTCGGCGGTTATGCCGTCATCTCCAGCCGCTTTTCCGCAGGACATGCCCTGTATTGCTTTCCTAACTTCGTCCGCAGTGACGCATGGGATTTCGTAGTCCTGCTCGGCATTTAATACACTCATGGTGGGGAGACTCCTGTTTGAGCTGTATAGTTCAGAATAGAAATCCTCGGCCACTTTGGTTATGCCACTGAAGTTAGTAACGATGTTGCCCTGCTTATCTTTCACTGCATGCATTATGTTCTTTCCCGCACAAAGCTTCCTTTTGGTTGTTTTGATGCTGACTCCTTTTCTGACGGCTGCTTCTATTTCTTTCACGTTATGGTTACGTACGTCCCTGATTCTACTTTTACTGATGAGCTTAGATAGCTCGGCGTATTCTATCTTGTCTCTTGAGTTAGTTATTCTCATCTGTTGGCGTTGCTTGATTAGATTTTTAGTAGACTCCGAGAGTTTACTCACAACATGTCTTGGTGCTTTGCCCCCTACTTCGGTTGCTGTTTCGGTGATCAGATTAGTAATGTCTTCGTTCATCTTCTCTATATCCTCATTATCTTCCTGTCCTAGAGCCTCATACTTGTTCTTAAGTGCAATGCTAAATTCTTCTCTTTTCGCCCTGACGCTATCGGGGTTGGCCTGTTTCCGTGTGATTAACTTTGTCCTTGTTCGCTTTAGATTGAGGGATATCTTCGCCCTTATTAGTCTGTGGTAACTAATTCTAACCTTATTAACCACTTCTGTGTCTTGTACTATACCTAGATCAGTGCACATTATGAAATCTATTTCGTTTTTCGTTTCTTCGTTGGGGCTTTTCCACGTCCATTTCCTGTTCCTACGTTTCTTGAAGAAAGTATTCGTTACACGGAGGTGGTTTCTTTCGGCGAATTCTACTAGCATGTCCCCTCTGCTATTCCTATCTCCTTCTCCGTAATTACCGACGGCACGTTCTCCTTTTAGTTTCTTTCCTTTTTTCGCGTTGAAGTCCCCCATAACAATCGTATATTGGGTCTGTACCTTGTTCATTGCTGTTTCTACATCCTCGAACTGTTCTACAGCCTCGTCACTGTGGTTGGTCGTTGGTGCGTAACTTTGTACTAGCTTTAGTTTGTATCTCCTATTTAATTTTATCACGAGGCCTGCTACCCTTTCGTTGATGCTATAGAATTCTTCGATGTTGCCTGCTATGTCTTTGTGTATAAGGAACCCCACGCCGTATTCGCGCTTCTCTGGTAGTCCTCTGTAGCAGAGAACGTGTCCCTCATTAAGCGATAAGTACCCTTCTCCTGGTTTCCTAACCTCGCTAAGGCCAATGATATCCCAATTAATACCCCTTAATTCTTCTAGTAGTTCAGCTAATCTCGCTTCGCTTGAAAGGGTTCGCGTGTTAAGAGTCGCTACGTTTAATTTCCAATGACGGCCTGTCCGAGTCCAGAGGCTCTTTGAGTCTTTTGTTCCAATACCCGTGTGGTCGCATCCGTGGCTGGAAGCTCTGTTGATGTCGTCGTCGTAGGTCCAGGGTTTGGTTGGTCCGGTAACTTGGGAGGTTTTGTAATAAAGCTTAATAAGAGGTACAAATTGAAGGCGGTACAGGGCTATGCACCTACATCCAGCCATGATGACCAGCTAGTTGAACGCTTCTATGAAGATGTGGAATCGGCAATGGCTAAAGTTAAGACGTACATATTGTGATGGGAGACTTCAATGCTAAGGTAGGCAAGAAGCAGGCTGGAGACAAGGCAGTCGGGAACTACAGCGTGGGTTGTAGGAATGACAGAGGGAACTTATTAGTAGAGTTCGCTGAGCGTCATAATCTGTGCATCATGGATACGTTTTTTCCGTAAACAGGAGAGTCGGAAGTGGACGTGGAGAAGCCGGAATGGCGAGCATAAAAATGAAATAGACTTCACACTCTGCGATGACACTGGTGTCGTGCAGGATGTGGAAGTGCTGGGCAGAGTTAGGTGCAGTGACCATAGGATGGCGAGATCTCGCATTGGGCTAGACTTGAGGAGGGACAGCAATAAGCTAGTACGTAAGAAACCGATCAATGAGCTAACAGTCAGGCGGAAAGTCGAAGAATTCAGGATAGAGCCGTAAAACCGATATTCAGCTCTAACAGAGCAAGCAGACATTTCCGTCCAGGAAGCCAGCCATAACCTCACTCGCATTGTCACGGAGTGTGCAATAGAAGTAGGAGGTAAGATCGGTAGACAGACTACTAGCAAACTTTCTCAGGTAACGAAAGACTTCATTCAAAAACGGCTAGCAGAGAACGCAGACGTCACAGCGAAAGCACTGCTAAAGACACACGGCACCAGTGACAAATCTGTATTTGTTGACGCGAGCCGGTACGCCAAGCAGAGAGCACATGCCGCAACGGTGGTCAACGCGACCGGAAAATGCCTAAATGCATGTACGGTCCAAACATACCGAATTGAGGAAGCAGAGGAGGTGGCCACCGCCATGGCCCTCATTTTGACTAAACACAGGGTCGTTCTGAGTGATTCGCAGGTCGCGATCAGGAATTTTGCGCAAGGACACATCTCCGCAACAGGCCCTGCAAATTCTAACAAATAGCCTGGAACTGTTGCTCTCAAAGGAACCCAGATCTAATCTGGTCCCCGGCACACAGAGACACAGACACACCCAACACGAACGAGACGGTCCACGCGCTGTCGCGAGCACTAACCCACCGCGCAGCCCAAGGCGCATCCTCTACGGGAAATGCTGTTGCCGAAGATGAACCAATCAAGGACAGGCTAACCAGTTATGCGGAATACACAAAGCACTATCGTGACTCGAGGCGGACTTACCTCCACCTCATCCAAAATTAGATAGGAAGCAGGTAACCGACTGGCACAAACTGCAAAGTCTTATCCTAGCCCTGTCCAGCTACACAGGATTTTCCCAGAACTCTCTACCCAGACTGTATATGTAAAGTCTGCAAAATAGAAGGGGCCTCCCTAAGTCATATACTATGGGGCTGTCCCAATCAGCAAACAGGCTCCCCAGAACCTCTCCTGGAGTGATGGCGGGAAATGCTGCTCAGCTCTGACCCACTGGACCAAACCGGGGCTATCCAGCAGGCCAGGGAGGCTACAGGAAGACAGCATCTTCCGCCCTCCATCCGAGTGGTCTGACCCGGACCAGCAACTAGCCGGATCTCGAAATAAAGTTTTTTCACGAGGCATGATAGTATTTGATGCAACTGACGGAAAAGAACTAGCGGAGCTTTCGAAGTTAATAAGCGTAAGACAGCCGACATACGAAAGCATAATACGGAGAAGATGGAGCATGCAAGCTCTAAAGAACAGAAGGAGCCTGAAAGCGTTGAAGAGACGTCTAGGCATAGGCAAAAATCAGATGTATGCATTACGATACAGGCAAGGCAATGCGATTACAAATAGGGATGAGATCGTTTGAATAACCGAGGAGTCTTACAGAGATCTCTACAGTAGCCGCGGTAACCAGAGGAAGCAGTTCGGAAGACGCTGACATTCCACCAGTACTGACAGAGGAAGTAATGAAAGCGTTGAAAGAGATGCATGCAGGGAAGGCACCCAGCAAGGATCAGATAACAGCAGATCTCTTAAAGGATGGTGGGCATATTATACTGGAAAAACTGGCAAGCCTAGTGACTGCGAGCATACCGGAATCTTGGAAGAATGCGAATATCATCCTCATCCATAAGAAAGGCGAAACAAAGTACTTGAAAGATTACAGGTCGATTATCTTACTGTCAGTCGTCAACAAGGCGTTTACATAGGTAATTGCCAGCAGAATACGTGTCGCCTTAGATTTCAGCCAACCTAACGAACAAGCAGAGCTTCGTAAATAGTACTCAACAGTAGACCATATCCACACTATCAATCAGGTGATAGAAAAATGCGCAGAGTATAACCAGCCCCTATATATAGCCTTCATAGATTACGAGAAAGCATTTGACTCGGTTGACACCTCAGCAGTCATGCAGGCATTGTGGAATCAAGGAGTAGACGAGCATTACGTAAAACTGCTGGAAGACATCTACAACTGCTCCACAGCCACCATAGTACTCCATAAGGAGAGCAGCAAAATACCTATAAGGAAGGGCATAAGAGAAGGGGACACAATCTCTCCTATGTTACTCACAGCATGTTTACAAGTATTTAGAACACTGGATTGGGAACAGGTGGGGGAAAGGGTAAATGGTGAATACCTGAGTAACCTCAGATTTGCTGACGACATTGCCTCGCTAAGTAGCTCTCAAGATGAATTAGAAAGCATGATTACTGACCTAAACAGGCAAAGTAGAACAGTGGGCCTGAAAATTAATATGCAGAAAATTAAAGTAATGTTCAATAGCCTTCGGCGAGCACAGCAATTTGATATAGCTGGTGAGGCATTGGAAGTAGTAAGGGAATATGTCTACTTAGAACAGCTAGTGACCCCTGATCCAAATCATGAGGCTGAGATAATTAGGAGGCTAATAATGGGGTGGAGTGCATTTGGCAAGCATTGTCAGATAATGAATGGTAGGTTACCATTGTCTCTGAAGAGGAAAGTGCATAACAGCTGCATCTTACCGGTACTCACCTACGGGGCAGAGACTTAGAGGCTAACTAAGAGGGTTCAGCTTAAACTGAAGATGATGCAGCAAGCTATGGAACGGAAAATGGTAGGTGTAACCTTAAGGGACAAGAAGAGAGAGGAGTGGGTTAGGGAACAAACGTATATTAGGGACATATTAATAGAAATTAGGAAGAAATGGGCATGGGCAGGCCATATAATACGAAGACAAGACAACCATTGGTCATTAAGGGTAACAGAGTGAATCCCTAGAGAAGGCAAGCGTGGCAGGGGGCGGCAGAATAGGTAGGCAGATGAGACCAGGAAGTTTGCGGGGATAATTGGGCCCAGTTAGCACAGGACAGGGATAACTGGAGATCTATGGGAGAGGTGTTTGCCCTGCAGTGGGCATAGACAGGCTGATGATGATGATGATCATAAGTGAAGCATTATTGTTTCGTGTTTCTGCTCCATCACGGACAAGTACATCTCCATTGCATCTCACTTTCATAGCTCCAGTGTAACATTTTAAGAGCAGCTGCGCGAGTCAATTTTTCGTTTAGATGTCTTTTCTTCAGACGATCCCTCGTGCGCAAGCATTTGCATACATAGCAAACACCTGGAAGACAAATGACACATAGATTATTGGAGTGTTTATGTTTAATTAAATAACAAAACTGTTCACCGTATTCCTCTCATCATACGCACTGTTTGTACTAGCTGACTAGGTTTCCCAACTGCAGCAGCTGCGAACTTTTCGGGTGGGCTTTTCAGAAGGGCCACTAACTGCTGAAGGCTCTCAAGTGGGGGCAAACCAAGGTCATCCAGCACATTACACAGGTAACTGATATCTGTAGCCAGTTGTGCAGACGCTTGCCGTGTCAACCTCTCAATCTGCATCACTGTGTCAATGTAGGTGTACATTGTGGCCTGGGCTACACAACCCAGGAGGTAGTCTGCTACGTGGTCGGTGCTAATCCCTTCGATTACGTGAGGAAGATTGCTGTGTTTTAATGCTGTCGACAAAGCTTCATTCTCTTCAACAATGAATGGCTCAATGTGCTGTGGTATGGTCAGCAAGTACTGGCCAATCTGTGTGATGTACTCCATTGGAGAAATGCTGAACGCTGGCAGGTCTGTTGTTAGAACACCATCTGGGTTCTCAAGGGACCACACCTTCAGGGAAGGTACACCGCTGAAGTGGCGCTGCACTTGGGCAAAAACTGTGTCAAATGTGAATTTGGTGAACTCTGTGCATAGCTTTGCAATGGCTCGCACACTTTCGGGGAATGCAACAAAGTCTTCCAGGTGCACTTGTGTAGCAAAATCCCTCAAGCTGCGCTGCATGGAAGATGGCAGCAGCAGTGTACAATGATCATTCAGAACGTTATCTTTCTTGTCTTCAGTGCTTTCAGAGCCATCAAATGTGCTTTTTTGAATGTGTAGTTGTTTCAATGCCATTTTTATGTTTGCCGTTATACTCTTGTCAAAAGCAGCAAGCTGAATTGAGATTTCTCCTGCTGTCTGCATGCACTTTAGGGCATACTGAAACATTGTCCAACTGTCCAGTTCATCTTGCCTCGATGAAGACTTCAGCTGCGTCAGGACAGCATGGCAATGCTCAAAATAAGCTCGAAAAAGTGCCTTTATGGAATTCAAGAGCTCTGGATACGAACATCCATGAAGAAGGCGACTGCAGCGTTTCTCGGCTTCCTTGGCCAGTCCAAACACCTTGGAAACTGAATCTGACAGCAGGGTTACTGAGTCTCGTATGTCATCGCTTTGTGTCGGGATAAGTGACAATTCTCCTAGCAAGCACTTTTCTTCTAATTTGTCATAATTTTCGAGGTGCGGATGAAACATCGAAAATACAGATTTCATCAAGGCTACGACATGAGGGCTGGACATGAAGTCCGGTTTAGCAGTTGATATAGAGTGACCAAGACTTTTACAAAACTGTTCAGAGACCTGAAGTACTTCAGTTAAATAAACTGTCGAGCTTTTCTGCTGTTTCACAGCGGCCTCCAGACAGAACTGCAAACTTGGCTCCAGGTTTGCGATGGCGTCGACAACGACATCCGACAGTATGAATACAGCTGGCGGGTCAGGGAACACCTGATTGCACCAAGTCACCTGGGAATGCCACGAAGCTATGAGAACGTCGTAGAAGCTGTTTAACCACTCGAGAAACGTGTCGTCGACCTCGCTGTCGACGATCTTGCGCCAAGCGTCGACGAGTTTGTTTCTGTGACAATTGTGGTAGTACTTGAGTAGCTGCGGCATTCGCCTCATGTCGGAAAAGATGCGCACGTAAGACCTTGCAGCTTCGATGGACTGTGTCGTAAACGCCTGAACCAAAAGCGGGCTTAGCATGGCCTCTAGTTGGTTCTTGAGCGACTCTAACTTTTGCAAGCGTTGCTCGTAATCGGGAACATCTACGAGTATGTCGAGACTTGTCTGCAAACTAACAAGCCTCTCAGTGATAGCCTGCATGTCGCCGCTCTGGAAAACCTGGTCCACGTCGGCCGACAGTGTCGTCCAGTTGTCGGCTTCTCTGAGCGCCTTGTTGGCATCCAACATCCGCAACTTGATCGTGTCCAATTCGAGGAGGGTTTTCATTGACGTCGATGAATCTTGCTCCACCTTAGCTATGTCCTTCTGCACTGCAGCCATCTGCAGTTTTAGCAGCGCTGCTTCCTGTTGCATTGTCTCCACCTCGCGTAGCACCCTTGGTAGATTCTGTTGCACTTGTTGGGCGGTTTCCTCTAAAGCGCTGTTCATTTCTTGAATGAACAGTTGAAGCTTGAAAGCGACCTCAGATGCGTATGCTTCCTTGTTCTCTTGTGCCTCTGGAGCCTGGAAGGCATGATTGATCCACTCTTTGGCGTCGAAATTTTCATTAGAAAACGCCGAGAGGTTCATTCTAGCAGTCGCACCTCCACGTCAAACTTTGTTTACAACGCAGAGAGCCGCATATGCGCATGCCATAGTACCGTACTAATCAACGTTTTATGAGATATGAAATAGGCTAAAAATAGCGTTTTCTCAAAATAACACCTCCCATTGCATGTTATCACGCACTCTTATGAAGGCATTTGCATTTACCGAGAACCCACTGAAAACTATTTTTTAGAAGGCAGGCGACTAACCGGTTCCGGCGTTTTGCGCCACATTTCCGGCGTTGTTTCTGTACCCATGCGCCTAATGGAAACTTTGCTGCAATGGCGTCTGACGGACTTCGTAGGATGTGAAACAGTTTGCTGAGTGGAACTAAGTGCTTGTTTATTGTTTTGTGTTACGTGAGCCATGGGCCGTAAGAGCGGGAGCGCGTAAGTGCTCATGTCCTAGTGCGGCGGACTTTTTCAACTGTTCTTGACAGTGAAAGTTTTTAAACGGGCACGTCCGCTGCGGCCGCCGGGTGATCGCGTATATTTTGTTAGGCTTATCGGCGCCCGCATCTTCGCGTTTTCTGTCGCGTCCCATCGATTCTAGGTTCTGTCAAGACGCGGGAACAGTCGAAGCGGAGTTCACTGCAGTGCCCAAATCGTGGAGTGACCCCTCAACGCAACAGTTGGCCACGAACGGACGCTGCACGGATTTGCGGAGTGCTCGGTAGGAGTGACCGACTCCTCAGGTGAAATCTGTTGGGGTCGCTCAGGTGGGCCTGTGCCTGTGCCGACGCTCCCTTGCAAATGACCTCTGGAACCTAGGGGCGCGTGTTCGTCGATGTGTCTACGCGACTCTTAACACCGACATGGCGTTCAACGAGGTGAGTGTATTGCGTCTGCTTTAAAATTCTCGTTTTCTTCAGCTTCGGCTGCCTGCCTGCCTGCTCGCCTTGCCGTGTTGTAGCACTTGGCGCCAGTGGATACCGTCTCCTACTGTAGGATTGCTTAGTCGCCGTGCGTGCCGCGTCGTAAACACTATTGGTGAGGAGAGAAACGGTTTGCTGTGGTAACTGAAAGCCCGCTTGCTGCATAAACGAGCGCCGATTTAACGCCACTGGTGCACCGCGCCGGTGCCGCGTCGCACCTGCATTCGTCGCTTCCGATGACACCGTTCTTGCAGCGCTCTGTGAAGGCATCTGTGCTGTGGTGGTCGAGGAAGAGAAAGTCGTGCATGGTTTTCGATACATATATACATTTTTGCTGTACCCTGTGGCGTTTCAGATAGCTGCGTGTCGTCAAGGGTGCCGCAGATGACGAGCTGAAGTCGCAATCGCTGGCAGCGAGTCGGAATGCGAATTTTTATTATTCATTTTGCTTTAAGTTAGTCACATGGCTGGAATTTTTATGAATTTACTTCACACAATGTGGCCAGCACACAGTGCCCATATGGTTGAGGGAAAATTTCTTCCCGATTCCGTACTGATTCAATGTAATAAGACATTAATTGCAATAGAATGGTGTCCTGTGTCTTCAGGAATCATGCCATAATAGCTGCCTTTGCCATAAGACTAGAGCTTCTGCAGCCTCGTCATGAAATTGAATGAAGGTTTCTCTTAATGCGCTGTCTTTTGTGAACTATCAGACGTGATAAACTGTGCTTGTGCAATCGCATTTCAGACAGCTAGTATGCCAGTCTTGCCAAGAAGTGTTCGCTGTTAGGATGGTCATAGCAGAGCTGATGATAACTGAAGATGATTTTGGGGGTGTACCTCTCAAAATCCCGATATGATCATGAGAGACGCCGTAGTGGAGGTCTCCGGAAATTTCGACCACCTGGGGTTCTCTGATGTGCACTGACATTGCACAGTACAGGGGCCCCAACATTTCGCCTCCATCGAAATGCAGCCGCCGCGACCTTCGGCTCAACAACCGAGTGCCATAGCCACTTCACCACCGTGGCGGGGCTCACATCATGTGCGATCTTGCAGTCTGGAGGTAACTGGGTTTAGCTATTGTCCTTCACCACATGCTGTGAACTGTTTTTGGGAGCTGTGGAGGGGGTGTTTGTTATGGCTTCTTGTTTGCAAAGTATGTAGTACCTACATTTGTTTATTTCTTCTTTTTTCAAGTGCTTTTTACTTTTGCTTCCAGACTTCAATCTTAATACAATGAATACTACCTCTTGTGTGACTGCCACACTTGTTATATCAGTTGGCAGATAATTTTCTAGACCATTTTTGGCATGCCTATAGGAAGGCAGTCTGTTGGGCAAAGGTGATGCCATGACAGAATGGACAAATAACGTGTTACTGCAAAACCATCAGTGTATGTGAACATAAGATAGCTACTTGATGTAAGTTTTTTTTTTTTTTCTAAAGGCAAAGATTCAAACAAAGTTTCATGGCACTTGCGTAAACTGTATGAGCTGCACTGCATTCTCATAAAATGTGTGCAGGGTTTTCCAGCCAGCTTGCTAATGTTAGCGTGACAATTGGCCTGATTGTATTGCGTGGTCTTCCAGTAGCTGCCATGTACATTTTGTCATTTTCTCACTGCTTGCATCAGTGCTGACAGTAACTATAGCATGCATCCAACATTCCTGATTTATAGTTGCCTACCTGAGGAGAAATCTTTTGCACTGGAGCCAATGCTTCTACGTGGACATGAGTATTACATTAGAACGGAAGGGGCTAATAGGGACAGTGGTCAGGGCTGTCAAGTTTTACGCTGATGATATTGTGGCCGCCCACTGATAACCAAGGGGATTACTGCAGTATGTACCTGATATTTGTGGCCAGGTAGATGCAGTTATAGTAGTTATATTTAGGTTTGGTGGTGCTCATATAGAGGAAACGATCAGGCAGTGTCAGTAGAGTGCCAGGAGATACCTAGGTTGAGGGAATGGACATGTTGTGGTGTATGGACACAAGGAAGAACAGGGGCAAAAGTAATGCTGCGACCACAAGGTGTTATAGGACCACAATAGATATTACATGCTTGAAGATCTCTGCAAAGAGTTGATGGGTCCAGGACTTTAATTTGTAAACACAGCAGTGTACTTAAGCTCAGAGGTGCAATCAGGACTGTATGGTAGTTTAGCTCCTAGATTTTCCCCATCTTCAATTTTCAACACTGGCAGGAGGATGGCTCGCTTCTGAGGTACGTGCATGCACATGAGGCAGAGTCATGTTTTGTACATGCTGCCTAGTATGAAGGCAACTCCAGTCGTTTTATTGCAAATGTCATTGACATGAAGGGTCGAGTCTTAGCGGCCGCATCAATCAGGACGCCGTCAGCTTGCAAGGCGGAGCAGATGGCCATTGCACTAGCGCTCCTTAGGTAGGACAGTGAAGAAGTTTGTACAGGCTTGAGATTAGTGCTTTGAGCTTTCTCGAACGGGGCTGTTTGTGTGCATAACGAGTGAGGGAGAGAGAGAGGAGGACAACAAATTAGAAATCTCTCTTAAAACGAGACGCTCACGTTTTTGTGTACTAGCGATGGCCTAACAGTCATCAGGGCCATAATGAAGCTGTTTATGCTTCCAACAGAGAGTATACTTACAAAAGGATCGTGTAGGTCTACTAGAAATATATGAAATGAAAAGAAAATAGAACATAAAATAGAAATACCGAACGCTACGAATATAATAAAATACAGACTGGTAGAATAAAACTGGAAAAAGTTCACCGATGTGCAAGGCGGCGATCAGTCACTGCGGCAAGGTGAATGCAGGGAGGGGACAGTCGAAGCTGAAGCGACGCGGTGGATGCGGTGCCCAATGCTGCAGTCAAGAACACTGCTCACGGTAGAGGTAGACCTGGAGTGCACGCAAGGTGTCTGCACTGCTGAACTCGGACGGTGGCTTGCGTTCGTTGCTGTGGCGGCCGTACTCGCCTGGTGGGAACGTCCTGGCGACGTTCTACCGATGCCAGGCCCGAAGTGAGAGGACGGCTGGTACGGCCACAGGTGGGAGCCTGCTGGGACCTTTAGCCCGCTACCCGACGGGTCTCTACTCCTGTGCCCTGGTTTCTTGATCTCCAGCCGCGTCTGCCTCTGACATTTTCTTTTGGATCCTTGGCCCTCTCTTTCCTGCCATGTCGCTTCCTGATTCGCTGAACGGCTTCACACCACCACGTGCCCTTACTGCAGTGCACAATCATCTTCATTGATGGCTTCAGTGGTGCGCGCTTTAAACACCGTTGCATTCTATTTGTCGTGCACGGCCACTTCACTCACCACAGTGAGGAGATTGCTCAGGCACTTGAGGCTAAGGTGCTTACTCATCACATTATTACGTGGTTCTTGGCACGCGAGGGGGCACCGAAGTAGCAGGGTTAGCCAACTGTTAATGAGTTGGCCCATGCCCGCGCACGAGGTCTTGCCAGCCGTGCCAGACACTGGGAGGTCAGTATGCCGGGTGGGACCTACGAGGGGCTTGGTCCGACCTTTTTGGGGGCAGACCCCTCCCCCCTTTCCCTTTTAGGGACACTGTTTCCACCTTCAACAAGATCACTATACACCGTCACATGAGTCGCAGGATTTTCTCCTTGCCACATTGAAATCTCACGAGACCTCAGGCCGTGACTCTCGGGCAAATCCAAACGCACTCATATCTTGCACTCTCCATCTTCAGTGGGTACACACAGGTCTCCCCTCCGCGTCCCGACTGCGGTGGGGTTAGTGATTTTAAGCACATGCTCTGGGAGTGCCCTCTTTACAGCGCCACATTGGTGACGGATTGATGGCAGAAGTATTTTATTTATTGGTCAAGAGCTACGACTGGATCAACTACAGACTGTCCAGAAGGCCCGCGATGCGGTGATGAGGCTTGGCCTACCTGTCCCAACATGGGAGCGGCCTGCTGTCTTGCCGCTGTAAAAACAGTGTGAAGATTCTTCCTGACCACAATAAAGTTTAGTATCTATCTATCTAACTGTCTAATTAGTGACAGCTGCCCCCTCTCATATGCAGCCCACGTCAGCTGCTACGTACTTCCTAAACTCTCTGAGTGGAGTTTATGTGCACAGGTAGTGTCCAGCCGTCAACATGCACATTTCCCTCAAATGGGATGGTGAACACGCCAAATATAAGGGAAACATGTAATAAAACTTGCAACTTTCTCTGACACTCCTTGGTGCAGCACTCAAGTGATTGCAGAGAACAGTTTTAGGAAGAACATGTCTACCGAAAGCAACATCAACCAATGAGGTGCATCAGCAGCACGTCAAAAGCTTTTGCTACTTTAAAGCGGAAGAAAAATATCTAGGAAGTTTAAAGCAAACCAGAGGACAGTGGGATGCCTTTCATTGGGCAGTCATGAGGAGACTACAGATGAGATTGTACAAGTGACATCCAAGGTTCCAAGCACACACACTATCATTCATCTGCAGTGGCTGACTGAACGTATGCCCATTGCTTGCATGATAGCACGCGATACATTGCAGCCATGTGGCCAACTACAGATGCTTTCGCATTCCAGCGTGTAAGCGTTCTTGCATGTCCCTGTCAAATTCTGTTTTCACTGTTGGTAGTAGTGACGATGCACAAGCTTGCTGGATCATTGCCCTCCTGCGCCTCTTTGTTCATCTGCTCTATGAGCCTCTACATGCTTTCTTGGCTCCCTCTCCTTGTTCAAGTATGCGTTGTTCGGGTGTGCATGTAACGATCACTTTTGCAATTATGCAGTCAGTGCCGAAGCTGGTCTGCAGGCTGTTTCTCAGTGGCAGTAATGCCACGTTTGCCAAATTTGCTCTTTTGGGCTCTGTTGACATGCATGCTACGTAGATGACACAGCTTGTGAATCATGGTGCTAGCACACACTACATGGGTGAGCAATCCCCTAACCTGATACAGCCTATAAGTGTGAAGCTTCTTGAGGATTGTCGACTCCTCAGCTCTTATGTCTCTCTGAAATACTGTGCAACCTGCGTGTTGCAGCAACTAATGAGTGTCGTTTACGTCAAAATAATGTATTGATAAAAACAAGGCGGCCCTATTGCTTTCATGACCGTGGCGAGTGATGGCATTTGAATGTGGACACCTGGTGGCTGTCTCAGTGGAGTTTCTGCTTTTCCATTCAGTATTTACACATAGGTAGCTTCCCGAATCTCTGATGGCTAAGAAATGTTTGGGAACTTGGCACGATTACCAAGTGGAGAAGGTTATTCCAGTACAATGGCAATAATAAGCAGTCATTTTATTAGCGCAGCTGAGTTCATATTGGAACAGGAGCAGCGCTAAAACTCATTATGATTAATATTGCAACACAAATATGCATATGTTGTTCTGTGTGTTCAGAATGCTCATTTCTTGTACCCTAATGCTACATTTGTGTGCCTATTTAGTGCTCTGCAACAGCCGATACCAGGGTATGGTATGCTAATGTGAGGTGGAAATACCCATGCGTCGGACATGTTGCCGTGCCCAGCTTCGCACCTTCTAATGCCGCGTCCTTGAAATCTGAAGAGGTATGCGGTTTGTGTTCATGCTGACCGTCTCCGCGACGCGCGTAGTCATTCTACCCAGCTTACGCAGACACATTGTGGTCTTTTGATAGAGGCAGTAATGGCGACGCTGCATAGCACTGTTGTTATTCTTCTATTCATTGAGTGGGGAGAAAGCGCGAGCACAGAACTCTGTTGCGTTTGCATGGACGCGCAAGGTTTCGCTCGGTCGGCAGCCTGCAGAATGGGCTCGGCAGGAGGCAGGCCGGAAGAGCTAAACAGGACCCCGCGCTGTCCCCACCCGCCACAGAGGTCCACCAGTGACATTGACGCTTGTCACATCGTATAGATTTACGTGCAATAAATATGAAATTTTGACGTCGCATTTTTCATCTGACAGCGAATTTCACGCCACCGAAAATTTGTTGTAAAATATTGTCATATACTTAAACGATTGTCGTTGCGGCAGCGTTCTCCCAGAATGCGCACTTTTCCCTTCGGTCTTCTTCCAGCGCGTACAAGGGAAAGGAGATCGCGAAACGTTTTAGAGTACGCGAGTCGTCCCTTGCTCGTGGTCACGAAGCGGCGGAATCGAGGAGCGTCGTAAACCGGAAAGACCAGCGCGTTGTCGCCGTCTTGCCGGCAGGCAGGCTTCCTCGCCGTCCCTGGCCGATGACGCGATACGCGCTTTCGTCAGCGCCGCTCCTTCACTGCGGCGATGTGTGCTGAATGATGCGCCGTGCTGCGACCTTCGTGGTCGTAGCAAAGATCGGAGCTGCTGCAGCCGAGAGCGGGCGCAGTCAACCAACTTGCTGGTGGCGCTAGCGATATACTGGGTGTTTTTTTTTTTTTTTTAGTTGCAACAAATTTTTTAAATTAGAAAAACATAAATCGCGGGAATGTCTTGTGTACCATTCGAGTGTACGCGTTGTAGGGTGTACGGTTGTCGAGTGTACGAGTGTACGCGGCCTCTAGATACAGAACAATTTCCGAGCTCGTGTGCATAATTAGCGAAATTACGCTAATTAACTTTTTAATTATCAGTAATTGGTGGATACAGCAAATGAGTACTATGGAGCCCGTCCTCGACACTACCTATCACAATGATCAAATTTTGGATAGTGGAGTGCATGTTGGAGCTACGCGAACAATTAGTTCCCCGTGGCAGGCTCCTTGAAACCGAAACTAGCCGGAAAAAGAGCGTCTGTGACGTCGATGTCGCCGCCCCCACGGCTTTCGTCACTCACCGCTCGCCCGTGGTCACCGCCGCTCCGGCCGCGCGAGCAGCTTGCGTTATCTCTTTGTTACCTGCGGCGTTGGGCGCGGCGGGCGAGTGACGAAATCCGGGGAGGCGGCGACATCGACGTCACAGACGCTCTTTTTCCGGCCAGTTTCGGTTTCAGAAGCCTGCCAAGGGGAACTAATTGTTCGCGTAGCTCCGACATGCACTCCGGTATTCAAAATTTGATCGTTGGGATAGGTAGTTTCGAGGACGGGCTCCAAAGTACTCATTTGCTGTAGTCACCAATTACTGACAATTAAAAGATTAATTAGCGAAATTACGCTAATTATGCACACGAGCTCGGAAATTGTTCTGTATCTAGAGGCCGCCAATCCATACACTCGAATGGTACACAAGACATTCCGGCGATTTGTCTTTCTAATTAAAAAAAAATTGTTGCAACTAAAAAAAAAAAAGCACCCTCTTTGCTCTTAGCAGTGGGATTTCGGCTGGACGCGTGTATCTCCAAGTAAATCGTTTGTGTATGTTAGAAGCATGCCGAGTGGCAGCCTGGTCTGTGCTTTCGCTTCGAGAAGAAAAAAGAACTGTAAGGGAGTAGGGTTGCGATAGCGCTCCCCCCCCCCCCCCCCCCCCTTCTTTTTCTTTCTTTGTTTATTTTGTTTCTCATGGCAGACACAACGTGTTACTGAGCTAGGCGAAAAAAATACAGAACGTTCAAATGGTGCTCGAAATCTTGAGAAACGCTGTCGTGGCTGTCTGTCACATTGTTGTTCTGCACAGTGACATGTTTCGCATGACGGGAGGAAGTATTAGAAGGAAGGGGGGTGGGGGCGCAACTAATAATGCGCCACGTACGAGTTGTCATCGTGCCGTGTTTGGTCGCACGCAGGGTAGCGGCTTCTAGATCCAGATGACAACTGCTGTATGGACCGAGCGCAAAGAAGCACACGTACGTCCCTCTGCGGCAAGCCGACTTTTCTCGAGTGTAATGAAATCAAGAGGCGCCTGCTGATGAAGAGAGCGACCGACACTTTCCGCGTTCCTCGCCAGGCTAAACGGCTTTGTTACCTGGCCGTAAGCAGGCTGTCATCCTCGAGCAGTGCGAGGACGCAGAAGGAGACCTCGAGGCCCGATTGCATCTCGCAGACGCCGGCCGGCGCGTGCTGGTTTCGATGGCGCGATTTGTCGTGACGGCGAGCGAGGCAGGCACGGGCGAGCGGATGAAAGGCCTGACGACGGGAAGCCGCAAACAGAAACACACATAAAGACACCAAATGATGTCGGCTGCGTATATGCAGGCAGAGGCGGGCTATCGGCGATGTCTGCTATCAATGGGATTGGCGCTTTTGTTGCTGCGCCGGCGACTCTTCGCGCTTTGGATCCGGCTGTGGCGAATCTCTTTCCGGACGCAGTGGACCGTTCGACGTCGATGCCTTTTAGCGGCCGGGAAGGGCCTCATTTTGGGGTCCTTCCTTTAAGTCGGCCGGAGAAGAGAGAGAAAAAGGAACCAGTGTCGTTGACGAAGATTTGGGGCAGCCCACAGGGAGGCGTGGATTAACAATGCAGTCGTTACAGGATTACGCGCGCCGGCTCTCTTACGAAGCACTCCCATCTTCAGTGTGAGGACTGGTGACCCTGAATGAGCCATTTGCAGTAGCATCGCAGAAGGAGGCTCCCCCTTGTTGTTTAATCAATCTTTCCGCGAGCGATTCGCTGTTCGCTTTAGTTTGTGGAAAGTAACACAGCTGTGCGCATCGTTTTTTTGCGAGGCTAATTGGTTCACTAGCGCTGATCCGAAAGTCGTGTGATCGAATCCCGACCGTGGCGGCTGGGTTTCGATGGAGGCGACATGTTGAGGCCCGTGTGTTGTGCGACGTGTGCACGTTAAATAAAGAACCCTAGGGGATCGATATTTCCGGAGTCCTCCACTATGGCGTCTCTCATAATCATAGCGTAGTTTTGGGGCGTGAAACCACAGAAATCGATCAATCAATCATGGGTCGCTAGCGCTGAGGAATTGTCGTTTTTAGGTTCTCACGAACACGCAGGCGCCGTTTACTGTGTGGGGCAGAAGTACAACAACGTGAAAGTGCCACTCGGGATATGATGGCGTCTTACTCATTTCTCCAACATTCGAGAACCAGTGCACAGGCATGGTTAAAGCAGGAAACAGTAAAATGCAGTCAACATTGATTTTGTTTCGCTTTCCCGTCACGCTTATACTCCCATGTGGGCAAACTCCTAAAGGCAGTGGAGCTCCTTGTAACGGGACAATGAGTCGCGAGGCGGTGAGTGTGGATTGTGCTGCGGCACCCGCTAAAGCACCCATCGACTCGCAGCGCCTCATTAGCGGCACGCGCGCATAATAACGTCACGAGAGGGCGTCGCAGGGGTGTGATTGCAGAAGACCGCGCCTCCAGCTTTGGGCACTGACTCGACGGAATCTGTGCAAGGTGTCGCGCCAGTCGATTTACTCGCTGTCAGTTACCTTGTCAAAAACACCTGGCTCGCGTATTTGTCGTATAACACGGTTGCCCCCTGTAAACAGCACTAGCCGCGACTGTATGTCCACAGCGCCGCTGGTGTCCCTGTATGTGCTTCCTGGGGTCTACGCGGCAATAGTCACAAACACCGCCTTCAGGGGGAAAAAAAAAGAAAAAAAAAAGGCGCGGCAGTCCTATCCCATTTCGCTGCTGCACGAGCAGGCGTTCTGCAGCAACCACACGTATGTGTTTCGTTGGGCATGTGAGCCCGCCGATTTCATTCAAGCGCAAACAAATATGTTCACCGTTCAGAAGGTGCAAAAAGCACAGCTCCTGCGACATCACGTTGACGGTCAGTATTTGTCTCTAACGTAAAAGTTCCTGTACAGTAATTTTTCAGCTGAAGCAACTTTGCAGCACTGGCCGTACGTTCGCTGACCTCGCGCGCGGAAAACTCCCCTCGAGAAACGAATGGGGCAACAGGGAGCTCTAAGAACAAGATCCGAGAAGCGGAAGTAATCGGGTTCGACCGCAGCAACGGAGAACTGTGAGCAACTATCAGAAAAGGCAATGAAGAAATCGAGAGAGAAAAATTTTATGATCACTCAAAGGGAAGCGCTTTATCGTTTGAATTAAGGTCAGGATGCCCGAGAACACGAAGTTACAGAGCGAAATACATTAAAGAAGGGGATACATGCACGTGCTGTGGAAAGGATAGGGAAACGACAGAACATGTTTGATTGAATGTACAGATATCCATCAAGGACTGTATGAGGATACTACCCAGCAGGGCGCCATGGGTTTCAGGAATAGCGCGGGAAAACACGTCGGCGATAGAGACAAGTAAAACGCTCTTAGAGTATTGGTGGCGGAAAGGTATCACAGAAACGCGATAGTTCGAATAACATTGTTGCTTCAGTATCACTGCGGAACGCTAAAAACTAAAATAGGTATATGTGCAGAGATTACTTTTGGGGTAACGTGTTTGATTCTGGAAAACGGGAGTTTGAGGAGGAAAGAATAGAGGTAGAGCGTTGTGACCCGGGGGCTGCCGCCACGTTATAAAGGGGACGCTATTAACAACCACCCATACACCCTTGTTCTCCCCCGCTCTTCTACGAATGTGTCGACGTCACTGGCGACTGCGCATGCGCTCCTCCTCCGTTCTGTCGTGGACCCTGTGCGCGTGCTGCGTCTGTGGCTGTTTTGACGCGAATCTCTCTCAGCTCTGTGCGGAACCTTTTGAGAAGCGTTCGATGGGCCTCGGAGTACATCGCGAGGCGTTTGCAGACTATACGGCGAAATACGGGGGTGCTGGACGTGCCTGAAAAAGTCTCTGCTGAGAGTGATTGTGACACAGCTCACCATGACGAACAGTTGCGTGTACCCAGCCAAGCCAGCATGCGTCGCTTACCGTAACCGCGCAATACATAGCGAAAACCTAGAAAAAGCCGGTGCCGATCAGCTTTGCTGTGTCTAGCCTTGCGCCATAGCTCAAGCCACCCTAGAAAAAGCCGGTGCCGATCAGCTTTGCTGTGTCTAGCCTTGCGCCATAGCTCAAGCCACGCTCAGTTTTTTTTTCTTTCGCACAGTGAAACAACCTTATTGTGACTTAAACGAAGGCGAGCATGAACTAAAATTTTACTCAAAATTATCTCCATTAAGTTAAGCTCAGGCCCGCTCGCAGATAAGGTTAACAATCATATTCTATGAGTATTTTGTTGAAAACTCATAGTGATAATGTGATTGAGCTCTCTGTGCTTTGTCATTGCAAGTTCGAAAAGGTATTCTTTATCTTTTTTTCGAAATGCCTGTTTATCGTAGGCGTTTGTTGGTGCATGATCATGCACGGCGCAGTCATGTCATGTTCTACTCAGTCGCTGTTCTGCTTTCCCGCTATATGAGCAATATGGGATTTCAGCGTGCGCCGTTGGGCGAGAACGGCCGCGCAACAGAAACATTCCTGCAAGGCGCCAAGGGATGTTGCAGCGCCGTGTTGCCGTCCACAACTCCTCTGACCCGGAATTCCGTTAATAACGGTTATGCGAGTGAACCTGTTAACGCCACAGTACACGTTGAACGTGTGTAGGCGTGATAGCTTCTGAGCGGCATTTGGGTATACTTGTTGCACACTGAGCCCCCCCCCCCCCCCCGTTTTCCAAGCCGGGCCTGGTGGCTGACATACACAATGGGCGGTTGACGCGATGGTGCCGCAGGAAACGGACGACGACACTGCAGGCTGTGCCGTTTTCGATTCAACCTTGTTTCCTTTGGCGCGTTCGTGCTACCGAAAATTGGGGCTCGCGGAAGAGCAGTCAGCTCGAGGGCGGTGTAAGCGTAATGAGGATGAGCCAACTTCCGCCGGAACTTTTGTCTCGCTCCACTCAAGTGCGAGTCGAGGTGTACCGGGCGAAGTCGTCGAGGCCATATGTGGCGCACGATTTTTATTATTTTTTTCGCTCTTGCGCTCCGGCAATTCAGTGCTTCTCGATTTATTTTTCTGCTGCAGCCTCTTGGACGCCGCGATGCCTCGTAGAGTGACGCGCGTAGCTCCATGCGTATTAGCTCCGTCACGGTCGGCTAGTGTGGAGGTGTGCGTGGACCTCAGTTTTGCTGCCCCGTGCTTGCGGAAGTCGGGCTGCTCGTGCCCGGGCCGATGTCTCATGCCCTAGGCCCGGCCCGGCCCAATCAGCATTGCAATGGTAATTTAAGCGACAACAGAAAATAGAAACGTGCCCTGTAAATGGTTGCATATGGGCGGCTCACTACTACATGTGACAGCTTTTTCAAGCGACGCAGTCTCCACCCATTCAAGGGCCCGTTACCAGTAAAAAGTAAGTGTTACAGTTACCTAAGCCAGAGAAGTAACTATGTTACAGTTACATTTGCTGGTTTCCAAAAGTAACTTGTTACAGTTAAAAAGTAACGCCATTACTTTTCCGTTAGTTTACAGGACTAAATGATACATCGCAAACTAGAATATACAGCTTTTTAACAGAAACGTGGGAAGGCATGCGGTTAGTCAAAATTGCTCGTGGTAAAATGCCACATAAAAGGAACGGAAAGGGGCACAAATCAAAAGCCTGTTGCGACTGGGGGTCGAATGCTTGTGGGATGCCTATGCCACCACGAAGGCGGTGGAGTCAGGAGTGGGGTCGAGGTTCAGGACCCTCGGGCGAAGAAAACGACAAACTGTATTTACATGGTATATTACAATATATACATGGTTTGTACAAGAAAGATCCAAGAGACTTTGGAGGATGTTCGCTCTTGGGATCCGAGTCGCCGTCTCTTCTCGATGTGCTCCGTGGCCCCCGACGGAAACTTGCCTCCCCTGCCATAGGTTGAAGACAGGCAGGAGGAGGGGAAGGCGGCCCGCAGTCATCTGACGCTTGTCAGCCAATCAAGGCCTCTCCGAACTCCACCACCTTGACTGCACGTGTGGTCCCCCGCTCTGGCCGGCTGCAGGTCGTCGCCGCCTTTCCGTTTCGCGCAACGCTGGCTTGCCCCGCGGTCATCAACAGGGCTAATGGGGGGACGGACAATGTCCAGCAGCGCCGCGGGAGTCTTCAACGGCAGGCGCCCCAACCCCGGGAAACAAAGGGTGGCGGGCAGGTCGGCCTGAAGGTGCCGGCCAGGCTGCGCCCCCCTGCAGCATCAGCCGATGGTGTCTCGTCGGTGATCACCACGAACCCATTAGGCAGGCCGGACTGATGGCGCTGGTGAGGCCGCGCTGCAGCTGCATCAGCCGCGGGGACCTTGTGGAAGAACCACGATCACAAGCCCAACAACAGCAGTCGTTGCGTACGCCTCATTTTGCTGAAACAACTTTTTTATTGGTTGTCGGAAATTTACTTATGAAAACCATTCAGACACCCTGGTGCTACAAAAGGCTGCTGCACGCTCGTAAATGAAACAGGACCTCATCCCGAGACGCGACAAAGAGGATAGGCCCCTTCGAAACATATTGGCGCCTCCCCTTTGAGAAGTGATTTTTGGAAGTACCGCGGCTTTCAGAACTGAACGTGTGCGAGGTATTGCAAAGCGTCTTTCCGCGCGGGTTGTCATGAACAAATGGCTGGATGCTGCACCGGCCTCTGAACAACAGTGTCTCTCGTCACTTAGGCCGCGTACCTTTCTGTACATGGGGCCGGGGAGAAACCTTCGCCGCCCTTTTGTGTCGTTGACCGGCGCTGCTTTGCTTGGCTTCATAGAAAAAGTCTTCATTTCCCCCCTGGGAACACGTCAGCCCATTTCTGGAAAAAATAAAGCGATGTCCGTGTCGTGCACTGCATCGCGATACAAGAGATGCATCGTAAAAGTATTTTATTAGTGAGATACAAATACATTTTGCAAGTGCATCTCGATATACAGGTACAGATAGTCAACAGTATATATGAGAAACATCGCGATATTCTTTTATCGCGGTACTGCCCAGCCCTGCTTTTTAGACGTGTTCCTGCTCGATATTTCCTTTTTTAAAAGGAAGTAACTGTGACGGTATTTCCAGTTACAGTTACTGTGCAAGAAGTAACAGTGTTACAATTACAAGTTCCTCTGAAATAAAACTAACGTTACAGTTATAAGTTACTGAAAAAAAGTAGCTAGTTACTGGTGACGCGTTACTAGTAACTAGTTACTGTCCAAGACTGTCTCCACCTGACCACTCCCCGCCACGGTGGTCTAGTGGTTATGGCGCTCGGCTGCAGATCCGAAGGTCGCGGGATCGAATCCCGGCTGTGGCTGCTGCATTTCGATGGAGGCGAAATGCTGAGGCCCGTGTTCTGTGCGATGTCAGTGCATGTTAAAGAACCCCAGGTGGTCGAAATTTCCGGAGCCCTCCACTACGGCGTCTCTCATAATCAGAGCTGGTTTTGGGACGTTAATCCCCACATAACACCTGACCACTATAGTTCGAGAGGACCGCTGGCGGTGGGTCCTTTTGTCCTGTTTGCGCGGTGCCGCACACAGCAGGAGTGCTGCGACGTGTGCAGCACTTCCCGGGGAGCTTAGCCTCGCGCATACACTCTAAGCCGCAAAGGACGAAAAGGGGTCTGTGGTTCGTCCTTTTGGGGGGTAAATGCATTGCCACAACCATTACTCCCTAAAGGACCAACGATTCGTCCCTCGGGGACTAACTGCGAAGGGACGAATTGTTCATCCCTTAGCAGTTACTCCTCAGGAGACTAACGGTTACTCCTGACACTTGCTCCCTCAAAGGACTAAATGTTCATCCAAGCAGATGCTCCCCCCAGACTGAGTTCATCCCATAGGACTAACTGTTCCTCTTCACAAATGCTCTGACCAGACTAAATGTTCATCCCATAGGACTAAAACTTCCTCATTACACATGCTCCCACCAGACTAAATGTTCATCCCTGCAGATGCTCCCCCTTTCCCACAGAGCAACTGTTCATCCTGTTGGTCGAACAGTTTAAACTGGCAAAACCTGGTTTTCAGGGATGAATTGTTCCTCCACTGAGGGAAATAATTCATCCTTTAATATCACATGGCTTTTCGTCTCCATCGGCCTAGGCCTCTGGCTGCATGCAGCAATTGGTGAAAATGACAACAAAAAAAGGAAGGGTTTGAACATAATTTATTAAATAAACACAAATGGTCTGCCGCCTTACTTCCGCAGCAAGGTGTGGGCAACACGTTTGTTATTGTATTGACATGTTTTATAATTCAAATGTCTTTTGTAATACAATCACAAATGAACACTTGAGTTGCTTTACTGATGATGGCCTAATTTGCCATGTGCTTCCAAACGATGACAACTACAAAGTGGCATTTCAGAAAAACGAGATCACACACATGTTCACACACACAGCAGTCCGTGTGAACATCTAGGCGCTCGCAAATCTTCTCCTCTTCGTGCAGCAGTTAAGATTACCGAGCATCGAAGGAAAGTGTACGCGATCGCATGTGCGCCGACACAGCTGGACCGACACAGCTGGACATGGCACGTCGGCGGAGCTAGCATACATCAAGAACCACTGTCAACAAAATGTGGTTTTACTAAAGTGAAGTTTTATTGCAAAGGGAACCATGCGACAGTAACGAGTAGCGGGAACAGAGCCCAGCGGGACAGAAGAAAAGTACACGCACCAAGCACGAAGGGGTACCAAAATGAGCCGGAAAAACCCACGCGGTAAATGGAAAACCATACCTGTTTAATTAGAAAACAATGAATTACAGTACCTAGAAAGAGATATCCGCAACAGACTTCGTTCACGCACTGCGCACAGTTCGTTCGTTTAGCACACACTGCCCGTTGGTCTACTTCGTCGTCGCAAACACATCGCTATTTTGCAGTTGCCTGCGTAGGACCACACTGGAATGCCGACACAAACACCTACACAGGAATACAGCGTCCACATCTCGGTGTTCTCCGCACACGCGGAGTGGAGATAAAGCACATGGTCACTCGCGAACGCACGTACACTGCCGAGACACCGCTCGGTGTTCTCCGCACACGCGGAGTGGAGATAAAGCACATGGTCACTCGCAAACGCACGTACACTGCCGAGACACCGGGAAACTACGTTGACGAGACATGCCAGCGCACACCCCGTACGACCAGTCCGACCCCCGCGAATGACCCCCTTGCTCCCCTCCTTTTTCATTCTCCCGTGCAGCTACGCGCCTGCTTACAAAAGAAAACACGCAAAAAATGCGTTCAGGCTCGCTCCCATGTCACTCACTTACTCGGAGCGAAAGACGCGCTTGGAAAGGCTGGGCTTCGCTCTGCTGGGTGGCTGGATGTACACACATTTCCCAGAAGCACTTGCGCGCCCACGGGTGGCGCTGCGGTGCTTGAAAAAGGTCTATTGTAAAAAAAAGTAGCCTGCGTGTATCTGCTGCGGATTCATATTCATAAACTTGCGTCTGCAGTAGGCACACACAGACTACGAGCATAACAAGCACATGACCTCAATTACGCACAACACTGCAGACTAGGGGCATGAGAAAGCATGCAATGGGAGGAAAAGAAAAGACTACGAGCGCTACAACGTCCTGCATGTTTTACATCTGCACGATCTACACACACACACCGCTAAGATCAAGGTAAGATTCCAACGAAAAGAATAAACGTCTCCCACGTGTGCCTCTTGGTAAGAAAATCGAAAGGGCCAGAGGGATAAAGAAAAAAAAAACCACGCAAGAAAACCCTATTAACAAAACATACAAGGAGAATGAGCAATACTTAACGCGCGATTAGAAGAGATAGGAAGTCCGATGAGCCGTAAGAGTACTTGCTAACACGTGGTCTTATCCGTGGCGTGCGAGCCAATAATCCATAGAAAAATCAACGGGCTGTCGATTCCTCGCTACGCTGATCTCTTCTGAAAACACTGTTGGGCTCGTTCGGCGTGTCCGTGTGCTTGCAGAAAACACCATCTTAGTAACATCACCCTTCGGCCACCCTATTCACACCACGACCGCGCGCGCGCACTTCTCAAAAATTCTGCCGCATGTTGACAGTGTCCTGTCGCCACCACTGACTGCAACGCCGGGAAGGCTACGCAAGTAGTCCGTAATGAAAAGGAGAGGTGTATCGCTCCGACACACAAACGAGCTACACAAAACACAGACTCGCGCGTTTCGATTGTTTCCCCTGCAATTACGAGCGTGTTTTGTTAAGCTGATCAGAACTATATTATGACGTGAGGCTGCGACCGAGGCATTTACTGTTTTTCGCTACCGCAAGCAACGGACTACTTTTTGGTCGCGGAAATACACAGAGTAAACACAAGCACCATCTTTTACAGCGCTGCACGTGCAGGCACGCACCGCGGCTGCCTACCGTGACTAACTTGATGCGAGTTTCGGTACACAAAGGGGCTCGCCGTCTGCGCCCCTCAGGCGGAGGGGTGAGCGCTCTCCTACGGACGCGTTCTTGTTTGTGCTTTTTGCAAATTGCCCCTGCTCCCTCCAAAATAAAGTTGTTTCTACCTCTACCAGCTTCCCTTGACTGGTACATGAAAGTTTTACGTGCCCTCAGTAGTTGATAAGCGTGACAGGCTTTATCTGTGTTTTTATCTTAGTTGCACAAATTCACCTCCTCTCTCGACCAATATACGATGCAGCATATATCAACGAAATTCATAGCTCGACGCTAATTGGTTCATAGTACTAAATATTGGATAGCACGGATTCGACCGTTCGACTGTTTGCTTCAGTGTGTTTTTTTTTTTTTTGTCTATTGTCCTGTGTCGAATTCGCAGTGTCCAGTTCTTCTGAATGTAGCGGAGGTCTCCGTAATAATTCTAACCACCAGGGCCCCCTTGATGTGCTCGAGGACACATTGCACAAACGTTCGATTTCCGTGGGGCAGTACTGGGGATCCTTTATTTTATTAAAGTTGTTCTCTCTCTGCCCCCGCAACTCCACCACCACATGGAACTGACACATGCAACAGACAATCGCAACCACGACCTCGTGCTTCGCTGCAGCAGGCCACGACCACTTAGCCACCGGCGGTGGATGAAAAAACAATTGCATATGCCGAAGCATATGCCAGAGGGACTAACAGCGACGCGTAGAGAGACGAAATGCCACCGTTCATCCTTCATTTAGTCCCTTTGAAAATAAGGACGAAACATTTCGACCATGAGATTTGCGCACGGCACGCATCGTTTTCAGTTACTCTCTCCCCAGACTAACCGCTGGTCGCGAGGACTAACTGCAGCGGTTACTCCGGTTTTCGTCCTTTGCGGCTTAGAGTGTATGGTGAAAATTACGACGCATTTGAAGCAGAAAGTGAGCTCCGCCTCTCGCTCGGGTTTCCCTCCGTCTATGTGGTTCAGTCTTCGACACGTCTCTCTGTAAGCGATGTTTCTGTGTGCTAACGTAGAGCAGCACATGCGGACTCTTGAGGGATCACTCTTTCGCAAGTGGTGCACTGAGAATAATTCGGAGAGCAAGTTGGGCTCGAACGCCGGCTTGGCCCGCGCGATTAGATAGGCCTGGCGACCCGAGCCCGACGACATATCCGCCGGGGCTGCGTGAGCCCGATCAGCAGGTCGGGTCGGACCCTTGCACACTTCTAGTCTAGCTGCTATGACACTCAGCTGCTGATCCGAAGGTCGCGGATTTGAATCCCGGCCGTGGCGGCTGCGTTTAGATGAAAGCGAAACGTTGAGGCCCGTGTTTGGTCGAAATTTCCGGAGCCTTCCGCATACATGTCTTGGTTTTGGAACGTGAAACCCTAGAAATGATCCCAACTGATATTACTCTTCACGGCCGTTATGGTGACCAGAGTACAACGAGAAAAGACATGCACAGCTAGTGTTGTGGTGAGCGTATACCTTTAGCTGCCGGTACAAAGTGTCGGCTCCAGCATGATTGCCAACATGATCGTTCGTTGTTCCAGATACATAACGTTTTACACTAGCACTGAATTGTAATGTAGTGCAGAGCTTTGTGTGCTGTCTGGATAAATTCCGCGCCGCGAGATGTCTCCAGCATCGTTGTTGTTGGCACGCGCCGAAAGCCGCCCGCTGACCGTGCCTCCTTCCCGTGGGCCAGTCTGTTCCTCCAAGGAGATGGATGCAGGCATTGTTTCGGTGACAAAGTGAGGCCGCGTCCTGTGCTGTCTGTGGCGTGGCATCGAGAAACGTGGTCCAAGCGCATTTTTTTCGGGAGTGGCGGCGTGATTGATGCCTCCGAGCCCAGCGCGCAACTGCGCCGGCGTGACCTCGGCACGGTGCTTTACAAACTACGACCCTCCCCTCTAGGGGCGACGATCCGTGGACGACGTGCAGACCGTCACAGTTTGATGGATGCACAGGCGCAACGGCTGGGCCCGTCGTGCACACACCGACCGAGCCAAAGCACGAGCTGGCTCGATTCGATCGTATATGCGCGACGTTGCCGCTGACGGCCGGTGCAAAGAGCACATATCCACTCCCTGATCGGCGCTCGCAAGGGCTCGTGCTCTTTCTCACTTTTCTTCTTTTGGTCACGCAATGTGTTTTGACTGTACACCACGTTTTTCTGGCAGCCACCGTCGTCATCAGCTGAGCGAGGTCATGCTGAAAAAAAAAAAAGAAAACGTAAAAGTTTATTCCGACGCTTCCATACGCCAGTGAGGGTTTTAGCGTGCTTCGTATTCGGATACTCGCAGTTGCGCGAGAGCAATGGACGCCGACTTACAGGAAGCTGGTAACATCTTGGGACGTCTCGACAGGTTTTCGTGTTTCTTCATGAGCGCAGAAAAACAAAGGCAACATTTTCGCGGTCACACCGCTGCCGTAAATTTATCGTCACCAACGGGGTTGAATACACTTGTTTACCGTAATAATACGTGTTGTGTTTGTCTAGTTGAGCTGTCCCTAATAGGTGGCGGGACAAACACCACCGTCAAACCGAGGCCACGCGTGCCGTGTCTGCCGCCGTCTGTGGTTCGACGCGGACGTCTTTACCATGAGCTGGCGCAGGATTCGTTCGTTTCTTTCAGTGCAGACTCAAGTGCAAGCGCAGTCTTGTCGTGTCGCCCATTTCTTCGCTGCCTTCGAGTTTGAAAGAATTGCAACAAAGGGGAATCGAGTTTTGCAGACGGTGCACTTACCCGTTTTTAGGCCCCACACGTGCTGCGATACGCGCGACGTCTATATTCTATGCCCGGACACAGAGCACCTGAAGCGAGAGGGAAAGGGTGGCCAGCGAAAATGTTGTGTCTTGTCACCCGATAGACGAATGAGACTTAATCTCTAAGGTCTTCCAGACAAACACAGCTACGCTTAAGCATATGCCCTGGGAGTGTGAGGCTAAAGCCAAAGGTATTAATTCCATTGTTCTCTCGGCGAGGTGGGAAGCCGCCCTGCGCAGCTCCAAGCTCGTCGACCAACACTGCACAGTCCAGCAGGCCCGTCAAGCGGCGGAAAGGCAAGGCCCTTGACGTCCAGACATGGGAGACCTGAGTCCGGGTCGTTAATCTGCGTGACAATCAATAAAGTTCTTTTTCCATCCATCCATTTGGCCCAACGATGAAAACGGATGGATGGACACAACTTTTTTATTTAAAGACCTGCAGATTGGCGGCCTCGTCCACCCGGGTGCTCGCGGTGAGGCTTAGCCTTTTCCCTATCTCCCGAGCCTGCTCGATGGCCCAAACTTGTAGTTCTGAGCTGGCCAGCGCATCGCGCCAACGCACCTCAAGGAGGTCCGGGTTATTATGGGCAAAGAGGTTTGTAATATGTGCGTACTTCCATAGGATATGTTCTATGTTTGCGTATTCGTGTTTACATAGGCTGCATCCAGCGTCGGGGAATTGCATGGGGTAAATGCGGTTGAGGTGTGCTGAGTTTGGTGAACGGGGTCGTAGGAGGTATTTTCTAGGAGTCGGTCATTGAATTTAGCTAAAAGCTAAAGTCTGCCTCTCAAGTCCTGACTGTGACCAGCCGAAGTGAGCCGCCTGAAAACTTATGGTGATGTACTGTGAGTAACCTAAGATTTGCAGACGACATAGTTCTCTTTAGCAATGATGGCGACGAACTGCAAAAAATGATTGAAGACTTAAAGGGGTCCTGAACCACCGCTCGGGCTTGGTTTTGAAAACGGCTGGGTGTGTATTGAAGGCCTCTCAGAAATTCACAGCCGAAAGAATTTTTCAAAATGGTTTGTTAGGAGCGAAGATATTGCGACCGGAAAACTTCCCTTTCCAGTCCTGTTTCAACTCTGCGGAATAGAGGGTACAGAGCTCCTTAGGGCGGTGTCGAAGGAGGTGCCCCGCCCACCGCCCACGTCACCACACTTCAGCGACGTATCAGAGGAGGCGCTGGTCAGAGTGGCTGACGAAAAGCGCGCGACTACCGGGGACTGTTTCTTCGCCGCGCGCTTGTGGCCGCCTGCTCGCTTCGCGCCTGGGCTCGGTCGCGTGCCCCCGCGATCACCGCATTTTTTTTTTCGATCCTCCGAAGCTTTCTTTTCGTTCGTCACACACGTTTAGGCCCGCAGGTGTGCGCGTTTACTTTGTCAGTGCGCTGCTTGTCGTCGATATTGCGCGTAACGCGGCGTCAGGACAAACAGCGCAACTACCAACGCTGCTCCACCTTGTCCTGCATAACCCCAAGTTAGTTCATTGTTGATTAGTGATTGTAGACGGGATCATCATGCTGCCGGGCTCGAACGTGACTACTGTGACTCGAAAGGAAGACCTTCACAACTCGGACCCTTGCCGAGAGGTTAATGTGGAATAAGGTGCGTCGGCATGCGGTAAGATGGATGGATTTAATGTGTGAATACACTAGTTCAATTTTAACAGTAAAGCTTTTTAAGCAATTGGTGAAACTCGGAAATCTGCCGAAAACTCCGCTAAGCTATGTAAGGCTAGCATAACAATGCCACGCTGTAGTAAAGACAAAGCTTCCTACGACTAGTTAAGTAAGGCGAAGTCTAATTCAATGGAGCCTAATTAAAATTCCTAGGACTAGTTAGGTAAGGCTAAGTCTAATTCAAAGGAGCCTAATTAGGAATAATAATTGAAGCCTAGTTCAGACAGGACTAATCCAACTAAGCCAAACCAAGCCAAACTGGACTAATTCAACCTGAATTGAGTTATGACAAGTAAGTCACACCTAATTAAGCGGATACTAATGATTTATAATTAAGTAAGCCACGATACTAATAAACTGTGTCTAATTAAGGTAAATCTAATTATGCGAAGCCTAACTTAGCTGAGATGATCAAATCTAGTGTAAACAAGCTTCTGATTAGACCTTGCTTAATTAATTAGTACTAATTAAATCACGCATAGCTAGGTTATTACTAGTTAAGTCGAACCTAAGCTAGCACTTATTAATCAAAGGTAAATTATGCTGACTTCAAGGTCAAGCCTCATTAAGTTGAGACTAAACATTTCAGGACTAATTAGGCTAACACTGATTAAATCAAGCCTATTTCAGGTAGTATTCATCAAGCGATATCTAATTAAGATAATATGTCAAAGAACTGCGTAACTAAGCCTGTACTAATTATGCCATGTGTAATTAAGATATGACTAATTACCCCAAGCATAATTATATCATGAGTGATGAAGACCAGCGTATTAGGCAATGTATCATCAGGTATAAGTTAGACTGAGTCTAATTAGTGTAACACTAATTAGGGCCTGGCTAATTCAGTTAAGACTAAGTCAGGTCTCAATAAGCTCAGATTATTAAGTTACGCTAAATTAAGCCAAACATTACAGACGTAATGATTTCATTCGAAACTAATTTACCTTAGTCAACCCTAATCGGCTGTAATCCTTAATACGCCCTAATCTAAGTCTAGCGTAATCCGCTCTATAATATGCCATAGTCCACCTTAATGCACCCTAGTCTGTCTTAATCCACCCTAATGCGCCTTAATGAGCTCTAATCCACTCAAGTACACCCTAATCAGACCTAGTCCTTTAATCTACCTTGTAGAAGAAATATTTTGGGTTCGACTCCAGCCATGTTATTGAGTACGAGTACTAGACGGTGGCGCATTGGAGTACCATAGGGAATAAACCTATCTACAATCACTGATGAATTAAAGTTTGGAATTAATTTGTGATGTATTACAGGCTGCAGGCATGCATTTGTTGGCTTCTTGGAAAACTATATTTATGGTGACTTTTGCACCGCACCGTTCACGTCCACGCCGAGGTAGTTTACGGACGCCTTCCAACGGCATCTATGAGGCTTGCGCATTAACAAATATATTTTTACATATTTGCAGCAACTATTTTGCCTATATAGGTGCTCACAACGCAAGGAAAAGCGAGCGCACGGCACGCACGGCACGCACGCGCTTACGGTTTTAAAAAAGGCGCGCTGCGAAGGGCCCGCACACAGCCGAGGCGGGCGTGTCTCCCATCGGCCAATAGCAGCGACGCTCCTTGTAACTGCTCTATGACGAAATAGAGCAGATTCAAGGAGCGTGAGGAGAAGCCGCTTTTTGAGTTGAGGGCTCCTGAAGAAGTGGAAGCTTTGCGCTCCGCTTGTGAACGCTACGCTTCGCGGATGACTACAGCATTTGGCTGAGATGTTCGTTACAGCGTAGGCAAGCCGTAGAATATGTTTTTTCACCAAGCCCGGAGGGTGGTTCAGGACCCCTTTAAGCCGAGAAAGCTCTAAAGTAGGGTTAAGGATGAACATGCAGAAAACAAAGATAATGCTAAGTGGCACGACGAAGAAACGTGGCTTCACGATCGGAAACCAAACATTAGAAGTCGTAGAAGAATACCTATATCTAGGACAACTGTATACTGACAGGAGAACCCGCCCATACAAAAGAAATCCACCGTAGAATAAACATGGGATGGCGCGCGTACGGGAGACACTCCCAACTCATGAAAGGAAATCTACCACTATCACTCAAGCGGAAGCTATATAACTACTGCATTTTGCCAGTACTGACGTACGGGGCAGAAACTTGGAGAATTACGAAGAATCTCGAGAGGAAGTTAAGAACGGTGCAGCGGGCGATGGAACGAAAAATGATAGGCGTTACATTAAGAGATAGAAAGAGAGCCGAGTGGGTCAGAGAACAGACGGCAGTCGCCGACATAATAACCGACATTAAGAAGAAAAAATGGACATGGGCAGGCCACGTGATGAGAAGGATAGATAACCGATGGACAGTTAGAACGACGGAATGGATACCAAGAGAGGGCAAACGTAGCCGCGGGCGACAGAGAGTAAGATGGGGGGACGAAATCAAGAAATTCGCAGGCGTCAAATGGAATCAGCTCGCGCAGGACAGGCAAGAATGGAGAGGATTGGGAGAGGCCTTCGTCCTGCAGTGGACATAAGATAGGCTGATGATGATGATGACTGTGGGCCTACCATTTGAGAAATTGTTGTTCCGGACGAAGTTTTTTAACCCACATTCTCTCAGAGCCACAGCACTAAGTGTGTGCTTAGCTTACTGCCCTCATTACGTATACTACGTGCCGAGTCACTTGTGTTTTTCACGTTTACACGAACCGCTTCATGGGTAAGACAGTTGGTGCAACAACATTTTGGTTCATTTTAATTAATATACGAATGTCGTTTTATGGTTTCAACAACTTTGTCATCTGAAACGTTCTAAACCACCTGTACAGGCTTGCAAGAAGAAGCGTACTTTTGGTCTTGAGGCGGGTACTGGCTTTGACCCTCAAACCCACTGCGGCTTGGCAGGCCTGTTCTGTATCTGCTCGATCAATAAAGCATTATTATTATTATTATTATTATTATTATTATTATTATTATTATTATTATTATTATTATTATTATTAAAAGTTGATGGAGTTCCACAACTGTAGACGTCTGGCGCACTTGTAGGACGGCCTTTAGGAGTCCAACGCCTTTGCGCTGCGTGCTCCGCTTTCGTGCATCTATTTACCATATGTCGGCGCACTCACTCATGAGTGCACTCACTCTCACTCACTCGCACTCATTTCATAGACGTGAGTGCGAGTGAGTGTGAGTGGAAGTGAGTGTGAGCGCGAGTGAGTTCGGGTCCTGGAAAATTATGGTGAGTGAGTGTGAGTGATTGTTCTCCCACACTGCCGACCTGTAGGTCGGCGCACTCATGAGTGCACTCACTCACACTCACTCGCACTCATTTTATAGACGCGAGTGCAAGTGCGAGTGAGTGCCAGTGAGTGTGAGTGTGAGTGCGGGTCCTGGAAAAATTATGGTGAGTGAGTGTGAGTGTTCTCCCACACTGCCGAGCTATGCATGACACAGACTTCCAGGAAATTGCAGGTCTACGTGTCTCAGGTCTATGGCTCGGGGAGGTGGTAGATGCCAATAACCTGCCGCCGGTGGTACATGTGGCCCAAGGTTGGCATCGTCGCTTTTTGTATTATTTTATTCACCGGCATTTTTCGCTCACGTATACATTGCCGGCTCTATTTTGCGCTCACGGTAACCGTCTCAAGTCGTCTTGCGCGACTGCGAAAGCTTTCGGATGACGGACGCTTCCGCTTGGTTACTTTTCTGCGGCTGTGCCTCAAGGTAGCGCTGTGAACGTTATTGACGATAACTGTAGTGTCAGCTGCTCTTGATGCGTCAGCGCTTGACGTCACCAGTGTTGCTCACCACGAATGGCGCTGAACTGCGAGGCTATTCGTATGATCTCTGAGCGAGACGTCGGAACGGCTGCTTTGTGCGGTTACGCATTCTCTGCTTCCCGAAACGTCCTCGCATATAGCGCTGCGTCTCGCCTTCCAGGTTTGTGCGGTATGTGTGCATTGCTGCTCCGGTATGCGTTGCGGTGTCCATCCGTCCCGCTTGCTCACTGCTGTCGAAGCTCCTGGCTTGCGCGTGCGTCACGGCGTGTTTGGCAGTTCCCGAGGGAAGCCGGCGCGAGGGAATGCGCGTCGCGCCGGCGCTGCTCGGTGCCCACTGCGCTGTTTCTGATTTTTTTTTAATGCGAAGCATTTCTTAGCGAACTTCGGCGAGTTTGAGAGTATCTATCTATCTATCTATCTATCTATCTATCTATCTATCTATCTATCTATCTATCTATCTATCTATCTATCTATCTATCTATCTATCTAGCCGCCTACGATTTTGTGCTCTCCTGGCCGTTTCGCTAATGGGATGTTTACGAAAATTGGTATGCCACATCATGACTACATGACGAACATAAATGACAGGTCATAACATGAAAATCATGATATGCATGTCATGAGCGGCATGATTTACATGCCACGGTCTTAGGGCTCTCCTGGCCGTTTCGCTAATGGGATGTATGCGAAAATTGGTATGGCACAACATGACTGCCTGACGAACATAAATGGCAGGTCATAACATGAAAATCATGACATGCGTGTCATGAGCGGCACGATTTACATGTCACAGTCTTGGTGCTCTCCTGGTCGTCTCGTTAATGGGATGTATACAAAAATTGGTATGCCACAATATGACTGCATGGCGAACATAAATGAGAGGTCATAACATGAAATCGTGACATGCATGTCAGGAATGACATGATTTACATGCGACGGTCTTGGTGCTCTCCTGGCCGTTTCGTTAATGGGATGTATACGAAAATTGGTATGCCATGACATGACTGCATGGCGAACATGACTGACAGGTCACAACATGAAAATTATGATATGCATGTCATGGGCGACATGATTTACATGCCACGCGTTTCGTTAACGGGATGTATACGAAAATTGGCATGCCACAAGATGACTGCATCATGAACGTAAATGACAGGCCATAACATGAAAATCATGACATGCATGTCATGAGCGACATGATTTACATGCCACGGTCTTGGTGCTCTCTTGGCCGTTTCGTTAGTGGGATGTGTAGGAAAATTGGTATGCAACAATATGACTGCATGACGAACATAAATGACAGGTCATAACATGAAAAGCATAACATGCATGTCATGGGCGGCATGATTTACATGCCAGGCGTTTCAAATTGCTATGGCACAACACGACAGCATGACGAACGTAAATGACAGGTCATAACATTAGAATCATGACACGCGTGTCATGACCGGCATGATTTACATGCCATGGTCCTGGCGCTATACTGCCGTTTCGTTAATGGGATGTATGGGCTCCGTCTACTGACCAGAGGGCGCTACGTAGCTCTCGTCGGACGGCTCATTCGCGCACGGTGGAAACCGAGGCGACAGCGACGTGCGCGTTTCTTCGCTGCTTTCCGGGCGTGCTGCGAACTGCACGAACGCTCGCGGCGTCGCCCTTTGGAACAGTTTGCCGCAGGTTTGGAGCGCGCGTCTCAAGGGAAATAAAACGAAAGAAGGTGGGACGGGTGGTCGCTGCTGCTATGGAGTTGAAGACGCGCATCGCGTTCGCGTATTTCCCTGTCACAGTATGCCCAATTTTGCTTCTTCTCTCCGCCAGGCAGTGCATTCTGGCGCTGATGTCGCACATGGAAAACTCGACTGCACGGCGCCTATACGAAAATTGGTTTGGCACAGCATGACTGCACGACGGTCATGACAGGTCATAACATGAAAATCGTGACATGCATTTCATTAGCGGCATGATCTACATGCCACTCGTTTGGATGTATACCTAAGGGATGTATACCTAAAGGGATGTGTACCTAAAGTGCTATGGCACAACACGACTGCATGACGAACGTAAATGACAAGTCATAACGTTAGAATCATGACATGCGTGTATGAGCGGCATGGTTTACATGCCACAGTCTTGGTGCTCTTGTGGCCGTTTCGTTAACTTCATATGCACCAAACTCGGTATAGCGAGACAACAATGCAAATCCATTTTACGTTCCTGATGCGTGCTTCGCATTTCCTTGATTCCCACTGCACGTGGGATCTGCCAGTTTCTTTAGGGACGATTGTATCTCTTGGGCTACCTAAACGCGAGAACTTTTGCGTGTCACTTGATTCAGCCGGCCGGCCAAAACCAAGCGAGCTACTGGCACTGGTGGCACCGGGGCATACACGTCAACATTATACAGCGCAGTGGAAGCCTCAGAGCTATTTAAGGCAAAAAATGTATGTACGTGACCGTGATCTGCAGCGTTCATAAGAATAAACAGTGGACTGCTTTTACGTTAATAAATGAAAAATCGACGCGCTGTAAATGGTTTGGAAGAGACGCTACGCGTTAAAGCCAAGCGGACGGAAGCCACGACTCTGTAGCCGTCTTTACGCCAACGATAATAAAAGGTCCCAACAGACGGCGCGAGAGTGGGGCAAACGCGCGAAATTTGAATTCAGCGAAACCTCCACTGCATCCATCATAGGAGGAGTGAGAGGGGAGGGGAAGAGCGCGAGTAGTTGGTGGGAGAAGAGAGGGCGTTACGTATCAGAGGCGGCAGAAGAGTATCGTCTTTCGACATTTGCAGCAAAGCAAGCAGGTATGCCGCCTTTTTTTTTTTTTTTCTTCACACGCACGGTGGCAGCAACTGGCGTGGCCGACCATATGAGAAACGCACGTATTCGGCCCGACCTGCCTGACGACCACTTCTGAATTGCGCTTGGCGACAGCCGCACGTCATACACATTTGCATGTCTTGTTACAGCGAGTGTTATAGCGAGAGTCGCTTATATAGACGCCTAGTAATCTCAGCCCTCGAGCTTGCTACATTTGAGGTAGACTTTCACGTGAGTGCTAGCAAGTGGTTGTTTATTTGCTTGTAAATATGGTACAGAAAGAGAGGCCGACCGCTTCGTAACATTCCAGCTCGGGCACGTCAACACTGTACGAAGAGGGACGGGAGTGAAAAAACAGGGAGAGAATGTTGGGGCAACAGCTCACAATGTAGTACATGAAGGACTTCGCATATTTCTCTTGTGAAGCGACCTCCTCGCGAGTTTTTGACTCTGCCTCGCATTCTGGCGCTGTTGTATCACAAAGAGCAGCACGCCGGCGACAGAGGGCTGCTTGAGGGAGACCGAGACGTCATTTTATGAGGAGCCTTTAAGAGGAGCCGGTGGCCCGTGAGCGCCGTAGCGCGGCAGTGTTTCAGAAAAGCGCTTCGGTTTCCGGATGCTATGGGCAGCAGTACATAGAGGTGAGACGTGAAGAGTTCGGTGGTGGTGGGCACGTACGGTGTCCACCACCCTATGTAACGGTTTCCCCACAATCTAAATGAAAAAGGGTGGAATGCTGAGTTTTGAGGTGAAGTGGCAGATATTCCGAATTTCTAACGATATTTTACAAATTAAGCGGGGTGCTTTCCCTTCCTTTTAGAAGGCGTGTAGGGGCCTTCTGTGTACGACCCTAGGTACGTGTAGAGCACTTTTTCTCGGAACGACAGTCCGGAAGTCGTGTGTTTTCTTGTCTCTCTCTCTCTCTCTCGAGGCGGGCGCTGACGTAGCGGTGCGCGTGCACTGAAAAGCACTGTCCCACATGGCGTGTCGTAGGCGTACGAAAAGTCGTCCTCTCGCGCAGTCTTTGCTTGCGGCTTTTCCTGCCCGTTGTGGCCGTGCTGCTCGTGAGCGGTGCTTTTGTTCTGCGGCGACGGGCCGTTGTTTTAACTCTGTATTTATGTTTTTCTTCTTCTCTGGACTAACCTGTGCGGGGCGCGCAGAAGAAGAATGGCACGCGTGCCAGTCGGCCGCGGAATGACGGTGGCGCAGTTGCACTGCGGATATATATATGTATGTATATAAAAACAAGTGGCAAGGGAGAGAGAGAGAGCGGAGTGGCCAGAAGGAAGGTCACTGTGTCGTCCCTGGCCGCCGCTCATTCCGCGACTGCAGCCAGGCGCAGTAGCGGCCCGTCCGAGCACCTTGCCGCTACGCTTGTCCCGCAACGCTTACCACAAGTGGCATTAGCTGCCATTTTTGCACGTCGGCAGTGCTGTAGAGTGATGCGTGCGTTAGCGTTATCTATCGGCGGTAGCGGTCGCATGCAGCACTCATCGACCCCCGGCTCATCATGTTGCGGTGGCACATTTTCCAAGTGTCAGCGCAGGTCATCGGAGCCTAACTCAGCTCGTCACTGCGCTATAGCAGCACGAGCCGCCATGGTTCCCAGTCTCCCGTCATGTTACGCAAACGACTGTCTCTGTGCTTACAGGTGAAGCCGGAGGTTCGCACGCAGGAATCCTCGAGCACGTCTTCGCGCCTTTTTCCTGGGGCTTGGCGCGGCGCGCTGGGGGAATGTGCATGTGGTGGCCCGGCCCTTACGCCGCACACATACACAGAATGATGCATATATGAATAGGCAGGCAAAGCTACAGCACGGGGCAGTATAGTGCGCGGGCTACTCCAGCTAAGTTTAGCATGACTCTAGAGATAGGCAATCAAAAGCACGTTTTAACGGTTATTAAACTTGTGCGATGTTTGGTCACCTCTCAATGTCCATTTTGGCCAACCGTGAATGTGGATCCGTGAATTCGCAGTTGAGAGAAGTTTGCTGCCAGACTCGTGTCTCCCAATCAACCTTAAAAATGAGCCTGAAAGCGGAGGTTAATAAACACAAAAGAAAATTACGCAGCCGGCTTCCTTTTTTTTTTATTTTTCTTCGCGTGCTACCACGTCGACATCTTCGGCGCGTCCAGGCAAGCCGGTCGGTACACCTTCGTGGGGCTACGTGCAGATAGGAATTTGATAACGTTATTTAATTGGACGCGTCATAGTGCGGTGGCGCATTACCGAGGTGAAACGCAGGAATTGTTCTTGACAAAGGGTTCTTTTGTGGTTGTTATAACGTTCAAATTCGCTGTATTTTTATGGTCCAGAGGGCTGGTGTATAGCTCCCCTGCGTGGCTCTGAATGCCGCCATTCTGGAATTCGACAGTGTGCTCGTATTCGTCTATGTTTGATTGATTGATTGATCGATTGAATGATTTGTGGGGTTTAACGTCCCAAAACCAGCTTTGATTATGAGAGGCGCCGTAGTGGAGGTCTCCGGAAATTTCGACCACCTGGGGTTCTTTAACGTGCGCTGACATCGCAGAGCACACGGGCCTTAACATTTCGCCTCCACCGAAATGCAGTCGACTATGTTTGGAACAGCATCCAGTGTTGTATCTTCGCCGTGATAAAAAACAGAAAAGAGAAAGAAAAAGAAAAGCGTCATTGCTGGTGTCTCTCTCGAGTGATTATGCTCTACTGATCAGATTATGCGGTCTTGTGGCCTTTCTTCTCGACGAAATAGGTTGACACGCAGGTTCCTTTTGTGGCTCATTAAGGACGGTGGAACACTGCGTCACCACTAGATGTCTCCCTGAGTGCCGCTGTTTCTTCCACGTCTTCGGCAGGGCGGTAGCGCATTCAGCGTAGGTGAGGCGTAAACGGAAGCCTCCGTGCGCTCTTTTGCAGTAAGCCCCATCTTCGGAGCGAGATCGCGTCGCAGCCAAACGACATCGTTCTCAGTGTTCGTTGTGGCGGCCCTCTCTTTCGTCCCCTTTTTGCGTGGCGTCCGGCGCGGAATGCTGTGAGAACTGGACCATACCGCGATTCTTGTCGCCGGCCGTGTCGCTGTCTGTTGTCGGCGGCGGTTGCCTTTACGTGTCCCGGCTCCTGGGGACTCTCTTCGTAGGCGCCTGAGCACCGTCGCCTCCGTGTGGTGCGAGATAGTATTGTATACTATATGGTGACGACGAAGCACCGTGTGCGTTGTTTAACGTTAAAACTTGCGCGCGCCGTGGTGGTTTGTGGATAAGGCTGTATGTGTATGCACCGCTGCTGAGAGCAACTGGGCAGGCTCATTTCGCGGTCGCATTCCTCGTGTACCGCACTCTATATATATTTCAGCGCCATGAACTTCCTCCAGCGGCTTTCGGTCGCGTTTCCTTTTAACGCGACGATATTATTAAGGAGCTCGTGTCACAGAAAATCCGGCGTAGGCATCCACGGAAGAAATGATCAGCCCACGCAAACAAACCCCTTCTGCCATGGCTCAGGTGTCTTTAGTGAACGAGTTTGTCATTGTAAACTGCGACCTAACTGAAACACATGATTGCTCGGACTTTAATTTGAATGATAACTTAATTGTGTTGCTATAGGAAATTAAAATAATTCTGTCATTCTGTAGAGACGGCGCTAATTTTCACGACTATTCTCTGAGAAGGCGATTCAAACTGTGCCCAACGGCGCTATAGCGTTCCTTTTTGTGTTGTGTCGCTAAACACTGTAACGTGCGGCTTGTATGTCGTGCCCTCTGCGTTTGTCTTGCTGCAGTGGTTGTCGCGTACTTTGCAGTCTCCGCGTTGCTTTGCCGCTTTGAAACGCAGCGCATCGTTGATGTGAACGAGGTCGCAGTCTTTTTCCTTTTTTTTTTTTTTCGGCTCTTCTATTTTCCTCTCCCCGGATTCGCCTTTCCGCTTCCCGCGAAGCTTTCAAGACCGTGCAGGCATGGGAAGGAGCTGCTGTGTAAGCTGCACCTGTATGTGCATGTGGCATATGGCGGCCCCTTTTCCTATGGACGATAGCTGTATTTTATGCACAGTTCGCGCAGGGCAGCGACCCACACTGAAAGCCACCTGTCTGTCCCAGGCCTGTGAGATACGCACGTGTAGGTGCTCTTTTTTTTTTTTTTTTTTTTTGCTTTCTGGATAACACACCGTGGGCGCGGTAGAACCGCTGCTCATGTGTGCGCAAAAAGCTCGGTTTGCATTCATTCGCCGTCGCAGTTCACTAATTATAGGCGCGGCGGTTTTCCGTGTCTGCCTTTGACGACAGCCTCATTGCCAAACGACAGCATTGTTTGGCGACCGCAACTCTACTCCGTCTCGCGGTGCCGTTATCGGCTGAGTGGCCCCTTTCTTTCTCACTGGCTTTTCCCCCCTCTCTCTTTTTTTGTCTCTTGTGCCGACGCGTGCCCTCATTGAATGCCTCCCTTCGCCGCCTGTGCATTCATTAGCTCTGGCGCGAACGGTGCATTCAAAGGTGAGACGACCGCAGTGCGCCGCCGTCGTAGAGCCGCTGTGTTTTCCTTCCTCGCGGCGCCCGCGTGTTGGGCCGAGCGAATCTGTGCCGTTTGCTGCTAACAGTCGGGGAGGATAGCGCTCAAGGCTCACCTTTTGAGGCTGCTCGCGGCTTTCGTTTCAGTCCTCGGCGAGAATAGGGAAGGTATTAGTGGTGTCTGCTCCTATACCTCGATTGCTTGTACCCTTCGAAGCGTGCCGCTTGAAACGGGCCTCCGGTGGTGCATGCTACTCAACCAGTCTAGGATTTTTCACGTGTTGTAGCCACTTTGTGAGCAATAAATGTCTCATCTCTGTCAGCATTGCGAGATGACGAGATATGTATCGAGACATTGTCCTATATCTAAAGCAACTCCCAAGCTTGCAAGAGGATGTAATGCAGTGGCAACGTAAGCCAGATCTTCCTGCGTGCTCTCGCGTTCTTTGTCTTGTTCCATTCCAGGTCCACTCTGTTTCTGCTCTGTCGTCGCCAATTTCGCTCACTGTAACGAGCCCACCACAGCTTACGCCGTGAAATGCCCATTGGGACTGGACTGCCGACTCTCGATAAACCGGAGTGTCATGAATTCGGGAACACCTGTTTATGGCTTCACGAAAGAAATCGCTCATAACTGCGAGTTTCTGCGGCGTGCCGCCGAGTCTGTGGTGACTTGTGGTTGCCGATATTCACTGTGGAAGTAGGGAGACGAATGAAAGTGTCATGTGTCGGGGCTCTTCGCTGAACGAATGTGGCCATTCACGACGAACTGTAAATCGTTTGTGTCGAAATTTGCGTTGATTTGCGGTCCCTCATACGGTCTGAAAACAACAAGCCCTCATACAGTTCGGCGTCTCTTGTACTGCCAGTATTGCTTTGGAACGTCAGTTTACTGCGGAAGCAGATATGCTGCTTGTCTCCTTTCGCGCGCGTGTGTGTGTGTGTTATACCGAACCGCGCAGTTATTGTTGTGGGTATTAACCAGCCTGTGAGTCATTTTGTGGAGCTATATCTGTGACTGTGCGAACGATTTGTCAGAGTCCGAAAATGTGGCCGATGGACGTGGCCGCGCCATTCTTCCATACACGACAGCAAATGGACATCCCCGTGCGTATGTCGGTGGAACGTTGTGAGAGTTTGGGGTAATTCCGAATTTCTCATAACCGTTTCAAAAAGACGGTGATCCCTCGCATACACTTGGACGAAGCCTTCGTAAATAAGTCCGATATCGTATCTCGGTAATCTTTCCCGATAAAAAGAGCGAGGTGTGCAACGTCGTTCCAACCAACTGAGCCCGAAGGCCCTGCTGGAGCGTTTCGTAAACCCTGGACGCCAAGGAAGCAAGCGGGGCTCGCTCTTCGTGTTATTACGCGTACCGTTTTGTGCTTCCTGTTTAGGTCTCGGTGCGCTTCCTCATCCAGCCCATTGTGGTTTGTGAAGCCCTCGGTGACGTACCGCTCTCGTCGTTAGTGGGCGTCGGTCGTTGCCGTCGGGCTCGCTGCTGCCGGCATCGCGCAGATGTAGAAGCGGTGCAAGTGCGCGAGAGCATTGTCCGGGGCCGCGTGTTCGCCTTCTCTCCCAAGAAGAGAGAGGGGCCACGCACGGTTTCGTAAGTGCGCGGGAGGACGCCGCATTCGCGACACTTGGCCGACTTCCTTCGCGTCGAACCCTCGTCTACACACTTCACCCGTCTCCGGCGGTGGTTTTGACATGTGCGCCGTCTATCGAATGGACACTTTCGTAGTAGACCGGATCCGAGGTCACGCGAGTGGCATGTCACGAGGGAGAAATTAAACTCGTGGCATTCATTGGAATCCATAGCGCGAGTTGTGCCGCGGTCGGACGGCTCCCCTCCAGACCGGCCGTGGTCTGCTGCATGACGTATGCTGCAAGTAGGAAATCCTGTGTCTGTGCGTTGTGCCGTGAACCAGCGCGTTGCAGCTTGAAGGGCATAGAAGGCGCGCACCACGACCGACAAAATTTTATGCTAATCGGTCCGATGTTATGCGTTACATGACCTGCTTAAGTCGAGCACTTCTCTGAAAGGAACCTGGTCTGTCTTTCGCACCTACATGTACGAAAATTTAGCGTAGACCGCGGTACGCGAGCAAGTATTTATTTACGATCTTGAGCATGCAATGTGTTTATGTGGCAATACCGGGCTTTCACAGCTGCCGCGAGGCACTCGTAAAAGTAGTCAGGCGGAAGTCTAGCGTTTATCGTGTAGAATCGTCTAATTGGCGTTATGTCGCAGCATGCACAGCGGTGGGAGTGCCGCAACTTACGTTGGAATACGTTAGCATTCGCCGCACAGGTCGCCTTTGGCAAGTCTTAAGCAGCTCCCTGTGTACGAGGTATAAATAAGAGCTTGTCTCGTGGTGTGCGTCCCCGCCAAGAAAGCCGGTTCGGTCTAAACCGAGAGACTTGTTAATCATTGCCCGCTGCGGTGTAGATGTATCGTTGGAAAACTGGATTCGGTTCGGCGTGACTTCCTGCAAGTTGGCACCAGCCGTATGCTTCACTGCTTTCCGTTGTGCGTCTTGTGGCTTTGCCGTGCGTGGCATCGTTCCGTGGATAAATGCGGGACAGCAAGAAAAGATACCTGGTGACGGATGACGCATCTTTTTTTTTTTTTTTTTCCACCGCGGAAGACTTTTCACTCGCTTCCGCGTGCATCGACGCGCAGCTGCTGCCGGCTCACGAGATGTTGAACGATAACCAGTTGGATGAGTGACCTTGGCAGTGGAAAATAGAGAAGGATATTCATTACGTGGCAGTGTGAACCGCAGTGTATTGCTTTCCCGCCAAAAAAGAAAAAAAAAAGAGAAATTGTGAAGGTTTGTAATGCTTGTGTTATTTAGAAATGGGAGCAGCTTGTTATTCCATTCAACAGTCGCGCTTTCTTCGTCTGTGCGTCATCATATGGTAGCAGAATTCTGCGTTTCATTCGTTGGTATGTCTCCACCCCGCTCCTCTCAACTCTGTTCTCCCCCTTCCGTAAAAAAAAAAAAAAAAAGTTATTTCACTCTATGCCGGGGTTGGATAAGCAGAGACAATTGATGCTGACTGTCCACGCTTCTTCGGTTTCCTTGTTTCGTTAATGCGGCCTCAATATATGCAGCCGCACACCACAGGACGGGTCCGTTGTGGTTCCTATCACGCCTGCATTTAGAAATACTCGCCGTTGCACGCAGCGCGGACACTGCAACCACGCCTGCCTGCTTGGTCCACGTGAGAAACCTGCGGATACGATTCGTCACGTAGCGATGTATGCAGAGATGCAAACGCACGCTCTAAATTGGGTTGTGTTATTCCGGTCCGTCGCATGGAAACTGCCGAAGCGGTCGACTGGTGTGGACATGTTCGTGGAGCAGTATAGTGTATTGCCGGATGGACACGGCCGCTTAGCCGTGGGCGCTATACTTAGCGCGGCGCACTGTTCCGGATCATCGCTCGGCCGCTCTCGTTGTGCGGACCGTCCGAGATGCGCCACACAGCCGGGCCCCCGTGTGGCATGCCGCCACGTGAGCGCCGGTTTCACTGCGTCAGTGTGTAGCATGCGCGTGTGTCTGTCCCTTGCGTCTGCACGAGCGAACTGCGTGACGCCTCCGCTGACGCTCTCTGTGTGGTCGGTCCCTCTCGGCGGTGACTACGGCATTCAGCCGTCGACTCCGACGTTTAGTTCCCGGCCGGCCGCGTATCTAGATTTCCTTGTTGACTCGGAAGAGCAGCATACGCGTCCAACGAACCTTGCGAAGTTGCTCGTGCACGGAGTCCGCGAAGGCGCATCGTTTTGCGTGGTTAGTGTCAGCGAGGCGCACGCAGCGTAAGCTTTCCCTCACGTTTGATAGCTCAAGGATAGCAAACGATACCGATCGTTGCAAAACATCGCGTCTCTGCGACTGTTCTTGCTGCTGCTTGCTCACAGCATGTCGACGTTGCGGGACTCGGCTCGCGCCGTTGTCGATCGCAAGCAGCGCTTAATCGTACGCAGATTGCGCATTGGAACAGCCCGTGCTCTATATGTGAATGTAGATGGTAATCTCTGCAGTCAAATCATGACGTTAGAAGCGTGAAGATACCGAGGTGCCTTGTTAAAGAATGTAACTTGATTCTAAGTTGACCACGCGTGTCGTGGGCCAGCCGTGGCACCGCAGGCGATATTTGAGCTCCGACTCGGATCTATCGGTGCATCCGATCACTTTTCCTGGCCGTACTTCGTTCGCACTTTGTCCCGCATGTTCTGATCGTTCCCGTCTGCTCATGGCTTTAGAACTGTCGCGTATGCACGCTGAAGTTCTGTGCGTATATGTGATTTTCAAAAACGCTGATCGCGCAGTGCAGTTGCGTGCCATCATCTTGAAGTTGGCTCTAACAAATGAATCCACGAAGACAGCGAATAAGTACAGCACGCGTGCGCACAATGCCCCTGAAGCTGCGGTACTCGATCCCGTATGCAGCGTTATAGACGCAAACATGCGGTAATCTTTTTTCAAACGCGAGAAGGCGCACAGAAATCGGCGCTGCTCGGGTAAGACCCGTTCGCCACGACCGAGGCGACATGCGTTTATTTCAGTCGGACATTAAGAAATGTATTTTTGTGCTGCGGAAAAGTTTGCTTTTCAGTCCTATCAACAACAGTAGCCCTGGGCCCCGACGAGTGAAGTCTATGAATCGCGACGTACGTTTCAGAACCCCTTACGAGTGACGGTCGAGATGGTTTGTTACTCATGGCACGCGGGGTCACCGCCGGCCGGACAGGCGTGTTGTTTTGCCGTCGTTGCTGTCGCCACTGCGACGAGTCGACCTTGAGGCCGAGCGTTGCCGGCACATCCGCTCTGACTCACCGGTACGCGGAGCCTGTTTGCATGTGACTCCATTGCGGCGATCGCGTGTACGCACCCGTTCGACCGCCGGGCCTTTCTCTCTCGCCCTGGACGACGAGTACGTAGTCACTCGCCGCAGTGTGTGGCTGATCGGTGCGTGGCTGTATGATGTTGCGAGTCTTCGAGTCTGGAAGCAAGGATGGGTGTGCATCATGCGCCGAGTACTAGTTAGTCAAAGAACACCTTGCGCTCGGAAATTAATCGAAACTATGCGGCGTGCCCACAGGTTGATCGTTATTTTCGCGAAATCCCTGTTGGTCATCGACATTCTGTCCACTTTGGAGCGCACTCACTACGTAAACATATTACCGCCAAGCGCAACGTATATTGGACTGATGTCCCTGTTCTTCGCACGGCGTCGGGGCCTTTCGTCTTGTGACGCGCGGACCTCGCTTGTGTGGGCAGCTTTATACCGTGGAGGAATTGACCGGGCGATGACCGTGAAGCATCGTTTAAGGCCGTGTGCGCACAAAAAGACGCGGAAGTGGAAAGCGCATAACGGTAACGTGACAGAGCGTCGCTGCGCCATCTGCATCCTGCTTTTTTTTCTATCATTCAGCCGACGTTGAAGGACGCTAACGAGAAATGTTTAAGAGCTTGTTTCCATTTATTTGGCGGGCTAATATTCCCTGTTATTCTTGACAGAGTATGTGAGCGCGTCGAATTGCTTTCGAATTCCGCAACAAAGACACATCGGAGTGTTCGTGTCAGACGGACGTCACGGATTTCTACATACATACATACATACATACATACATACATACATACATACATACATACATACATACATACATACATACATACATACATACATACATACATACATACACGTGTTTTCCTAACATGCACGGAACGTATAGTCGCCGGTTGATTTAGAATGCGACTGGTTTTGTATTTATTAGTCGACTCTATAGACGCGGGTGGACGCTGTAAAAATCTACATGGTTGTAAGCTGGACCTTCGGACATCTATGAGGTAGCTTTACGTTCATGCCTGCTGGCGTAGGAAATCGAGCGGGCGCGACTTTGTCGTACAGTCACGCGGTTTTTCGAAGGCGCCTCCGACGAAGTTTGCGCGTATCACGCGATATCGAGTGTTGCCTCGCGTGTGGTCCGGTGAACAAGCACAAAGGGAGCCGCCGATCCCGCCTGCAGTGTGCGGGCAGACGCCGATGCTGGCACGGCGCCCTCGCCTTCTTCGTGTTCGATGAGCACGTTTCTCGATCGCGCTCCATCCAGGGCGCCCTTCCTTCGCCAATATGCAGTCTCGCCGAATGCCTCCCGGTTTGTGGCTCGAAACGGTCGGTTGCAGTGTCGGTGGCCACGCGTGCTGTCGGGACGTCAGCGGACGAGGTCTGTTTCCAGCGACTTTGTTTTGAGAGAGGCACGAGATCAGTTCTGTCTGTCCGTACGACGTCCTCCCGAGCGACATTTTACAGCGAATCCGTGTACGATTCGGATCCCCGGAAGGTATGCGTCCCCATCGGCGGTAAATAAGGTTCGATCTTTTGCACACTACCAGCGCTTCTTTACCAGCTATCCGTTGTGATATCGCCAACACTGTCTTCGTTCAATCCCAACCCGGTGATTGATTTACCCGCTAAATAAAAGCGCTAAACGGGTGTCGGAAACACACAGCGGTTGATCTAGCGCTTTTCAACACTGAGCCCTGGAAACGGCAACTGTAGCATGCGAAGCAAAGAGCGACGACATTGCGCAGTAGGAACGCGCAAGTGGAAGACCGTCATCAGTATCGCTTCAAAGGGATTAACATTTGATACAGCGCGTTTATCTGCTCGCTGTCATGTCATTTCGGGTAGTGAATTGCTCAATATGTGATCAAGCACCTTCGCAGACTGCTATGGGAGCCCACTACTATTTAGAATGTGTGTTGCAAGAAGTTGTGTGGAACGCACGGGTCGCCACTTGCATGGTCATGGCAGGGAGAATCATTCTTGGTCGTTTCGTATGTCTGGAGCGAGGTGATTTCAAGCTGTTGGTCATCGCAGCGCCGGCAATGTTGCCGATCATTACTTTTATTTCAATCCATGACTTCGGGCCACCATCAGGGAACTCGTTGACATGGTACTGATCGCATTAAATTCCCTCGACAGAGGTAAAACACTCGAGCATGATTTTAATTGTGCTCGTCCGCAAGGTATGTCGCCATTTGCGTGATGGGGCCACAGGACGTCTGTGATTGCGGTGATTTCTTGTGTTATGGGTGATTACTACTGGCCCTTTCATTACCTTTTAGACAAGGAGCAAAAACACACCTTCACAAACTATATGCCTCTTCTCTGTATAATCCACAGAGTGGCATGTAGGTTTATGCATCGAGTATTCGCGAGTGATAATCCACGCACCGTTCCTCAGTCTAATCGCCACTAACTGGATTATGGAGGTCAACAAGGTCGCTTCGTTTTTTGCTTAAAGGGTAGCTGGCAACGAAAGACCCTGAATTGGATATTTGTAAGTGATATTCCACGCAGGCTTTCAGTACAGAAATACACAGCATGTCATGTCACCATTGGCAACATCATCATTATTATGCTACGAACCCCAGGTGGGGCATTCTTTTTTTTTTTTTTCTTTCTTTAGCGGTAACAGCGGTGTCGGCTGCACCAGTTTGTGCTCTGATCCGCTGGACTTTCTTTCCGTCTCTCAGTGTTAAGCCTATCAGGTAAAACAAGAAAAGCTTTTATTTATTTTTTAATCGGTCATGGTCTCGAGAGCGAGAGCATGTTACCCGACGATGACACCCAGACATATTCATTTCTTTCTGATGATTTTTTTTTAACTGTCGCATGACCTCGTCTGCGGTTACCATTTCGATAATGTTGCCGACGATTCTTTAGCGAAAGGATGCGTGTCTGTAATCAACATGCCCGCATGACGCGAATGCAGTAGTACGCTCCAGAACGTACTACAGTGAGTTCTGGAGCGTACACGGAGCAGCAGTGATTACGCCGGAATGTGTACGATGGGTCTCGCATAAAGAGCCGGCATATTCAATCAACACCACCTAGACTATAGGTGGTGCTGGTTCAACCCGGCTGATTTCCCGCGGTCGACGACGTACTGCACGAGCTCCCGAGATGAAACTCGTACACGCCTTTGACAGCGGCTTATCCATCACGACGACGGGTGCTCGTGTTCTTCCTTATCGAGTTAGCTGAAGTATCCCTAAGCGAATGCTGAATTTTTTCTCGTAATTATTATAACGCATTCTTATTTTTGGTATTTTTTCTTTTTATTGGTATTTCATACAAAGTTTCATTTACTAATGTGTTCACGTTAAGCTGCTATTGCATGTTTTTTTTACAATTTTTTTTTCGTCCTAATTTGTCTTTTTATTTGTACGGCAGAGACTTTGGTATTGCAGACGCGCAAGGAACGCTTTCGCCCAGCTCTTCGCTTATAAATGAAGCTCCCACACCTCTGCGTCGAGTACCATTGCACGTATCCTTCGGTTTTGCATGGTTTACGATATGTGCATATTCGTCCAAGTTCGTGCTCGTAGATAAACGCTTTTTTGCGTCTGCGTTTCTGTTCGTCTGGCACATATAATTCTACACTAAGAGTGTCGCACCAAGATTTTAAAAAAAGAAAAGAACAGGGGGCAGCGGGGAGGGGGGTGTTCAGTTCATGTTTGATGTGCAAGACCTCGGAGCCATTATCTCGCTTTCGCCATGTAATTTAGAAGCAGCCAGCTGTCGCAGCGAGGAATTTCTTTCGCGAATGGTTAAACTTCGTGGCCGTGTTTTCCATAATGACGTGCTCTTTCTCAGGTGCGGCGTTGTGGGTTCGTTGTCTTCCGGTTCAATCTTTCGCTTCTTCTCACTTTTGTAAACATGCAGCGGGGAGAGGCCGCTCTTATTTACTTACGCGGCTTCACGGTTCGTTGGAGGCTGTAGTCGTCGGAGCGTTTGGGCAACTTTTGCCGTATCTCTGGGGAGGAAATCGGAGCGAGCATCCGGGTGGCGAAGAAGGCGTTCGTTGCAGGTGTGTGACGCGAGTGCTGGCGCGGCGGCACCCAGAGCGGCGCCCTGTACGCGCACCGGGGGAACGCGGCCGTAGAAAGCCGCCTGTTGCAAAGCGGTCGGTGATGAAGGGCCAACTCGGGGCAACGGCTCGCCAAACGGGTTCTGCCGCCGCGCTCTCTTCCTCCTCGCTCGCAGCCGCGTTCCTGGCGCGACGTTGTCGACGCTCTTCGCTGCCTCGCTGCTGACGTGCTAAGGTGAAGGACGTTCGTTGTACACCTGCACTGTTCGGGGCGCTACCGAAGGCCCGAGGCTCGTCCCCCACTCTCGGAAGGCAGTAGCCGGCTGCTCGACTGCGAAGCTCACACCGCCGCTCCTGCCCGACGTCGTGGCATCCAGCGCCATCCAGCTATGCCTTGAAGTACGTGTCGGCATACCTGCGCGGAACGACCACGGTATGTGGAGGAAGCGGCGCACCTCGACCCTGGTTTCAGCCGAGCCTTTGTGAAAGACGTTGGGCTCGCTCGGGAATTCGTGGGAGCAGATCGCGGTGTGTGGTAGCAGCGACGACCGATTCGCCAGCACTGTGCTTTTGTCGTGCCAGCCTCGGAATACGCGCTCTGGTTTCCATTCTCTCGCGCTGTCATCACATGCTCGGCAGTCATGAGGTACTACGACCAGTGCATCCGGGTGAGTTGGCTCTTCTGTCCGCTGTTGTGTGGGCAGGCGTAATTCTCGAGCCATTCTGCTCGAAATATTTACAGTGGGCTGCTGTGAGTTCGTTAAATGTGACCGTTGCAAAGCGTGAACATTGTTTTCACGGCTATAGTTACAGTAACTGTGAGATCTCTAGCACTGTATGGATTTTGCGCATAGCTCCGATATGTGTTTCGCCGTAAGGCTGTTGCAGTTCGACTCCGTTTCACAGGCTTACTGCAGCTCTGAGATGCGAATTCTTCAACGTTATTTTCCGCGATGACACTGTAGCTGTCTTTATGGCGCTGTGCTGCTGGTCGTGACGCTTCCGTGCTTGACCCGCGGTTGAGTTCCGGGATATTAATCCGGCAATTTAAGTAGCAACATCGCGGGAGCAATCAGACGTCGCTTTTTAGATCTATCAAAACTTGCACGTCGCGTATACTGGCTCGTGTTCTAGATGCGTTTTAAAGGTTTTTTTTTTTTTTTTTACGCAATGTAACTGGTTACCTGTCGGCTTCCTAGGGCAACTCCGGCGATTTTTCAGTGTCCACTGATCTCAATAAAATTTTCAATATATATTATCCTTGGTACGGCAATAATATATGCCAAGTCAGGCGGATGTGGGCCATTTAGTTTTCCTGTAAATGAATTTAAAGAAATTTTAGCGGATTCTCACGCGGGCCACCCTGCGTTTTTGACGTCATCACGTCCGCGCTGCCTACCCGAACCAGCGGGCCTCCAAAAGCAAAACGACGATACTTCAGCGCTCAAATCGTCGCTGTCAAGATCAGAAAAGCTGGCATAACTCAAAATATATCGTCGGATGACCTCGCCACTGTCATTTTTCTGGCGCCAGTTCCATATTGCTGGTGACGGGAAGGTTGTGACGTCACCGCACACGCTCCACGAAGCATCTGCCCGTTTCGGTTTCAAGACGACTTTCATTTGCTTTATGAGCAAACTGAACCACCCTGGCGGTTGATTGATTTGTGGGGTTTAACGTCCCAAAACCAGCTCTAATTATGAGAGACGCCGTAGTGGAAGTCTCCGGAAATTTCGACCACCTGTGGTTTTTTAACGTGCACTGACGTCGCACAGCACACGGGCCTCAACATTTCGCCTCCATCGAAATGCAGCCGCCGCGGCCGGGATTCGATCCCGCGACCCTCGGATCAGCAGCCGAGTGCCATAGCCAGTAAACCACCGTGGCGGGGCCACCCTGGCGGTTACAGGGCTATCAGTACCATTGGAAAACATTGATATCTGCGCGTGGTGAAAAAACCACCGGAGTTGCCCTTTAAGCCGGTCACCCAAGGCCTAGCCTTCTTTCGAGCGCCTCGTGTCCACTTTGCAGCAGCCCCCGCCCACCATCTCTGACGTGTCTGGTACAACGCAGTGAAAATACATCCTCGCCGCTCTGAGAGTCGCGCATCGTCACCTGCCGGTGGGCTGTAAAGTTTCCGCAGCTGGGAATGCCTGCCGCCATTCATTTTTCTGCTGTCTCTCGCCGTAAAACGGCGTCCGCGCTGTCTCGTTCCGCCTGCGAGTGTTGCTGCCAGCGAGAATGGGCCGCTCGCTCTCTGCAAACATTTCACTTGTCTGGCTTTATTGGGAGTGTGGAAGTAAATGCTTCTGGAGCAGGAAATGCTGCTTCTCGCCGTATCTTTTAGCGAGTATCTCTTGTTAGCTTGTTCCGCGCACATCTAGTGTAGTTTGGAAATACGTAGAATGTTTCTGGGAGACGCAGATGTTGGCACCGATGTGCTTACGTCTAAGGAACGATAAGCATGTCTTAGCGTAGTGTGACATTGCTTCTTGGCATCTCGGAGGGCACCTGTATTCTTCTTGAACGCTGTCTCAGACAATCAACTCTTCTGCTGCCTGTCATGTATCGGCATCACGATGAAAGTGTAACGTTAACACGATCACCATGCTGAAAGCAATGTACAAAACTCTTTATCGCATGTCAAGCCTATCCTCTGTGGTGGTGAAGGAGCCCTTTCAGCTGGAGAAACTATCGTGCCCAGATAATCGAGAGTACTGGCGCAGCACTGTGTTTTATCTTGCGGCACGCTGCTTTGTGAGCGAGCTGCGGGAAACTTGCTGTGAACTGAGTTCCCGCAGAGTTGCCCGGTGGCGTATATTGAAAACCTAGAGGCTGCAGAGCTAGCAACCGAAGGCGAGAGCGGATTGGCTACTTGCGCCAAGGGACGCTCTGACGTCGCCCCGTAGCAACGGCGACACCACCGCGGACTCCTGCCGTGCGCCACATTTTCGTACGAGTGTGGCCGCTGTGTGGACATGCTGGCATGTGTCGGCGGGAGTGTACCATGCCGTGCGGGCTATCAGCTGTTCTGCCTCGAGAACGTGGAAGAAATTGTGTATAAATAGAAAACGCTGCGTAGTGGGCGGATCTAGTGAAACGACTTTTGTGTGGTGAATGGAAGGGTGAATGTGCACCGTCATTTTTCGACGACGCGCACTTGCCTTGTGTTGTAGCGTGTACGACGACTTGAACTGTATCGGTGGCTTTCAGTGTGATGTATGTGCATACCGTTTACGTAGGTAGAATGGTAGGTAACTTGGTAACTACGCCGTTCGTTCGCCTGACTGCCGTAGGTTCTGGCAGTAGCGCATGTTCAGACAGTTAGGGTCGGAAGACTGTCCGAGTGCATCGTGTGGTGTTTTCAAAGATTTCATCGTCAACAAACAAACTGGCTGGTGTCGTGGTCACTGCACAGTTTACTTCCTTCGTGGTGTGTACAGATTTGAGGGCAAACGGTGCGGCGCTAGAAAGACTGGAAACAAAGTGAGACGAAACGCTGTGTCGTTTTGTTTGCGGTCTATTTAACGCCACACCTTTTAATGAGACATCTAGCTCAACAGCGTGCTGAGAACCCGAGTCTCGAGCTACTGATCGTAGTTCGCCAATTTCTCTTAATACACGTTAGTCATTCGCATGGTCGTGTTCACGTTATGGTGTTTGCGATAGCGTGGCATAAGCCGAACATGACAGTTGAATGTGTAGCATTTTCGACACGCAGTTTCTTTCTTTGATTTTTTTTTTTGTGATACGTTGTGGCCCCATTCAGAATGTCAGCTCACCGAAAATGTTTAAGAAACCTGCATAAGAAATCCCGTGAAATGTGCTTGCAGGAAAGGTAGCAGGACAAAGCAGCCCAGAGAAATTAAGGTTGAGCATAAACCATTTAGCACATGACGTTTCATGCAACTCAGCAAATGGTGGGGCTCCATAGGCTTTTAAGGCTATTTAGGGGCCCCTCGAGCGGGCGTACATTTAAGGCATGCATGTCAGGAAACCATGTAGTATTGACCTGCATGAAAAGCTTTTATACTTTGATATGAAAGTGCAGCCGATTTCATGACGAATAATTTGAATAATGTGGCGTCTTGTATGATGTATGTTTGCAGCAGCTGTTACTGAGATAGTTTCTCTAGCAGGCCAATGTCGAAAACGGCAAGACTTTCTAGGTCTGTTTTATGCTGGGTACAGGGTCCCGTTGGTTAATACTGAACTGTTACAAGTTACTGCCCGGAATTACCAACTTCCTTATTCTCATCCTGTAAATTATTCAATACGTCTCACAATTATTTAGATAGTTCGTTACCGATAGTTATGTTTCATATCGCAGCCATATCTTTTGTAAGATTTCTTGAAAATGACCCAACTTAAATACCTCTGTAATTTCTGTTTTGTATAGTTTTGCTGCCGTAATTGCTCTCGTTATGTCAGGTGAAGTCGACGTCATTTTTTATATTTTAATAGAGCAGTTTAACTGGTTCAGTGGCGCACCGACGGGGAGGGGGGTTATGGGGGTTGTAACCCCCCATATGGTGCTAACTGTAACCCTCCTGAGGCCGACCTAACCCCCTCCCGCTCCATAACTGCACCTGTGTCCTAGAAGAATGTGGCGCTAATGTCTCAGCAAAACGCCGAAAAAATAATAAAATAATCATCATCATTGATGTTATTATTTTTTGGCATTTTATTTACTTTTTTTTACACACGCAACAACTGTGTAATCGCATGCCCGGCCCTTCGTGAAAGATTGACCCCCCCCCCCCCCCCCTGGTAGAGATCCTGGGTGCGCTACTGAACTGGTGCCACATGTATAATACTAATTCATAGGGTCTCAACCCGTCTACCTACTTTCTTCTTAATAGATGACCTTTTACGTATCTATAGATGCGTTCGCATTGACAGCATTACAGTGATTGTTCTCGTGAGCTACTCGTTACTTCTGAGTACTTTGGACTAGCGTTCGGAATCCGCTGTTATTTTTAATAAACATTAATGACATATTGATGGAAGTTATAACATATTAGGGCACCATTTGAGATCGAATTATTAGCAGACTATTGCGTCCATCTTAACGAAATCAACAACTATGAGGAATGGACACATTTCTCCCTGGTGCTCTCATTACGGCATGTAGCTGAATGGAGATAAACCAGTGTTTATAAGAACAAAAAAAAAAAGGAACACGATACAAGACCTTCTTACGGTTTTCAATCGCAATCGCTTCCTGGTATATCTGAATGCAAGTACTTAGGCGTCGCATTACTCACTCTCTCATTTGGAAAGGTCACACTATTCTCACCAGAGCGTCACCAGTCCGTAATTTTGGTTCCATTAGATAATAACTAAAGGAAACATTTGCAAAACCTAATTTGTCAGTATACATATCGTTTTTCAGACCAGGACCTGGACATGCATGCGCAGTTTGGGACTCCTGCATAAATCGTAGTACAAAGACCGGAGAAGATTTAAAGCGCAACGCCGTTCGCTACTTATATTCTAAGTAGTAGCGGAACTGACCTTTCAGACCTAATTAAAGAGCACAATGTATGAAGATTTTGAGTGTGCCAGAAAATGCAGACAAATTAAAATGTCTTTCCCTGAGCTGTATGCTTTACCACTGCGGCCGCAGCTGAGGAGACATCACCATACTAAATCTTTAATCCCTTTTAGTACCAAAACAAGTTCTTCAGAATATCTATTTTTCCCTCTCATCATCTCTGAATGGAATAGTTTAATTCTCACGACTTCGCACAGCACGGACCTCATTTTTCATAGAATACCTTAATTGATCCTTAAGGTTTCTTAACCACACTTGAACGTTAATTAGTACCTAAACGTAACATTGTCACACTACACCCTTTTCATTACTCAACATTCTAAGATTTCTGAGCTATAGGAGTGAGTGTATGGTTTCTTCAGTTTACCTATATTTATAGGAAACGAAAGTAACAGTGTGAATAATTGTGCTTGGTACAGCATGTTTATATCAGGTACGTCACACCGAAAGGGTGATGTGGACACGCAGCAAAACAATATCTCACTTTTCACAAGTAGGCGATAGGTAGAACCTTCTTTGTGTTTGAGTAAAAATGCCCATACCAAAAATGAGCACCGATATATAGCGTGCAGTAGAACTGCGGGCTCATTTAAAACTATATTTGATGATTGCAATACTCGCACGCTCGCCGTGTTCATAGGTAATAACATTGCGTTTTGAGCAGAAACCTTGGAAGTAAGCAGGCAAGCAATATGAAAAGACATCGATCGTCTAGTTAAAAGTTGATGAAGCTGCATGTGGCGCATCGCTGCTCAAGTGATCCATTCGCGCTTCATTATAAAACCAAAATAAACCTATCTACACGCTCTCCCGGCGCAAATTAATTGCCATCAGGGTGGTAATGCAGTTCAGGTGTGATGAAACGGTCCGTTTTTACGTTCCTTTCATATAAACTCGCGCCACTCTTGCGAACATTTTTGTGAGCGCGCCGGCAAGCAGACGCCCGCGAGGCGGGCCGGCCGGAGCAACCAAGGTCTGACGACTGCAGCGCCGCCGCTGCGTTCCATGCGGAGAGGGCCCCTCTCCGGCCGGCGGTCGCGCCACTCAAAATATTCTAGTACACTCTAACCGGGGTGTTCCGTTTCGTCCGATGCAGCATACCAACTGACCCAAAACTCTTGCCTCTTCGACAACCGTGTGGCCACTCTCTTGGGAGAGAGAAAGGACGACGCCTGGGACGTGTCACACAGCGTCTGTAGCACCGTGCTCAGCGAATCTGCCACACAGAGACAGTAGACGTTGTCGCCAAATACTTTCCTATCTGGTGCCACGTGCTCTGCCCCTAACTTCCTGCAACATCACCTACGGGAAGCTTGATGAATAGGATGGAAGATTAACAACGATCAGCTTTATCGCAGGGTTGCTTCGTAAGGAGTTTCACGAATTTTCAGACCACGTGAAACGGGCTCCTTTCTCGCCGTGTCACGCCAGAAGAGGTTGGTCTTGGCACACTACGTTGATGATCTTGTTCACGCCCCGCCACGGTGGTCTAGTGGCCATGGCACTCGGCTGCTGATCCGAAGGTTGCAGGATCGCTTCCCGGCCGCGGCGAATGCATTTCGATGGAGGCGAAATGTTTAGGCCCGTGCACTGTGCGACGTCAGCGCACGTTTAAGAACTCCAGATGGTCGAAATTTCCGGAGACCTCCACTACGGCGTCTCTCATAATCGCAGCTGGTTTTGGGACGTTAAACCCCAGAAATCAATCAATCAATAGTGCTTACTTTTCGGACCTTGTTATTGACTTCCTGCCGTTCTTTTCGTCTGAGATTTGTCCTGTTGTAAAATAGCGTCGCCCGTTAAATCTAAAGTCCCTAGATCGCGTTATCTAGGGACATTAGTTAAATCGATCCTTTCACAGCAGAGCTGTCTCCACTACGGCGTCTCTCATTATCATAGCTGGTTTTGGGACGTAAAACCCAGTAAGTCAATCAGTGATCGTGTTCACGAACACTTGAGCAGGAGTAATTCGCCGTCCGGAAGATATCTCTGGAGCGCTTAAACGTTCGTGGCGGAGAGTGAGCTGGAATAACCTCGGTGCGACAAAGAAATGGAGGTGCGCGCCATCATGATGGCGATTGTGCTGTGCAACGAGCGTGCGCCTGAGAAGCTGTGTAACTTTGCGCCGAGATTTATTTCGTGCTGGGATCTGTGCTTAATGCAATGCGTACGTGAGCTGTGGCTATTAAAGAAGGGCACAATCAACCACAGAAGTTTACAGACTACACGAGCGCGTGGCCAACAGCTTCTTTGAGACACCACCGACAGGGCACCTGCAGTCGAAAGCGGCGCCGTCGTTAGGTTCAAGAGGCATCGCACCTTGCTGCCTGTCTGCTTTGGAAAACTGTGCACAAATATTTCCCACCGTTCACTTTTAAACGCGTTGCGCTTTTTGGTAGCCGAGGCATCTCTTCATCGGCACGCCGGTCGTCGGAGGCCGTGACGGCTGTGTTGCCGATATCAAGGCAGATATGCGGCATCCTTACCGCTAACGAGCGCTGTGCGTGTAGACAGCAAACAAGGAATGGGCCGCACGGCACTGAAAAAATTGACATGCTAGCGAGTAGCAAGGGTGGGGTGGACGCGTTACTGACCGCGTCTTACTTTGTGGTCACTCCATGTTCCGAAATTGCAGAGCGAGTCTGCAGCGCTGCAGAAACACACACTTTCACAAAGCCAACATCTAAAACACAGCCCCTACCACAGATAAAAAGCTTTTACCCTAAATAATATTTCGTGACAAAGCATTGCACAAATGTGCAGGACTTTAGCGACGTAATGTTGTTGCTTGTAGAATTAGATCTGATAGCTTCTACTTGTGTGGCGCATGGTGAAGGCAGTTCTTCAACGCTCAAATAAAAACATCTGGCTCGTACTGCGCAAGGAAAACGTTGCCGGAGCTCTCAGCGAATCGGCAACAATTGTGAAAAATTTCAATGGCCCGGAATGACAGACGTTCTTTTCTTCTACTAACAAATTAAATGTACCGATCCTGTGGAGTTAAAGAAATGCGTGACGATATTGTTCAAAAGAAGAATAATCAAAAGCTTTTGGGACCTTTTTTTTTTTTCTTTAGAAAAATTATCTACGTCGCCCATCTGGAGGAAGCTTTATAAGGAGTGGGCTTGTAACAGAGTGACTGCGAGAGTTTCTGCGCGAGCCTGCGCCAACACGGAGGCGATGGGATACAATTAACGTGACGTCATTCACCCTTCGTGTGCCTACGCGCTAACCGGCGCCTCAGTGGCGTCCCCTGTCGAGCAGCTTGCGAAGTCATTCTCGCGCCAACCGATTTCGGAGGCTGTTGTTCCCTCTCTCACCTTCTCGAGCGCCCGATTCGTAGTAGTCGAGGTGGACACGGGGCGCAAGCGCTGGAGTGCCTCGTCCTCGGTTGAGGAGGACATCGCCCTCTGTGGAGCCAAACATCATCAGCTGGCTGTCCACACTCACCAGATTTTAGTCCCGTGGGAAGAAAGGGAAGGGGAAAGATTTTGAACGAAATGTTAGCTAAAGTTGCCATTTGAAAGATAGAGCTGCTGTATTTTTAGAGGGAGTCGTACGTCAGTACTCAAGAAACGTATCGATACCGATGTCCAAAATGACTATGATCTGGACGCTGTTTCTGATGGGACGGAGACCATTGCCGTGCTTAGACCGTCATGTGCGGCCAGTGCCTCAAGTGAAAGGTGCGCGGGCCTCGTGTCTGAGACCCCTGCTTTATAGTTTGTGGCACTTCTCTATGTCGCGAGTCAGCGAATTTCGAAAACTTGGCATTTTTGGCCCGCAGTTATGGGCCCTTTGCGCTGCTAACACGAACGCGACATCCACCTACCGACTAGCCTGTCTGGCCGCTTTTACTCCACTTCGTGTATATCGCATTTGTTACGTGTCTTTAACGCGAGGAACGGGAGGTTCGTGTTGTTGCAATGTCACGACGTTTTCACTTCCTTCTGCTAGCTGCCTCGACCGGCTTCCGAGGAGCGAGCTCTCCTGGCGGTGCACGGTGTGCAATCTCGGAGGCCGTGAGCCGTGTCTCGTCTTGTTGTGGTCGGCAATAGATGGCGCCACGTGAAGCGTGCGAGCGCCCCATGATTCGTGCTGTGAGCGTGCCTCCTACTCTTTCCTCTTTCGGTTTCTTTGTTTCTTCAGTGTTCTTGTTTATATGTTTGGATTCTTGTTTCTTGTTATCTGCGCTCTTGTGTAACTGCTTGGATAGAAATTGCGGCCACCCGATGGAATGGGGAACGCCAAAATATCATTATCATCCTAATTATCACCAGCGCACGGGGCACGCTAGGTAGCACTACCTGTAGGCGCTGCGTGTGTAGGCTCCCTAGGGCACATGCCGCACAAGATGCCGCTTCTCCGGCACCTGTTGCGCTTGGGATTATCCGGCCCGCGGGCGAGAGCAGTAGTGAGGTCAGATTCTCTTTCGTAGAAAAACTGAATAGCAATGGCTCGCGTGCTTCTTAAGGAGGAATCGGCCCTGGTGACGCTGTATCCGCAACCTCGTCAACATTCTTGTTCCCACGAAAATTCTCCAAGATTCCAGGCTCAGTATATATCGTGAACAAGCGACCTGTATGAGTTTGTGAGCGCCCACCACCTGTGCCACTAATGGACATCTCCCTGTGACCACACTTGGAGTGCCCCGCCCCACTGTCGTGCTGTCCGAGCAGGTGTTTGTTGGCAAAAGAACTTCCGACGGCTGGCCGGTCGAACGTTTCTACACAGCAGCGCTGCGTCTTTGTGCGGCGCTGACAATGGGATTTATGCAAATTGCCATTTTCTGTAGTTTGAGCATCTGGAAATGGGCTTGGAAAGTGACCGTCTAAGTTTTGCTGGCACAACGAAGAAACCATCTTGTTTATTGAATATACGATGACTCCTGTTCAGTGAGCACGACAGGAAGTGCGCCACTCTGCGGAGCTGGACGTTTTACAGCGGGATAATCGCGGTTCCCAAATGGCGCTGTGAATGATGTTCTGGGTTTGATACCCAGGGCCTCATTCTCAGCGCCACAGAGCCACTGACCCACGGAGCCAAATTTCTATTGGAGAGGAATGAAACACACACACACACACACACACACACACACACACACACCGGGTGTGTGTGTTGATTGATTGTGGTTCGGTTAAGGCAATTACCCTAATTTCTGCAGCCCACATCGGGAGCACGGGTAAGTGTCGATGGAGGAGGGTATTATGGCAAAGGGAGTGAAAGAGATCTAAAGGAGAGAAAAGCCGTAGTGGAGGGCTCCGGAAAATTTGCCGAACCAGGGTTCTTCAAGGTGCACTGACAATGCACAGTGCGCGGGCCCCCGGCATTTTCGCCTCCATCGAAAATGCGACTGCAGCGGCCGGGATCGAACCCGCATTTTTGGGTTCTCCGTCCTCCATGGTCGGCTTTTGGTTTGCAGACGCGCGTTACGAGTCTCCTCCTCTCAGCTGAGAGGAGGAAACTCGAATGCTACGCACAATTATCGTTGTTTTCGTAGTACTCGGCGATGAAATGCCGGAAGGCATCTCACCACCTCGGCCTGCCACTCACGCGGCGGTAATTTCGACACACTGCTGAAGTAAATGTGTCATACACGGGTCAAGGGATGCGAGTCGCAGCCTGTTTTCTTCCCAGCCTTCGGCCGCCATTACTCCGTTTTATTTCTCGTTGTTGGCTCTGCAGCGTTAAAAAGAAAAACACACACATACGCAGAATCGTAATAAACTAACGTCTTCAGCGAGAGTTCTCGACTGCATATACGGGGGACGCATTAATACACGATACGAAAGTGAGCAGCTAGAGACAGCGGTGGCTTGCCACCGCGCGGTCCTGGACATTTTTTTTTTTTTTTCTTTAATGTAGCGTGCGCGCCTTAAGCAGTGGTTCGTCACAGGTGCCTTGACAGAGACCCGCCGGACTGGCCCTCACACTGTCCCGTCTGAAGCTTAGCCGAGGTCAGCCGGGCGCATGAAATATTTTCCGACTTGTCTTGTAAGGTAAGGCTAATGAAATACGGAGGACACGCGTATTGAAAAGTAGTTTAGCTTTTTGGACGTGACCAGATACGTAGGTATATGAGCGCACTGTAGCTTTTTTTTCTTTTTATTAAGAAGCAATTTGCGTTGGGCCACAAACGTGTATTTCTATCACGCTAGATAAAACTAGGAGCGGAGATTTCCTCGAGAGGTTCGTACTCACTACAACACCGCATGCGCATCGAACAGTAGTATGCCATATTGCTCACAATACGTTGGTGGGGCTGGTTTTTGCGAAGCCATCAATATTTGATGTCGGTGGAGAGTAACGCGCTTTGTCCTGCCGTCTTTCCAGTGTTTCTTTCGCGCTGAAAAAAAAAAAAAAAAAGCATTGCGGACCACATTGTAGGGGAAGGCCGCGATCCCCTCTCGGCGTCGTCACGTTTTGATACCGCGCGCGTAATGTTTTTTTCCACTCGCCATGAGGCAGGCGCTTGCGAGCAATGACAGAATGGGTGCGCGTCACTCGCCTGCAGCATCGAGACCCTCGCAGAGAAGTGTGTCTATAAGAGGAGAGGAGAGCGCCGTATTATACTGTCGGCAGCGCCTGTTTCATTGTGGCGTCGAAATCCGTGGCGTGTTCCCGATCCGTCAGTGCTCCGTTTGGATGAGTGCGCTGGTTTCCATCGCGATGATGCGCCAAAAGGAGGGGGAGCATCTAGCGGGTCACGGCGCGGCCGTCTGCATCATCACCGGCTTTTTCCTCTTTGGACTCTGTAGCCGACGGGCGTGATATCGACGCCGAATCGCCGCTTTGCAGGTCCGGCTGCAGACGTCCCTTTGTGCGCTGCCATTCTCGTGCCGCGACGAGCACCCTCCGGATGCTGGCCGATGAGAGTCGGGGACTGCCCTTTTTTCTTTTTCATTCGTACAATGCCGGCCAGGACGGCGAAATGTGTCTAGTGGGCAGAGCACAGTTGTTATAGGTGTTCGATGGAAGTTTGCGTGATTTCGCGTGTGTTTCCGCGCGCTTATATATAACCACGCGACTTTCGCGACGTTGAAAGAGGCCGCACTGGTTATTGCAGCTTACACAGATGCGCAGGCTACTGTGTTCGCTGTGCATCGGCATAAAGACAACGCGTCCATTTATTTCGGGACCTGTTTTCGGCGGAGCATTTCATCCGGCGTTTCCAGGAAAGAGAAACACTAACGTGAAACCTGGAAAAGTGCGAATCTGCGGTGATGCGCCGGTGTTGTGGCAGAAGACGTCAGTCGCTGTGCTTTACCGTGGCCACGACGACGACGGCGTTAGACGCCGACAGCCCGGGGTGCATTAGCAGAAACTCGTTAGAATCACCTCTGACACGACGACCCTATACACTGCCCGGGTTCACCGCCTCCGGGATGGGCGCAACCGGATTGAACACATTTATGTTATTGATGCAATTAAATACTGACTATTCCTTTATTTTAAATGAGTTTAAATCATGTTAGCTTATTTCGAACCCTCCTTATTCATTATACTTACCATCGTTTGCCAACTTGCTTTACCGTGACCGCAGGACAAGCGAGACTCCGACAGCCCGAGAGACACTATAGGTGCTTCGCCCCTGGAAGGGTTGACCGGCGTTTGCTGTTTCATTATCAATACATACGAAGTGTAGCGCGGCTATCTGTCGTTCTGTTTCATTTCGCCTAGTCGAATAGCGCACTCACGTGTTAGTGTCAAAAAGATTAGCTGCGGACACCGGGCCGAGAGTTCGGTTCGTCGTCGAGAAAACGACGCCAGAAAACTTTTTGAGACGTGCAGTTATGCAGATTTGCATGTTACACTACCGCAGTAATTATGGCGTAGTGGTTACTTCCCTACTTGGCGAAATGATAATAGTTATGGCACTAGTTTCCTCAAGCGTTTAAAATGGCCTCTAAGCAGGTCGCACCTCCAGCTTACGCTGTCACTGTCCTGCGGTTACGCGCAGGCCTGGCTCTTTTTTTTTTTTTTTCATCTAACGTCCGCTGAGGGGTGTAAGTATCCTGTCATATCTGCGTAGCGTTTACGATTTCACTGCGTCTGTCCGGCCACGGTGACGCCTGTTCATCGACAGCAAAGATGCAGAGACGATGAGTCGTCGTTCGAGGGCACGTTTCTACCAATCGGTCGCAAAGCGCCTATGTTTTGTGGGGTTTAACGTCCCAAAACCAGCTCTGATTATGAGAGACGCCGTAGTGGAGGTCTCCGGAAATTTCGACCACCTGGGGTTCTTTAACGTGCACTGACATCACGCAGCATACGGGCCTCAACATTTCGCCTCCATCGAAATGCAGCCGCCGCAGCCAGGATTCGATCCCGCGACCGTCGGATCAGCAGCCGAGTACCATAGCCACTAGACCACCGTGGCGGGGCGCAAAGTACCTATGTGGTCATCAAAATATGCTGTTACTGTATATAATACGGGATGTTCAGCGGCTGCCCCTGTGTTCCCTGGGGACGTTAAGACGAATCCGTCGATCAATTTCACCCGACACGTGACGTGGTATACCCCTGATTCGTGTTACTTGTGCCGTCTGCTTATAGCTCGGTTCATCGCTGTCACCGTCACCATGTCCAGCCTGTTTTACGTCCACTGCGAGACGAAGGCCTCTCCCAACGATTTTGAATTTACCATGTCCTGCGCGAGCTAGTTCAATTTTATGCCTGCATATTCTACGTCATCGGCCCACCTCACCCTTCTTCCGGTCCCCTCTGCTGTTTTCCTAGCTCTGCCGATGTGTCCGAGGTTACAATGATCAGTTCATGCATGCAGTAGTCCATGGTACATACCCTTTAATGGCTGCTAGGTGGCACTGTGAATCCCTCCCGTCTCCTGACCGAGCGGCACTACGGTTGCTCAAATACGTGCAGCCTCTCACGTGTCTACCATACAGTGTACTGCAATATGTTCTAAACATCAGATGTCACCATTTCCATCTCGGGAGAAAGCACGGTTGTACGCATCAACCAGTTCTCGGTCGGTATAGCTAGTTAGGGCCCGTTGTACTCTCTTCCCAAACACCAGTCTATACATATGTAAGGCCCAGCCTTTCTTTTTTTTTTTTATTCCATAACACGAGCATATATGTATGCACGGAAGAACAGGTTGTTGTGTTTTCGTGACACGCTCAACTCCTAGGAAAGCTTTAAAAACTCGGTGCTTTCTTCTTCACCGCACATTTTGGGAACCTGTGTAGTGCAGGCCTACCTGATACACGCATGCGTCGCCGCGAGAATGCGCGGTGGCGTCCATGTATGGGCGCCGTGTCGTCTACCGGCCCGTTAATCACCTCGCGGGTGGATTACGTGCTCTCGTCATATGGCGCGGTACAAGCAGCACTGCAGCGAGAGAGAGGCACGTACACGCCGTTGTTCGCTGGATACTGTACCTGATTTATCGGGGCCTTCGGTAGACAGGCATACATACACACCGGTTCCCTAAACCGTCGTGACGCTGCGTTGCGCGGCGGCTGCAGACCACCGCACCTCCCCGCGCGCTGCATTTGCGGTCAAATGCGCAGCCGCGAAATCGAGAGTACGGCGGTAATGGTAGATGGAGGGGAGGTTAGCGTAGACTTGTCTACTCTACACACGGCGAGATGAACGGAAAGCGGGAAAAGGCGGACAATTCACGATGCGCGTAGGCAGTGCCGCAGACGACCACCGATATCAGATGCCTTCAAGTATTTCAGAGTGGTTCGTATAACCTTACTGACTGAAGGGAACTGGGGATATAATGTCGTGTGTAGTATTAGCGCTGGTTTACCACATTCAAGCGAAAACACAGGGAATGCGTGGACGGAAGACGACCATTTGAAATTTAAGTAAAACAACCGTTACCGTCGAAACGAGAAAGAGCATGTTTTTAGAAGTTCAGGGTGTGAGTCGTAATGTGCTTTGAAGATGCTGAAAATATGTACTCGACAACACGGCGCGATGATAGCGCAGGACATGATGCACTTGCCTTTTCCCCAGTGAACAGTCAAATGCTTTATTTAAGTAAGAAAAAGAAAGGGGGGGGGGGGGGGGAGGGGAGGTGCATCTGCCGTCTCGTTTGCCCGCTGGTGACATCTTGGGTACTTCGTATGCGCGGGACGCCCCTCCTCGGGGCTCTTCGGTTGTACTACGTTGTTCGAAGACTCGTCGAGTACTGTTTTGCCTTGCTGCCTGGATTCTCCTTGCTCTGCTTCTTTTAACATCTCCTGTTAATTCGCCGTCCTGCGCACGTCTTGCGCGCCGCTCCACCTTGTGCTGCGTGGACGTTCCTGACGTCTCCGTTGGCGCGACCGGTTGGCTCCCCTCCGCTGCCTCCTCCTTGGCGCCGCCGGAATTTGGGTCACGGAAGCTTCTGTGTGTATGTGTGTGTCTACCTGCCTACCGCCGTCGTGGTCGTGCGCTGCTCACGCGCCAGCCGAGCATGCTTTGAGAAATCTGCGTCTCTCCCTTTACGTGCGCGGGCGAGGGGCGCCTTCTTCCCGCATCGCCTGGCCTACGCGTCCTGTACGTGCTTCTTCCACATGGCCGCCCCCTCTTGGGCACCTGCAGAAAGAGGGAAGAGAGGCTGCGAGAGCGCGCGGTCATGGAAGCGCCTCGCCGCCGTTTCGGGCGGACAGACCGAGCGAGCGGGCTTCAACGTTGGCAGCTGCGCTTGCCGGTCGTCGTGTCCACGGGCGGCGCTTGCACACGACGCCCGTTAGACCGTACCGTTATCCTGCTCTTTCTCTTCTTTACTGCGCTCGCCTTTCTCTGGCCTGCCAAGTCGTGACTTCTTCACTTCGATCGCCCTCGTACGTGCTGCACGCTCGCGGTCGACGCTTCGTGCCCGTCGTAACTGGCGACGTGTTCTTCGTGTGTGTGTGTCTCCACTCGGTCGGTCTTCCCAGTACGTGCATCTGGAACCTGTGCTCGCCGGAAGCCTGCACAGCCGAAGAGGCCAGCCACCGTTCGTCCCTCATTGATCCGTCGCCGATATTCGTGCCCGTGCCTCAGTGCTGCCTCACCCTGTCTCGTCTGCTGGCACCAGTGTAGTGAGTGTTTAGCCAGTGCTCGACTTCTTCTGGCAGACGCGTCTCGTTTCCGGCGTGCCGTGACCTGTCCGTCACGGCGAGACGGCCCGGCCCAGCGCACCGAAAAGCAAAAGAAGCGTTTGTGTCCCCGATTGGCTGGCTATCCAGAAGCGAAGGCCATATCACCCCGTTTCTCGAACGGTAGAGAAGCGCTGGACGCGGAACCTTCGGCTGCCACAGGAACACAAACAAGCAAGCAGGCCATCTGCTGGTCGCCACCGTATTGCTTCGCGGGCAGCCTGCGCGAACCCATGCATGCCCGGCTACGTGGCTAGTCTATCGGACGTGCTCTTCCTCAGACTGACGGCAACCGTAGATTATTCTAAGCGTTCTTGCTTCTCAACAGACATTGCCGCCAACCTCCTTTCGATGACGCCCCGCAGGAAAAGATGCGCCCCGGGAATACATCAGTCCCTTCTTTGTGATACGGCGGCGGTCGTTGTGGCGTAAACGTTGCGCTTGCCGAGTCAACTGGGTAAGCGTCGTCAAAGCGGGCCAGTGCGGTCTTGCGGCCGTCCTTGTCCCTCAGCCTTGTCGGTGACAATCGGACCGGAACCCGGACGGAAGCGCTCTTTTGGCCCAGGAAGAAAACGGGCGACAAGCGGATTCTTCTCTCCCGCCCATTCAGCGACGCGGAACGTGGCCACGGGGAGCACATAGCTTTTCGCGTCCACCGCCTCAGGCGGCCAGCGAGCGGAAGTGCGCGCACTTGTGTTTGCGTCTCGCCTGGAGAGCCCGCGGAAGTGCCTGCCGATCGCCGAGCTTCACCTCTGGCCAGCGGAGGGAGAGGGCCACGGTGTGGCTCTCGAACATCGTCGACATCCTCCTCGTCACAGTGCCGTGCATGCATCGTCCGCTGTGCCTCCCGTAAACGCCTCCACGTCTCGGAAGAAACCACTCCGCCCTAATGGTTCGCTGTGCGGATTTACTTTGTTGACTGTTGGCGTCAGCGCCGAGCCGAAGCTTCGGGAACCGATCGCTGCCGCCGTAGGCCCCGTCCTCTGTATGGCGCGGTTCACCGTAACGACGGCGCGGTGAGGTGATCTTCTGCACTCTACGCGCGCGCGCACCCACGCACTGTATCGAAGCTGGGTTTCTTCTCTCGGCGTCTGGTGGTGAGCATGCCGTCGCGCCAGGAGCACCATATCCTGACGCGCACCAGCTTCGGTGGTGGCGGCAGCGCGCACAGCGTGTGGGGCGGCGGAACGTACGGATCGTACCAGGCGCTGGCCGCTGCGGCTGCTGCGGCCGCGCCTCCACCCCCGTGGCAGCCGTCCGGCGGCTACCAGCAGTGGGGGTACCATCACCAGTCGTTCCTCAAGTGGAGGACCTGGACACAGCCGGCAGGCAACCCTTTTCTCAAGGGATACGACGCCTCACAGTTTGTGAGTATCTCAGTTCTATAGTACGGAAAATATCATTGCCTCGAGAAGGATGTCGGTTTCATGTGCGCGCCAGTTGTATGGTGTGGTTGGTGGGCGACCAAACTGTACTGAACTTGAAAGAAGTGTGCAGGTGGGTAATACCCCTGTCACACTAGACGTTTTAACGCCATTCGATTCGAATGACATTCGGTGCAGCGAATGTCATTCGACCCGTGGTTGTGCTACACACGAAGAAGTAATGTCATTCGTTTACGATATCATTGACGATAGTTCCAAAGGAACTGGACCTAAAAGCTGCAGAGCGTAAGTGCAGAGTGGCTGAAAAGTCGTCCTATTTTATTTAAAATAAACGCAGGGCTTTGCTTCACTGAATTACACCAACAGAATAATTTGCAGCTGATACGGCAGCGCTCAAAGGGGACGCTGACTTGCAGCAGGCGAACCATTCACTTACTGTTTTTGCAAGCAAAGCGCGTTAATGAGAAACACAGATGCTAAATTAAGACGCAGTGTAATAAGCGCTGCGCTCAAGCAAACGGCGTTCGTGATTGCATCCTGTGGCGAAATACCGAAGCCTGTCAGACGCCGCTGATGTCGAGAGTAGGAAGGAAAAAATAGAGAGGGAAAGGCAGGGAGGTTAACCAGTGTAGGACAACCGGTATGCTACCCTGCACGAGGGGATGGGGACGGGGGAGATTGAAAGGTGAAAGGAAAGAGGAAGAGAGAGAGAGAGGGTGCACATATAGCACATTGTCAGAGTCAGTGGCACCTGCATGGTACGTGACATCACACATCGCTGTTAAAGTCGTTTGTGCAAGTCCGTCGTCTTTAAAAAGTGCAGCAGCGCCTTTGTCAACTTCAGTTGCAATGTCTTGTGTGGCCGACACTGCAGAATGGCATCAACCGACATCCGTCGCAGGCCAAGGGGAGCAAGAGTGGACGCCAATGTTTGCCTCTGTATGTCATAGCGAGGACAGTCGCATATGATGTGTTTATTCTTTTATGATCGGAATGGCCGACAGCCCTCTTTGTGACACCTGTCGACGTGAAGAGACGCTTCAACACATCAGATGTCGAGAGTAAACACATTTTGTTACGGCCTGCCTGGCTGTTTTCTTTTTAAAATGATGAATGCCGCACGTTTACGTTGTCTCTGGGGTAGAGAGTACACATTCGGTCCCAGTGCGAATGCGAATGAGTTGCTCGAACTCATTCGATGCGAATGTCATTGCGTTCGAATGACATTAAAACGTCCAGTGTGACAGGGGTATAAGTCGTTCACAATCTCGACACAATTGGCGGGTGTTCCCTGTTTACGCTTCTCGTGGGCGTTTCTCAAGGTGCATCGAAGTTTTTTCAGGTGAAGCTCTTCTCCCGTACGCGCGCGACCATTGGCAAGCCCTGCAATAGTAAACGTGATCATATGCGCCCAAACGCTCTTCTCCTCTCTCTTCCTCTGTTTTTGTCTGTGCCATTTGTCCGGTATGGTATCCATATAAAGTAGCAGGGTCTCGTTGCGAGTGAAGTTCCCGTTAGGAATGCATTTAACTGCTGTATATAAACGCGTTCCCGTGTGACCAGGAGCCTGAATTCGGCCTATAGCGCGCTATTGCAGCGTCTCCAGCACCGTCCTCTGCACGTAAGAAGCAACAGACCAACCTTTCATATGCCAGGCTTTCAGCGCACATATTGGGGCCTGTTATGAAGCACAGCCGCCGTAGATTCTGCAGCCACACTGACGTGTAACAAGAATTGGTCCGCCGCCTTGGTGGACTGCTCCGCTCCCGACAGGTGCTGGCTCGATCCCGTCAGGGGCGGTCGGGTTTTCGATGGAGGCGAAAATGCTGAAGGCCCGTGTACTGTTCGTTATCAGTACACGTTAGAGAATCCCAGGTGGTCAAAATGGCCTAAGCCCTCCACTACAGGGCGTGCCTATAATCACATCGTGGTTTTAGCACGTGAATCCGCAGTAATTATTACGCAACAAGAATGCGTTAATTCTCCCCCCCCCCCCTTTTTTTTTTCTTTACGAGGGAATCGTATGGAGGAGACGTTGTGTAGTGGACCATCGCCCAGCGTGGGTGGGTCCATGAAATCTCGCTTACAGACTTCAAATAGCAGGCGCCCGCGCCACCGTGAATAATAACGCCCTTGCGCGTATATAATTCTACTGCGCTGTTTTTAAAGGTTCGCGTTACATAGCTGGATTTGTCGCAGAGCCTGGTCATACACGTGAACTCTTGCCCTGACGATTGCGACCTATAGTTGCGAAATCGTTTCTCGTTCTGGCGTCGATGTGACCCGGGAAAGCGGGATGAAAACGGGGAAGTGCGAGAACGCCGATCTGTTCTTTTTTTTTTTTTTTTTCACGACTCGTTTCTGGTGGAGCAGAAAGCGCATATACGTGCAGCCGGACTATAATACAAACCGCGTGAGCCCTGCAGCAGCCGTCGCCCGATCGGCCGGCGGATTAAATGCCAGGGGCGCGGATATAGCCACGGGGGCCGAATTGCATCTACAGATCGCTGCTGTTTCGTGGCGCGCCGCCGCCGCCGCTTTCCGAGTCTCCTTTCCGGTCTCGCTGCCTGCTTTGAAAACAAGCGCAAACATGCACGCGGCGTTCTCTCTGGTGTCGGTCGCCACATCGAAGGCCGGACAGCCTCGAGTCGGGGGGATAAAGGAGGCGAGGACGCGGAAACGCGCCCTGCTTTTTTAACCTTCGCGCGCGAGCCGCACTGGCGATGGTAATTTTCGCAAGGAGTGTGGCTGCTCGTGACGTAACCATATGTAAGCGACGGCGGATTAAGGCTTCGCTCCGCAGGATTAACGGCAGTTCAGCGCTTTGTCCTTGGCCTGCACTTTTGAGGTAGCATTTAGCGGTGTAAGTATCATTGGCAATGCCATTATCTGCTTCAGTGCGCCCTTTTTCACGAGAAGGCAGGCCACCTGACAGGACGAGCTCAAACTGCCCGAAGGTCTCGTTGTAATTTGTTTGAAGTTTAGAGGGACGCTAAGGAGCAACAGTGAATCAGTTGAGACCGTTGGATTATGATTTGAGAACTGCATTGTCGTTGATTTCGTATGTGCAGTATTAGAAGAGAAAACGGAAGGTTAGTTTCATTTTTAAATTTCGCGCCGAAACCTGGGCGCCCCAAAGTAAGCGTGACGTCACGGGTTTCAATGTATTTTCTTCGTATTTAGGCCCCACCGGTTCAGTAAAATTTGATGAAACTTTTTGCGTTAAATTTTTGGCCACCCTATAGACCATTTTCATAATTGTAACGCTAGCTTCCCTCCAATGACGCTTGCCATACTAATGACGGCATTGGCAATCCGGCAAACAGCGTGTGTGCAAGCGCAGTTTGCTTGCGATACGGCATGTAAAATGTCGACGCAGACTTCTGATGCAAACATTGCCAAAAAGAAAAAGAAAACGGGCCGCAGCGTGTGCAACTTGAAATTTGACAGCATATAAATGAAGGACAGCTGTCGCCATGAGTAGGGCAAATGTGCAGTGCGGAGAAGCGCACTTGCGAATTATGAAAAGGGTCTATACCACACAACGTGACCGACTTAAGAGCGGAAAACAAACTTGTGCTGCGTAAAAGGCGCCACCAAAATCTGTGACGTTACGGTGAGTTGGTGCGGCAACGTGAAAGCGGCTACGCCACCTCTTTTCTCTTTTTGTGCGTTTTCTGAATTACAAAGCGTTCTCTTGCGGCAAGAGTAGTGCTGTTCGTATTGCAAAAGAGTAGTTTAGCGATACACGAAAAATCGTTTTGCTCTTTAGTGTCCCTTGAATCTCCCGTGGAACCTCCTCAAGGTCGAAAGTGCCAGGGAGGTGCGGAAACTCCTGTAATTATAATTTATTGCAATCTGAACTCGCAGCTATCTACGCTTGACAGCACCACTATTGTATAGTTTGTCAATCGTTGCGTAGACGTGCCTGCTGTACTGCAAATATTTCTGCCCACGGCTCCAGGCGCTTACGTTTACCGCGCAGCTGTCCCTAATTCTTTCGGAGTTGTCTGCCTTTTCCTGTACTTAGAGTGATTCTTGGTGGACCTATAATGCTTGTAACTTCCGTGTCGACTTGGAATGAGCACGCCAATTCTGTGTTCATACGACATGACATTAGCGATCGTCAATACGCTTCGAGCTTTAGCTAAAATAGGTCTCTGCATCTGTTGCTTTTCGAATGATTTAACGTAACCGCCACCTTAGCAAGATATGCAAATATATCGAAGCGACCGGGTGGTTGTTAATCAATGAATCGTTTGGCGATGGCAATTCTAACGCGTGAACTACTGTTCTGATGAATTACTGGATAGGGCCACTCAATCATTATCATCCGAGTTGTCTGTGCTATATGAGTCCAAGACGGACACACACACACACACACACACACACACACACACACACACACACACACACACACACACACACACACACACACACACACACATCCTGAACTCATTTGCTTCACTCCGGCCGTCGGCTCTGGATGATCGAAACGCGGGTAGCGTATATGCCGTATCTCCGAAGAGGCAGAATCGTGCAGAGCCAGCGCTTGATGCGAAACCATTTGCTCTCGGCCTACGGTATTGTTCCGCTCCCGGGCGTATATCTGAGCGTCACTTAACGATAGAAGCGTCCAAGTGCTGCCCTTCAAGTATGCACGCCTGGTATGGGCGCGGTCGTATGGGAAGCTGTTGCCAAGTGGACGAAGGCTATATTCACGACACATCCCACGTGACCTGGGCTCCTCCACTCGCGTTAAGGGTGGCTGTGGTGTTGCAGTTGTTCTTTAGTGTTCCTTCAAGCTACACGCATCACGAGCCGTGCCACACTCGCGAATCCGCGTTCTTAAAAACCTGCATCGTGCAGGTGCTTTCTTTCTCGTGTCCTTCAGTGCATCTTTCTAGTGTTTGTGTCCCTCTCGGTCACATGACGTTTCTGGGAGCCGTTGCGGTGGGGTCCAAGAATGCGTGGTTTCACGCAAGGAAAATACGACGCCCGCACGCATGTCGTTATGTTCGTGGCGGGCCCACGGTGATGGCATCCTCCCAAATGGCTTCACGCCACTCCATGCACGTGCCGGTTTGCCTGTGTGTGCCGCATGCCCGTGCTGGGGCCCGTGTTTGTGTTCGACACCACTGTTCTGGCAAGTTATACGTGCGCGGAATTTGGGCTTTTCGGGGCTGATTTGGTGGAAATGGAATATTTTTTTTTTTATTGAGGGGGGATGGATTTATGAGCTAGATGGGCGGGGCCCCGAGTCCAGGGCTCCTCTGGCCTCTGCCGCCACCCGGACGTGTCGCGCCTCCAGTTTCGAGATGGCGATGAGTGCTCCTACCAGATGTGATAGAGGTGCGGCGTCGACTCTCGACACCACAGACCTATACAAAGTAGGAAAGATTTTGTCCAATCACAATGAATCCGGATGTCAAAGGGCGCGGATTTGTCAATGCGGTCAAAAAGATGTCAAAGTGGTCAAATTTGCCAAGAAATGCTTCGCATTAAGAAAAAAGAAAAGCCATCAGACTTTAATTTTGCACGAGATGTTTTGTTAGCTGTGCTAGTGACTATCGCAACAGAGAACTACAGGAGCTTGAAGTTCATTACCAGTTTTGGCATTACGTCACAAGCACTGAATTGTCGTGGTGCCGGAGCTAAAGGCGTAAATATACGCACCTGGCTAGGCTCCCGGCAACACGTGTGCTGCACACAACGCAGCTTATACGCGAGTGACAAGACTGCCACGTGAAGTGACTTTAATGTAGTATAATAAGCACCAGTAATCTAGCAAGCGCACATACAAGAAATGAAACACATAGTTGCATTGCTTCATATAGTTCGTATGGAGATTTGTCGTGGAAGAATCGTATTGCTGTACCGTGGAATAAACTACAGGGCGTTCTGCCAAAACAATAGCGTGAGTAATGCATGCTAGCAGCCCGTTATCGCCTCCCACATGGCACACAACTTGTGTCTCCGGTGTTTTCTAGGACGTCGACGCGCGTATTGGCGGCGGAGGAAAGGTGGGCCGTGTGTGTGTGTGGAATGCAGGCTCCGTAATGGCTTTACCATTCCGAATGGATTCGCGCGGGTGGACGCCGCCCGTTTTTCTTCGGGCACGGCGACAGGCTGGCACGCGCTTTTATGTCTGGCGCGAGGCGTCTCGGATGCTTGCCGCCCAGGTCGCTGGCGTGGGCCCATTTTCTTCTTCCTTTTCTATTCCTTCAAGTCGCGCACATCGGATATGCATCCCCGTTCGAGGCCTTGCGTCACGACTTTGCACTGGCGGCCCTTTTCTTGGGCTCCCAAAAAAGGAGGCCGTCGCGCGAGGACGTGGCTCGCGGCAGGTACGTCCGAGTGGATCCTATTGTTTCCTTTCACGCGGAGTGCGGTTGCTGAATGAAGCGCCACGAGTTTTCCACAACGAGCCGCCGTGGCGATGAACAGCGCGCGAGCGATTGAAGGCGAAATGAACTGCTTGTCGTGCACGTCGCAAACTTGTGCGCTTGGACAGCGAAAGGGCCGCGAGTGCCAAACCATTCGTGCCATGATTGATCGATCTCTCGCCGAGGTGTATTATTATTATTGTTATTATTATTATTATTATTATTGTTGTTGTTGTTGTTGTTTGTACAACACTCGAAACTGCATGACGTCGAACGCACCGCGCTTGACTTCTTCTGCAGGTCTTTCACCCACCGTGCACGCGAGCAGCAACGGTGTTCGATTGCTGCGATCGGCGGCCGCATTACGATAGTAACGAAATGTAAGAGCAACAACTGTACTTACAGATTCAGGGGTGCACCGTAACGAACCCCGTGTGGTGAGAAGTAACCCGGTACCAACGAGTTTAGGGTGCTCGACTGGGCCTGATGACGAACGCGCCTGCGACTCGGTGGTCAGAGAATCGGCTTCGATGCCGTAGGCCTAGACGGCAGCGTGTTTGTTCACATTTATTTGCTTGCAAACGCCGCTTCATTTCGCTGCTCTTTACACGCTCCATTGTGGCACGCGCCGCCGGCTTCATGTGGACTCGACGAACGATTCTTTCGAGCTGACGGACGTCCTTCTGAAACAGTCAAAAAGAGAGGAGAAACCATTCTCTGTAGGCTCACTGCGTCTTTTGAAGGCACACACACAACTTGCCGAAAGGCACCTTGCGTGTCACTCGTTGTCCCCGTGTGTTCTCGCACGGCCGCTGGATAAAAACGCACCTCGTGCGTTGCTAATCGAGCGGCCGTGGTTCTCGTTCCGACCGGAAGTCATGCCCTGGCCACATTGGCGGAGCAGGGGCTCTGTCACGTGCGTCCGTCGCGGCTTTTCACTTCCGTCCTCCGTCAACTATATGCTGTTCCAATATTAGCCGACGCGTTTCAACAAACGTTACGCGGGCCTCCTTTTTTTGTGGCCTCGGGAGACCTCGTCCACCCACGGCTGTTAATTTTTTGCGTTATCCCTCGCGCCTTTGACCGAAGGGACCGTGCTCCGAAATAGCGCGGCGTTGCCACGCGCCACATTGGACGGACGCGCCGCACGAAGCGACGACGACCGGCCGGCCGGCGCGCTTGTGCGCCTGCGCTGCGGCAAAAAACCCGCGTCGTCGCCGCCTTCGGTCGTCGGGCTTCGGGCGACCCAGGAAGTGGCTGACCTTGGCGCTGGGCTTCTTTTCTTTCTTCCACGCAAGGACGCCGCAAGGCTTCTATAACGGACCAGAGCCCCGGGGCCGACTCTTTCCCCCTTCTATTCCTAGCGCTGCTGCCCTCCACGCACTTGTCGCTGCGGAACGAGTCAGGTGTAGCGATATTAGGAGCACTGCTGATATTGGAGGGTTGGGCGCGCGAACCCACTAGTCGTGGTTTAATATAGTGGACTCACTCTGTGTGTCCTCGATATGCTTGGGAAGGTTGGTTATATTAGCTGCGTACGCTGTTCGTCAAAAGCGGTCTGGAGATATGTTGGCCGATATTACTGTATACTGGCTAGTCGAGACACGGCAGCGAGGTCGGATTGGTGTACACAGCTGATATAATCGCCGTCGTTTTGTATTATTATTATTATTATTATTATTATTATTATTATTATTATTATTATTATTATTGCGCGTTTGCAGCGGGATAATGCATTGTTTTTAGCGCACATAGTACATCGATTGGCAAACTGCGCGCTTACTACCCGTGAAGTCTCGAGCAAGCGGCCCCACCATACATACGATACATACGTCATTCATACACCAGCTGCAACGCTATAGGGCTACGCAATTAGTCCGCAAAGAAAAGAAAAAGGAGAGCTGTATCGCCCCGATAAAAAGACGACGAACATGATATACAAACTTGCATATTTGGATTGTGTGCCCGGCAATATGAGGGTTTTTCCTGTGTGTGTGTTTGTGTGTGTGTGTGTGAGAGAGAGAGAGAGAGAGAAAACCTGGTGACATATGTACCGTACTACGCTGTAACGCTGCCGACAAAGCATTGTTTCTCGCTCACCGCAAACAACGCACTGCTTTTTGGTCGCGGAAGTACACAGCACAAACAAGGCCTCTAGCTTTGACAGTGTTGCACTTGATGTATGAAACGGAGTACAGGAACACGAACTGAATGTTACTCGATTCCTGTTCTAACTATTGGACCATCAGGCATAACGGAAGCGCACCATACAAAATGGTCGTCTGTAGATAGTGCCAGGGAAATATATATATATATATCACTCATTTGCTCGTTCCTTAGAGGGGCACCTAAGGCAAATATGAAGTGGACGTGCACAGTTGAAATACTCTCCACGAAACGTCGTAGTGCTTGTTTTGTGACAAGAAAGATCCTAGCTTGAACAAAAGTTGTATTTTAGTGTCGAGCATGCATGCCGTTAGAGAACCGTTAGAACTATTCAAACAGCCCACCTTTAACGTAGACTCGCCGTCTTCTCTCTTTACTCGCTGACAGTCGAGCCCGGTGCGCGAAATGCGGGATCCGGTTGGAGAGAATGAGGTACAGAATGAGGGTTTATAGTTTTATGAAGGGGGGGGGTGAGCTCGTCGAAGGTACTGGGTTACGTTGGTACCGACCGAGCTGCCACCAATGTTCCGAAGGGAGGGCCAGCGGAAGATACGGGTCTGTTGTCATCTAACCGTTGCCTCCAACGTTCTCAAGTCAAGCTAGCGGGACGTGGCTAGTGGGCAGGCAGGATCTCCATCGAACAAACAACACTACTCTTAGGGAAGACAGGCCACGAGCATTTACAAAACAGAACAACTTTATAGAAAAAGGTTAAAATGGTTAAAGGGGTCGTGAAAAGAATTTGGAGATGCCGGTTTGTAATTTTCACTGCTTCAATACGCATTCGACAAGCCGATTCCGAAATATTTCGGCGAAATATTCAGTGCACATTTAACAACACCCGTTTTAAATCTCAGCTTTCTTGCGCTTCCGAAACGACTATGCGACACTACCGGCCGGCGTGGTACTATTTGGTGACGTTGAGTTAAGATATTTTTAAGTTCAAAGGCACAGTGAACTCGCGTTTGCTCTAAAGGAATCGAATTACTTGAAAGCTAGAAAGGAAGAAAATACTTGGAAACCGTGCGGTGCCACCATTCGGAAGAAAAGCGGGAGCACGGTTTGTTTTCCCATGGCCTCCGAGGGCGCGCCAATCTCGGAGGTATGACGGCTACTAAGATGACGTCATCTGCAGAGTTGAGGGGAACGCGCGCAGTGAAACCGAAACCGCGTTTTTTATCGCTCTAAATCAACGCACACGGTGCAACGGAACAATGCATATTGTTGATTGGAGGGTCAGGATCCCGAATACGCACTTAGTACAAAATGTTCAGAAAACGTTTCACGACCCCTTTAAGTACAGGGCCAGCCAGCACGACCCGGTCGGCTGGGGCGACTGCCTCCTAACAAAAGGGCTGCACGGCGTTTCTGTCCAGTTGCAGATCGCTGGAAAAACACCAGCCCCGCTGCTCCCGCGGGCGCTCCTGGCTTGTGCAGGTGGGGGATGACCGGATTCCCCGAAAGTCGCGGGGCGAGAGCCCATCTCCGCGTGGTGCCTTCGGTTCGGCACGCTGCCGGCCTCCGCTGATGGGGTTGCAAGGTCCGCGGAAATGTTGAAAACTTGACCCTCCTGCTGTGACGAAGGGGTCGGCGAAATGGCCGTACTTCTGGCACAACAATAGCTATATGGCACCATAGCTATGGTTGGCGTGTCTGACGTAGCTCGGTGTTCCCCCCTCACCGCACGAGGAGGACATCGAGACGTTCATGCAGACGCGGATAAATCGGCCCAGCTGCATACCGCCGTCCTGTCTACGTCACCGCGACAAGTTCGTAGAAATTCCTGTAGGTGACGCAAACTTTGTCGCGCTTTCACCTAAATTTCTAGATGAAGAAAGCGGTGATGTAGGTAATACCAGAGTCATTTCTTATAATACTGACGTTTCAGACGTTCTCAAGCGCTCACCCACCATTCTAGCAAAAAAAAAAAGTCTGCTTTTGGTGTACCTTTAGGGAGATGGTTTTTACTGCAAAGCCGCCGCTCCATATATTTACCAAGAATCCGCAGTTGTTACCCTTTTATTGTTTTTGTTTCATTTTGTTTGAAGTGCAAGACATTTTTGGAAAGTTTTCTCGTCAGCATAAAAAAAAAAACAAGCTAAAACGGTGGAAACGTCATCGGCGACGTTGATTATGACATACATACCATAATATACACTGACTGATCAAGTCCGATAGGGGTTTGCGCGATGTCTGCTGTGTTATTTTGGGGTGCCTTTCGAGCCTTAATTCCCGGCGGCAATAAATGAAACGAAGTGAAGGTGTGCCGTATATTCTCGCATTATACCAACTCTTGTCAATGCTATTAACTATAGTGCGGCGTAATGTTAGCCACCACTTTTGCGTTATATACCAATTAAAATATGCGTTTTTCCATTAAATAAAGTTTTTCCATTCCATTCCGCTCTGGCAGTCTTACGGCATCGGCACTTGATAACGGGAGAAGTGCGCATCATTTGTCTGGCACCTTGCGTACAAACACTTTTCACACCGGCTAAACCGATTCATTCGAAGCAGTGGTTTTTCCGAGAAGGTGGCTAATTTTTGGCGTATATATTAGGCTATACGAGGAGGACTGTTTTACGTGTGCGACGCGAGAATTAGCAAGCTGCGTACAAGTTGTGGCCAATGCCGAGAGAAACGCTGCAGCGTCGCCCACCTGCCTCGTGGCTCGGCGCGTCTCGCCGCGGCGCTGTTGCCCCGCAGTGTTTTGCCGTAAGCCTAATAGGTTTGCACACTTGTTTGGCCGGACAGAACTCGTCAGTCAAAGCACTCGCTACTGGCACGGACGCATTCGACTGGCGATTACCTTTCGGAGGGTCCGACTGCTACTTCGACTGCGGTCAACGAAACTGCCTATCCATTATTGTCCGCCACTTTTTCTGGCGCAAGGTATGTGCGCTCTGTGCTGCCAAAATTTAAATAACGTATACTTAAAAGCGGGACAGCCATCCTAATAATCATAACCATCGATCTCGCCCCGCCGCGTTGGTCTAGTGGCTGTGTCTCTCGGCTGCTGATCTGAAAGTCGCGGGATGGAATGCCGGCCGCGACTGCTGCGTTTCGATGGAGGTGAAGTGTTGAGGCCAGTGTACCTTGCGATGTCAGCGCACGTTGAAGAACGTCAGGTGGTCGAAATTTCCGGAGCTCTCCACTACGGCGTCTCTCGTAATTGTGTCGTCGTTTTGGGACGCAAAACCCCATAAGCTATCAATCATCGATCTCGCGAGAAGATCAGCTAAAGGACAGCGCGCCCGTAGTTCCAAGCAGAATATTTTGCTGAGCAAGTTCTTTCAAGGCACTCATTGCTTGGTGGGGGCATAACGTGAATGAGCGTCTGTGCTTTTCAATCGGCGTCTCGAGCACCTGTCGCGTCGGTGCTTTCTTGCCCTCCAAGGGCCATTCATCGCTCTTCGGTTGTGACGTGCTGCCTGTTCCAAGAGTGCTGTCATTGTCGGTGCTTCGATTCGCAGTAATACAACCTCGGTGCAGAATCCGCAGCCAAGTGTGATCCCCCTGCGGGCCCATTGGGAACCTTGGTCACTGAGTGCCGTTCTGAGCACGGTGTTATACCCCTGTCACACGGGGCAACCTAAGTGCACTTTGAGCGAGTGCACTTACGCTCACGCGCTGCTACACGAGAAAGTGAAGTGTGCTTTGGAAATGTGCATTCCCCTAGCGGACTTGGCCGCAAACTGCCCGAGGGTGAGAATAGCGAGGCCTTTTTGTTGAATTATGATTTGTTTAAATACATAGCAACATTTCTAATAACGAAAAAAAAAAAACAACGTTTTGAAAATACTACGGACGCCGTGTTATGCATTACAGTATTTGTTTGCAAACCACTGCTGTCGAGGCTACTCACACCGTCGCCACAAAGCGAGTTCGGCGATTGCACTCACCTGCAAGTGCACTTTGCAGCGAGTGCCACTAAACGTTCCCGTGTGACAGCATGCGAATGACACTAGCGGCGAAGTGCACTCTCTCAAAGTGCACTCAAGTTGTCCCGTGTGACAGGGGTATAAAATCAATGTGGCAGCGTTTGAATTGCTTCAGGTCAGGTGGAACAGTTTCAGTTTGAGACGCCTCGCCTTGTACGCAAGAGATACTCGATCCTGTGGCGTTGCATCCACAGCGCTCAGCAGTTGAAACGGGATACTCGTACCGTGCGATGGCCGGCGCATATTTCGCTACTGGAGTGCGCTGGGTGATCGCACAAGGACCAAACCGAAGCACAATGATTCAATTAAGATCCCTCTCTTTTTTTGAGAGAATCAGCTCCGTGTCCCCGGCGCGAAACGATCAGGAGAAAATATCGGCGGTCGTGCTCTCCGTGTATATCGCGTTTCATTAGTTGAGCACTGTACATAATTAATAGCCATGAGTGTCCATCCATCCTTCTCAAGGCGTTGCTTACAGTCAGGCTGGCACGCCGGAAGGGCTATCGACAGCGAAACATTGGCGCTGGATTTTTTTGCAGTACATCGCACGTACACAGGCGCGCTACATAGCCGTTGCCTCACATCCCGAAACGTTCCCGACCACGAGCGTCTTTTGTTGTGTCGCCTGCATTTCTACGTGCAGTGCGCGCTGTTATACCGTCAACGTGCTCGCATGCGCCGAAGGACGCACGGCCGCAGCGGCCCGTCTGGCTCCTCTATGACGGACAATGGGAGCGGCCGGATTCTTTTTCTCCTCGAGGTCAGGAGACGGCGGCCGACTCTGCTGCTTGCTACCACCGCCCGCTGCGTTATGCGGGGACACGTCACACCAAGCGCGAGCCTGCGTGCGCGAAGCACGTATTTCCAACACGCCATGTCCTCAGGAGGTGACGTTTGTGTGCGCGCGTGTGTCGTTTTTAGCTTGGAGTAGTGAGTAGCAACTTTATTCGTCGAAGGGGTGAGGGGTAATGGATGCTAAGCCACATAGGCTGCAAGGCTGTGCCTTTTGATGACGTCTTCAGCATGTTCCAGGACCCGTGTCTGGATGTCTCTGTCGGTGCTGGAGAGAAGGGCCTCCCATTGTTCCTCGGTCCGTGGTGAGCGAAAGAGGTTGGCGGGCGGGGGGATCTCCCGGGAAATACTCGCTCTTGGGAGTGTTGGTTCTAATACACGTCCGGTGTGTTAACGCAAGTGGGAAAATTGCGAAGGAATAGACATTTTTAGTTTAGTGCTTTAGTGTGATAGCGGGGCTGAGGGAATAGCATTACCGTACCGCAAACATTCATTGCACAAACGAGCTTTACTTTAGCGGAATAGTGTTTACGACCCGGTAGTTGTGATTGCGGCACCATCTAGTGAAGGAAACTTGCGTTAAAAAAAAGTGAAAAGAAATAAATCTTCACTTACTCTCCCGCGCACAGCGGCATTCTAACTTTTCGAGAATAAAGAGAAATAAATATATACGAACCAAGCGCCAAGAGCATAAATTGACATGTTGCAAAAATGTAAACAGGTGTTCTCTCGATAGGCTTAGCAACGTTCGAAATGGGAAGCGATCTTCGAAAGTTATCCCTAATACTACGTCGTCGAAGCTATACCTGAAGGCAAGCGAACACAATTTACACAGCCATTTGCTGCGAACGAAGTGAATCCTGCCACAGCAACGCCAAATTCAATTCGAAGCGGGCGTCCCAAACTGCCGCCATGTTTTACGTAAACTACGATAAACACGCAAACACGGTAACGTTAGATCTGCGAAATACCGTGGGCACGCTAAACGGTATCGGCCGTTTACGGTGCTGCGCATGCGCATTTCCATCCCGCTATTCCGATAATTCCGCTATTACGCTAAGCCAGATATACTAAAAATGTCTAATATCGCTCGCCGCGGCACCGTGCTCTCCTCTCACTTGCAAATTCTTCCTTGCGCTGAGGAGTACTTTGTTTTATTGATGATTTGTGGGAGGGAGGAACATCGTTGACTGTGCTGATACAATTCGCTAACGGGTAATTGATATCTGCCCAGTGCACTATATATAGGAGCGTTTGTGACTGCAACGCGCGCGGTATTGCGCTTCACAGCGACGACGCCGTTAAGTAAACACGTAGGCTGCCGCCGTGCTGAAAGACGCAGGTTCCCGCTGGGTTACTGTAACTATATAAGCAGCCTTCGCATTCAACCCCGCGTAGTGATGACCGCTCTCGCTCCTCGGTTTGTATCAACATAGTTCCTTATTCGGCATGCCACTCAACGCTGCAGCACCGTGTGTATATACTGTAATGGTGCGTAGCCGGCTGCAGGAGGGAGGGCGTTTGTGCTCACACCATGCCTTCGCTGGAGCACGCCGTTGTGGCCGCTCCCATGAAGTCAGCGCCTGAGGGGCTCTCCTGGAGTGAAAGCAGTGAAGTGGCATGAAACGAATCCGTGTGACGACACCCATCAGCCTTGTTGAGGAGGTTGAAGTGGCCGTATCCAGAGAGTTATCCGGTGCAGCGCTCGAGCGCTTTCTCCTCCCGTCGAGAACGGGGTGTTTGAGGAGAAGGGCTGCCCGCTCGTGCACCGGCCGTTCCAGATCGTTCCAATTTGGGGCAGCCGCGTTTAATGGTCCCCCGCGGCGCTGTCGAAACGATTGGCCTTTCGATGGAGGCGAAACCTTGCGCGCGCCAATTTGCTTTTGTTGCCGCCCCGCGTGGCGGCGTTCGTTTTCTCGGCGTGAGCTTCCCCGCTGTGTGTCGGCAGAGCCGCATTCGTTGGCAAAGCTCGCCCGACAACGCCGGCTGCGGCCTGTCCGAGCGCGGCCACTTCCCGGTGTTCGTGCAGCGCGCCGCCGAAGCTCCCCCGTGCGCGTGGAGTAATAATAATTTCTGGGGGTTTTTCACATGGTGCCAAATCCAGGACACGATTATGAGGAACGCCGAAGTGGCGGATTGTCTTTGACAAGCTGGGTGCATTTCGCCCCTTATACCGAAGTGCGGTCGCCGTGGGTCCACCGGCGCGTGCGAACATCGGAGACCATGCGACACCGCGAATCCGCCACGACGCTTCCCGTGACCTAGCCGCGTAATTCCTCTGGGCGTCTCCGCGCCTTCTGCGTGCACTCAAACGCGCTTGCGGGCGATCCTGGGAGAAGACCTTTCGGGTTGAAGTCTCTCATCTGCTACCCAGAGGGAAGTGTCAGCGTACGCTGGGGTCGTGTCACTCGGTGGATTTGCGGGTGTCTTGCCCCATTGGCGTCGGGTCGATGTGTAAGCCCCAACGTGGACATAACTTCACATGTGTCTGGCTTGCTTGCTTGGTAAAACACACGAAGAAACGGTAAATGACACGGCGCTGCGCTTAATTTTTGTACACTTTGCGAGGGCCGCATCACGATCAGTTCGCATCGAATGCTGCCCCCCCCCCCCCCCCCCCCAGCTTGCTTTCCGATGTGCTTACACACGAGTTTTCTCGGTGTCGTCCCGAACACTTTGTACTTAAAGGGGTCGTGAAACGTTTTCTGAACATTTTGTACTAAGGGCGTATTCGTGGTCCTGACCCTCCAATCAACAATATGCATTGTTCCGTTGCACCGTGTGCGTTGATTTAGAGCGATAAAAAACGCGGTTTCGGTTTCACTGCGCGCGTTCCCCTCAACTCTGCAGATGACGTCATCTTAGTAGCCGTCATACCTCTGAGATTGGCGCGCCCTCGGAGGCCATGGGAAAACAAACCGTGCTGCCGCTTTTCTTCCGAATGGTGGCACCACACGGTTTCCAAGTATTTTCTTCCTTTCTAGCTTTCAAGTAAATCGATTCCTTTAGAGCAAACGCGAGTTCACTGTGCCTTTGAACTTAAAAGTATCTAACTCAACGTCACCAAATAGTACCACGCCGGCCGGTAGTGTCGCATAGTCGTTTCGGAAGCGCAAGAAAGCTGAGATTTAAAACGGGTGTTGTTAAATGTGCACTGAATATTTCGCCGAAATATTTCGGAATCGGCTTGTCGAATGCGTATTGAAGCAGTGAAAATTACAAACCGGCATCTCCAAATTCTTTTCACGACCCCTTTAATTATGGGAGAATATTTTACTGATATGTCACTAGCACCGGCGCACATTATAACGAGTACGAGTAACGTGACGATAGAATTCGCTTCAAGAATCTGATAACTGTGATTTTTGGCCAGTAATAATATATCTGCTTCTATTTTAACCAGCAGCAACCTTGCCTGTAAAGGAGGGAAAAGCAGGTTGGCCAATTAAGGCAACTTTAGTTAACCGGGAATTTCTATGCCATAGCAAGGCGCGGGAAGAAATTACGCACGTGGTTGTGAAAGCTGCTGTGCCTAGATAGAATAGAAGAATGCTGTAACGCGTACTGTCTACAGTGCCGTCGAACGTAGATGAAATGTGTCTAAGCACAAAGCGGGATAATTATTCGTAGCCGTGACAGCAAATAGAATTAGTGCCGAGAAAATAATTCGTCCTAACCCGGCGTGATCGCGTAGTGTTTCTTCCAAAAGCGTCACGGACATCGTTTACCAGCTCTTCAAGTTCGGGCCACTGCTGGGGCTCCTTTGTCTCACGAAAATAGAAACCGAGGGGCGAGTGCGTGTACATATAAACACCGGCCATTCCGCAAGCGTCGTATGGAGGAGTTCACGAACGCGGAGCGGCATCCGTGTAGGAAGACTTGGCCCAATCCCGTCCGCGTTGAACGGCATGTGTGCGCGGTGCACGGCTTCTGCTCGCATCGCGCGTAATTTCGCCGCAGAAACGGTGCGATTAAGGCCCCGGACGAGCGCCGTTTGTCCGAGGAACATCCCTCTCGCGTACTCCGCTCACGACCGCGTGCGCGCTGCTATTCTGTAACGGGCCAGTCGCTTCGTGCGCCAATCACGAGCGGGAACCCGTCGAATAGCAGAGCTGCTGTCTAGGCAGAAAACTGAAAGCCTGGGCACGCTTGTCTTTTTCTGTCTGGGATGCAACGTAGCTCGCTTTCGTTCTTTCGTTTTTCTTTAACACACACACACACACACACACACACACACACACACACATTATATATATATGTGTGTGTTGGGATGAGACGGAAGAAACTGTTTCGCAGGGTCGGATCAGTTGCATTCCGTGCGTTCCCTCCGCGAACGAATAATTTCGAGACGTCCGCATTCAGAACACAGAGTATACAGTTTTCCCTCATCTGGCTGAAAGGTGAGGTGCATCGCTGGTCGCAGTTCATTTATTCGAAACAGTACGTTGTCTCACCCGATGGCACCTTCGTGGAACATGCACGGACTCTGGTGAACATGGAGCTTTTGCAGTCGATAATCACCGACTGGTATCGAACGGAAGAATGAATTCGTCTGTAAACCACACGGACGGCGTTGCCGCCTGCGCCATTGTGTGCGCCCTGGACTGGGCGTATGAAAGGCGTGTACTATATTATTCACGCAGTGGAAAGCTTAAACACATCCGATGTGTCAGAGACCGTTTGTTTAAATAGTGGGATTCTGAGACAGGCACGTTGAAATCGAGCTGAATTGTTCCCCTCCACAGGGAGCTGTAAGGGACACAACTAAAGTTTCTCTCTCTCTCTTTTAAGCCTGCAGAAATCTGCGCCCTTCCCTAGTATTCAGGGGGTCCCATAGCCGCTTTGCCCCCTCCCCCCCTCCCTCCCTCTCTTTTTTTCTCCGTGTCTGCGCTCGCATGAGAAGGTTAGCGAGGTTTTTTTAAACCGCAAGTATGCCTGTGAATTGCTTTGTTCGCGGTATTGTGGCGTTCGTGAACTCTTGGTGCTGACTTATTGTTATAGCGCGTGCCCCTCGCCCGATTTCAGCGCCTCTGGATGAAGAAAAAAAAAAAAAGAAAAATTACTGTTCTTTTATATGTGTGTGTGCGTGTGTGCGCGTTAGTGTATGCCATTTCTGCCGCAATTCGCTGACCCGTCATCGCCGGTTCCTATGCGTGACAAGTCGCTGGCATTTTACGGCCGTATCTCTCCGTGACACGCGTGTTTCCTTGGGTGAGCGTTGACCGAGGAGTCGTCGGTTGCAGCATCGCGCTCCACGGCGTGTAGTACACCATTGCTCCCCGTCTTCCTTGCCGTATCTCCCCGCTCTCTCGCTACTCGTGTTCCTTAATTCGTTCCTCCGGTCACACCCGGCCGCGTGGCAGGCATCTAAAGTGGATCCCCTTCCTGCTGCTTTCTTGCTGGTTTCCCGCACATTCTGCTGGACTCCCCCCCGGAAACCGTGCTTCTCGCACCCCCCCCCCCTCCCTTTTTTTTTCTTTCCTTTGTTCCTTCGCTCTTTTTTCCGTGCGAAGAGGGCTGCGCGCGTTGCGTCGGCATTACGTGCGTTGACAGCTCGTGCAGGATTTATAGAGCGTAGCCGCAAGGATAGGCGCGGCATGGCTGCATGCATCAACGCCGCCTTTACGCGTTAGCTACAGCGTCGCTCGCCTTGTGACCGCGGTCACGCGTTAACGGCAGGTCTCGGGAGTTCTCAAGTGTTCCCACTTTCATTTTTGGCGTTCTGGCATACAAACATATCTCGGGTCTGTGTTGAATTCTTTCTGTTTTCGTAATGAGAACCTCTGTTAACGCTGACACGTAGCACGTCCGGTTAGCTCACGTGACCTTTCCAAAAAGTGGCGTCCGAGCGGGTCTTTAAGCAGCCGAAATGGAATCGAAAAACGCTCGCGGCTGCCGGGAACTTAGTGCGAGCAAACATGGGTGAAGAAAAAATTTCGCTTCATAAGCGGCACGGTGCCGGCGTCATATTTAGTTTCTTTCTTTGCAATTTTCGACGCGGCTGTTAGAAGCCCATTTGAATACCTTTCTGTTTCCATTCTTGGCAGAGACCGAGTGGCTCTATGTTTGCGCTAGGAGAGCAAATCTTCCAGTATACGTCGTTTGTACAAAGTATTTCGCGTCCACGCATACCTAGGCCAGAAGCGCCACCATGCTTTGTGCCAATGTAATGGGCAGCTTATCTTTTTTCACGGCTGCTTCTGATCCATCTCATGCTTTTTATTTAGCTCGACACCAGCCACGCGCATACTAATCGATAATTTTTTCATACTAGAAACCTATTCACAAAAAAATAAAAAATAAATTTCGGTTTAGAGTATACTGTACTGCAGACCGATGAAGACTGTGCTAATTGATGGAAAAAATTCTACTATAGGCAGAGTTATTCTGCCTCATTGGCTGCGTCGTCCTTGAATAGGTCGGCATTACTTTCACGACAAATCGCGATCTCTCTCTATATGTTGTTTTCCCAGTTTCGCGAATTGTGTGATTCACTTTTGGAGGCAACTCTTACCATCTGATCAGGCTCTCCGGTGGTAGCGTCCGTGTCTGTTTAGAAGCAGGCACATAATGTTTGGAGTGGCGACCAAGGTCACAGCGAGTGAAAGACGTGCGATGATCTCGGCGAGTCGTTCATCATAGCGGCGTGTTCTGCCCAATTTGTGCCTTCTCTCCCACGTCCAGTGTTGCGTCACAGCCGAGGCGTTCCCACGGCAGGACTGCAGTATACGTGTTTCCGCTGCCGAAATTGCTGATGCCGCTTGGCGCGACGTTAGCCGTTCGCGCGCGCGCGGCGTATTACAAGGCTCGCAATTTGGACTCGCCTCTCTTGGCTTCGTGTCTTTCTGCGCGCCTTTAGCCGAGAGCCCGAGCGCGTCCTCCACTAGTACACGAACTTCCGGTGTTGCGTGTATACACGCGCGATTTCTCTCGCTGTTGTACTGTGGCACAAACCCACCGCGAAGCACTGATTTATGGCCCGCACCGGTGGTCTAGTGCCTATATAGCACTCGGCTGCTTATCCGAAGGTGGCGCGTGGCGGCTGCATTTCGACGGAAGTGAAATGTTCAGGCTCGTGCACTGTTTGGGAGGAAAATGCTGGAGATATGTAATTTAGTCGGGAAAACCGGGAGAAGTGCCGCTAAAGAAAGACGCGAGGGAATAAATGCGAGAAAAGTTGTGTATTGTCGATAACGGGTGTTTACCGAGGGTCGAGAACTAATAGAAGATCATCTGCGAGCTGGTTGAAAGATAGTACGGGCGGCGCTTTTGAATCACGCGGGAAGTCATGAATTGCGTGAGAAATTCTGGCCGTGAAGCGCACTGCGCTTAACGCACCGTTTGGTGGAATAATTTGGGTTCACCAGAGGAATAGCCACAGACCACACGTGTATATGCGAATGAACATTGTCTGCCGAGTGTCTGACATCCGTCACGTTGTCGTGCCGCAGCATCGTGCACGGTGACGCTGTGCCCGAGGACGCGTGCCTGGGTCCGTTGCGTAGTGCTGCTACATGCGCGCGGTCGGCTTGCGTCAGGGAGGCGCGTTATCTGCGCTCGCCCCGCGGGCTTCGCCGTTCGCTTCCGCGATGGGGATCCTGCGGAGGTATGCGGGGCCGTTTCGTCACGTGGCCCACCGGCGGCCTCGAAGCCCAAGTGGCGCAGAGCCCGTGCTCCTTAGCTGCTCGCGCGAGTTGGCGTTGTGCGCGAACAAAGAACTTGGCTGCTTGCGCTGCTCAGCGTAACCTAACGGAAAATCCTCAGAAATTTGTTTTGCCACTTACGCGGTACTACTTCGGATATTTATGTGCTGATACCTGCTATAACGTACGTTTTGCACTGTGACTGCCGCAGCCTTCACGGGACGAGCTGTCCAGACCATCGTCTGTGTATGCCTCCATATTTTCGCCCGTGCATTATACAGTATAGTGCCAGATGTTCTAACCTGCGCGTCGATCGGTCGTTGTCACCTTCCTCTGCTGGGCGATGCTCTGGTCGAATCGAGACCGCCCGATTGGTTTCCCAGTAGCTGTAGTCGTGGCATTGCCCGCGGGGAGGCTTTGGGTCATCACCCGTGGTGCCGGAAGAAGCTGCAGCGCTGGCCGTTGAGAATGGCAAATGTGTGGTGGTGGGGGGAAAAACATTGGGCCAGCTTCGGTGTGCGCTCCATCGTGAGAATGTAATAAGAGCATCAACAACAATGTCGTGGCGGTGAATGCGTTCGGAGGAACGGCCGCTCCTTTCGCATCGCTCGGAGTTTGCGCCAGCGTGGGAGCGGCGACCAGCGTCGGGTTGTTTGCCGAACCAGTATCCGGCTTCCGTTCTTCTCCAACTACGTGCGGCACATGCGTAGCCGCTGCTTCAACTTCACTTAATTATTCTTTCAGAAGTGCGGAGGTTCATCGTTAGTATATATCATGCGCACGCTGTTGGCTTCTTGTCTCGTTGACCGCTGCGCGAAAAGGCGACGTCAGCCTGTTTGCCGAACTTTTCGTTTCGTTCTTGAAGCGAGCCTCGAGTGGCGCTCATTTCTGTGAAGCTCAAGGTTTGCCCAACTAACGGCGGTAACTGGTGCGGTTGATGTAAAGGCGACGCGATACCGGAACATGTGGGGACGCGTCTGTTGGGTGCGGCTTCGCCACGTCAGCGCTCACATGCATTTTCTCTGAGACAGTTCGTGTTTTGCTGGTAGTCCGCTGATAAGGACGGGGTAAAATAAATCCTCGCCGGGATTAGGCGGGATTAATTAAGGTCTCTGTATAGGTCGCCTCGTTTTGGGTTTCTATTAGTGAAGAAAACTTCTCGCGCTATAATTGGCGCTTCCCTAATGTCGTGATGTTTAGCACCTATGTATACTTACACGCACGGAAGCACAGCACATGCTCTGGTGTTGTCGAGCTGTTCAATATTATTTTTCTTTCTTTTTGCAAAGCTTAGTTTGATGGTCAACTTGGTCATCGTATTGCAGTGTCCGAGAGTGGGTCCGCCAACCTCGTTTTGTGCCTGTGGAAAACTACGACGTACAGAATCAAATCGCGCACGCTGTCAAACGAGAAGCCTTATACCCGGGGGCGCGGTGTTCGCCCTTGGATAACCGTAATTTCATCTTATCTCTTCTCAGTTTTCGCAGCGGCTTTGCTTCCTGCATCAGGCTGGTGGCCGCTATAGGACGGCGCGAGGTCGTCTGGATAGGTAGCAGCACCACAGCTTTCGGCGCGTCTACTCGCCACATTTCGGTTTGCTTTCCACTGTATGTATACGTGTACGTATATATGCGCCACCCGAGGAGGTTGGATAAGAAGAAAGTTGCACGCCCTTCGTCGCTGCGCATTTGCAAACTATAGTGTGTGTCAGCGTGGCAGGACCGTCTGCGAGAACGCCGCGTCTTCAGCGAACTTCAGCTGCTGCATGGATGCGCTGCCGAGCGTCTTGGCTGACTCGACGCTACGCGCTGAATCGCCGTTGGCAGCGACGTCGACCAGAACTCGATTAATTGGACAAGGACTCCAGTTACGGCTATCAACATTTTCTTTATTATTATTATTATTATTATTATTATTATTATTATTATTATTATTATTATTATTATTATTATTTCATCTCCTACACGTAAGCTCCATTCTTGAGGCACAAAGTAGGGAAAGCGCCCCCGCCGATGTAAAGCTGCCAGCGTATAAAGCTTTTGTTTCGCTGAAATCTTCGTATGCTTCTGTTGCGTGGATGACAAGCAGGATCACAGGCACACCTGGAGTGGCGCGAGTAAGGTGGTCTTTATTTACACTTTATTTTTAGAACTTATGACTCGACAGACTAGCCATCATAACTATGTTGAGACGTCAGTATTTTCACGTGGCTGTGATGACGAAGGACTCAGAGTCCAAGCAGTCAAACTCTTTATTGGGCGAACCTGTGCCCAGCAAGGAAAGCAACTCTCACTGTGAAACGGCGGTGGCCACTGTCGCCGGTCGTCAAAAAAAAAAAAAAAGAAACCGAACCGAACCGATCAGCGGCGAAATGCAGTGGATTATATACGTGCGTCGTAGTACATTCTATAGCGTTATCGCTGTTGGCCGCGCAGGATCTGGAATGTATGTAATCAGCTGTACGTGTCGAGCATGCAAAGTCAGTACAACACTCGCAAACATTCGGCATGCTTCACGGAAGTTCTGACGTGTCCTGCGCCGAGCGATAGCGCGCGACAGTCAGTGAAATTCGGTCGTCGCTAAAAAAAGCAAATTGTGTACACTGCTCAGCGAATGAAACGCAATGCTTTCTTTCTTTTTTTTTTCACACGGTCAAATATTGGAATGCATTATCCTCGCCAGTCTTGTAATGGGCTCATTTGAACACTTTGCGGAGTGCCTTCGAGTTTCCTTTTTTTTTTTTCCTTTCTTTACTACTTTTTGAAGAACCTTAGGTGGCCAAAATTACTCCAAACGCCCTCCACTGTGGGGGCGTGCCTCATGATCGTATCGTCGTTTTGGCGCGTAAAACCCCGGCAGTTATTCATTATTGTTTCATTTCTTCTAAGGTGGCATGTTCTAAGTTGGTCATATGATTGTTTGATTCGTGGGGTTTAACGTCCCAAAACCAGCTCTGATTATGAGAGACGCCGTAGTGGACGTCTCCGGAAATTTCGACCACCTGGGGTTCTTTTTAACGTGCACTGACATCGCACAGCACACGGGCCTCACCATTTCGCCTCCATCGAAATGCAGCCGCCGCGGACGGGATTCGATCCCGCGACCTTCGGATCTGCAACCGAGTGCCATAACCACTAGACCACCGTGGCGGGGCAAGTTGGTCATATATCTCCACTGTTAGTGTTCGTGTGTCTGCGTGTGACATTCGTGTTGATCCTGTGCCTATTCGATTACTTGTGCTTAAAGTTGCATGCATATATATTTGCGTTAACATTAATAAACTGACATTGTAACCTTCAAGCAAACCCCACCTTCCGGGTCTTCTTGGCCACAGTACGTTCTACATAAAAATGAATATTGCCGAGCTGTCCACATACATGCATGGTGTAGCTGCCCTGAAAGAGGTATATACGCCAGGTCACTCGGCGTGATTGGCGCTGGGAATCGTAACATTTCCATGTAGAGGCCTGCTTCTTCTTTTTTTCCCCCTCTTCTTTCGGAGTTTTTTTTTTTTTTTTTAAACCAAATGTTACTGGGACGTTCTTGGTTATGTCATAGTTTATGTGCGTTTTAATTCTAAGACTCGAGAGAGACGTATACCTTTGGCGTGCTATCGACCTCCACGTTATAGGAAAGCGGCTTTCTTTGCGAAAGTCTGCGACCGCTTGTAAGGCTAGCGGGGGCGCCTCGAGGCGGCGGAGAACAAAAGAACACGCGGAATGGGAGTTTTGAAAGGAACGAGACGCTCGTTAGTCGAGTTCCCGAGGCGGCCAGGCTGTCGAGGCCCACTTGCGGAAGTCCGACTTGACCCGGCACCAGTGGACCGCGCAGAACCGAGCCCCGCGTTTTCTTTTTCCCCAGCGCCGCAGTAATGCGCAATCTAGTCGAGCAGAGAGAGGGGGCATGCACGCTGTTACGCATGCCGCTGCTTGGAAGGAAGCGGTCGTCGTCGTGCACCACCTTCCCCTTTTTATTTTTTTTTTTCCCTTCACCGTTTCCGTGCACTTCCCTCACAACTTCTGAAAAACTGTTCTTGCATGTATCGTTGCTTCTTTAAGCGCTCGCATTTCCTGCGCAGCCTACGCTTACATCTGCGCGCTGGATGCCTGTCCTCCCCCTACACACACACACACACACACACACACACACACACACACACACACACACACTCATATATATATATATATATATATATATATATATATATATATATATATATATATATATATATATATATTGTAGGCACTGGTTCGGACTTCGTCTTCATCACCTGTACAAAACCATCATCAGTCATTGTCTCGTGTGTCTTCTTCGTCGGCGCCATCTTGGCTTCACGGAATAAAGCGTTACCTGAACCGTGGTATTTCAAGTGGTGGAGGGGCTATATATATATATATATATATTGTCGGGGTTTACTTCTACTTTCTACTACTGCTAGCAGCGGCATCGCCGCTAGCAACCCCTTGCAGTGGGTTCGAGCACTCAACGAGCAGAGAATGAGGTCGTCGCGTTCGCGCGCTAGCTATCTCAGCCATGCCATCGCCGCGCTGCCGCGCGCTTCGGCCCGCGGCGCGACTCGAGGCAGGGCAGCGCGAACCGTCGCACGCGGCTAAAGAGGAGAACATTAGGCGCATCTCTCCGAGCATGGTAATTTAATAAACACACGTTAAAACAAAACAAATAATACAAGGCCGAATAAGTCGAATATAAACGAAGGACAAATACGATAACAGCACGCGAACATACAATAACACACAAAAATAACCATGCAAGGAAGGAGAGCCTAACCCCGGCTAGCGCACCCGCGACCACGAGCCCTCGGAAAAGGAAAATAGAAGAAGAACATACAGACAGGAGCGTCGGTCGCAGGTCGCCGCCGTGGTCGCTGGGGCTCGCAGAAGCACGCCATCCGACCGATGGCCTGGTCGGCCGGAGGGTCCCAAAAGTACGTGCGCACTTCTCCAAGTCCCAGCGTGTTCACCCCAGGCATCTCCAAAACCCGAAACGCACAAAGGGTCGAAATTAGTAACTGACCAATGGGAGCCTAGTCAAAACCACATGCGGTGGAGCAGGCGGCCCCTCTGAGCGGGCGGCCGCCGCTCCGTCCAGCTGGGCGAGGGGGACGCGGGCATTCCCCCGAAAAACATGGCGTCGCGCGGGACCAGGTCCCACAATATATATATCCTATCGATTTTTAAGGTATGCCTCTTTAGTGCAACGGGAAGCTTACTGTCCCTGTCCAATGTCTAATCGTGGAATGGCAACGCGGGAAACGCCGTGAAGCATTTTTATCTGAAGCTTTCGATCTGCCGAGACGGCGCAGTAGTACATGCATCACGCTGTGCAAGCATTTGTATAGGTGTAGAGCGACAGTGATAACAGAAATTAAAGGAGAGAGACCCCTGTGACGAAATAGAACGTTATGTTTTACCAAGCCTGTTTACAGCTTTTATGTCCAACGCATTTTCCGGCGCCTGTAACGACTCCGTTGCGGTTACCTGGTGTTTCTGTGTTTGTTTTTTTTTTTTCCCAATAATACTTTGAACTTTTGTCGGCTGTTGACGAGTTGATACTTCCACCTGCCTGAAATCCCAGTACCTCTGGGAGGTGGGCGCTTCCTGTGAGTGTTTGGTGAATACCCTGGTATTACATTATATTGCGTTGTATACTTGCCCGTCATGTATGTGATGTGAAAAAAATTCCAGCTCAAAACGACGCAAGCACGAAGAAGAAGGAATGCACAGGACAGCTCTGTCCTGTGCATTCCTTCTTCTTCGTGCTTGCGTCGTTTTGAGCTGGAATTTTTTTCACGCCATGAACCAACACGCCCAACAAGCTACCCTAGTCATGTATGTATCCATTATGTATTTGCCCTCATATGCCCATCTGAGGTCTCATACGGAGCCGCAAGTCGTGTTTCACATCTACCTAGTTTGTCCATTGCGAAAGTGCTGTTGTGGGTAATCGCGATCTTTTATTCGTTTACAAGCATTCAGAGAGGAAGAGAGAGAGAACATTTAGGTTGTAAGGTTCGGGTGGAGGTTTCCGCTTGTCAGAGTCTTTAGTCCGGGAGCTCTGCTGATTGGCACCCACACTAACCTGAATGCTCCGCCACGGTGGTCTAGTGGCTATGGTACTCGGCTGCTGATCCGAGGGTCGCGGGATCAAATCCCGGCCGCGGCGGCTGCACTTCGATGGAGGCGAAATGTTGAGGCCCGTGTGCTGTGCGATGTCAGTGCACGCTTAAAGAACCCCAGGTGGTCGAAATTTCCGGAGCCCTCCACTACGGCGTCTCTCATAATCAGAGCTGGTTTTGGGACGTCAAACCCCACAAAACAAAACAAACAAACAACACTAACCTAAATGGTTATTTACCTCTTTCTTTTAACGTCCCTTTAAGCTGTCTGCTATATCGCCCCTTATTTTGCGTAACGCCGATAGTTCTCTCAAGGGTTTCCTTCCCCGTGTAACTTAGTTGCTGTGGATTATGTCTAGACGAGTGCACCTCTGGCACGTTTTACGAGCTGCCCTGTTACGTTTGGCTGAGGTGGGCTCCGAGCCGGGAGAAGAAAGCGCCGTCAGACGAGGAAGGAATCGTTTAATGCAGCATGCTTGCTGAAAGATGCACGCCTTCTTTCGCCCCCACGGCGTGGTCGGCTGTCCTTTATAAAGGAACGCCGAAGCACAACCACGTGCGGCAACAGCTAATCGTACCGAGCAGCTTAGCCGGACTAGGGTGGTCGCAACAGCCCTCAGAATCGCTATACCCAGGGTTTTGCTGTTTCTCAGCAGCGGGAGGAGGGATGCTACGTTGGTCAGCTCAGATCTAGAAAGCTTGGTCACGCAGCGGCCAGGCGGTAGACTGACTGTGTTGGTGGAATCGAGTCGGCGTTCGCATTCACTATTGACGCCAGTGGATTTCTGCCGTAGGTCACGCAGCGGCCAGGCGTAGACTGACTGTATTGGTGGAATCGAGTCGGCGTTCGCATTCACTATTGACGCCAGTGGATTTCTGCCGTATTTTTTTTCCCCCGTCATCTCTGTTCTCAAAGCTTGGTCACGCAGCGGCCAGGCGGTAGACTGACTGTGTTGGTGGAAATCGAGTCGGCGTTTCGCATTCACTATTGACGCCAGTGGATTTCTGCCGTATTTTTTTTTCCCCCGTCATCTCTGTTCTCAAAGCTTGTCACGCAGCGGCCAGGCGGTAGACTGACTGTGTTGGTGGAATCGAGTCGGCGTTCGCATTCACTATTGACGCCAGTGGATTTCTGCCGTATTTTTTTTCCCCCGTCATCTCTGTTCTCAAAGCTTGGTCACGCAGCGGCCAGGCGGTAGACTGACTGTGTTGGTGGAATCGAGTCGGCGTTCGCATTCACTATTGACGCCAGTGGATTTCTGCCGTATTTTTTTTTCCCCCGTCATCTCTGTTCTCAAAGCTTGGTCACGCAGCGGCCAGGCGGTAGACTGACTGTGTTGGTGGAATCGAGTCGGCGTTCGCATTCACTATTGACGCCAGTGGATTTCTGCCGTATTTTTTTTTCCCCCGTCATCTCTGTTCTCAAAGCTTGGTCACGCAGCGGCCAGGCGGTAGACTGACTGTGTTGGTGGAATCGAGTCGGCGTTCGCATTCACTATTGACGCCAGTGGATTTCTGCCGTATTTTTTTTTCCCCCGTCATCTCTGTTCTCAAAGCTTGGTCACGCAGCGGCCAGCGGTAGACTGACTGTATTGTGGAATCGAGTCGGCGTTCGCATTCACTATTGACGCCAGTGGATTCTGCCGTATTTTTTTTTCCCCGTCATCTCTGTTCTCAAGCTTGGTCACGCAGCGGCCAGGCGGTAGACTGACTGTGTTGGTGGAATCGAGTCGGCGTTCGCATTCACTATTGACGCCAGTGGATTTCTGCCGTATTTTTTTTTCCCCCGTCATCTCTGTTCTCAAAGCTTGGTCACGCAGCGGCCAGCGGTAGACTGACTGTGTTGGTGGATCGAGTCGGCGTTCGCATTCACTATTGACGCCAGTGGATTCTGCCGTATTTTTTTTTCCCCCGTCATCTCTGTTCTCAAGCTTGGTCACGCAGCGCCAGGCGGTAGACTGACTGTGTTGTGGAATCGAGTCGGCGTTCGCATTCACTATTGACGCCAGTGGATTTCTGCCGTATTTTTTTTCCCCCGTCATCTCTGTTCTCAAGCTTGGTCACGCAGCGGCCAGGCGGTAGACTGACTGTGTTGGTGGAATCGAGTCGGCGTTCGCATTCACTATTGACGCCAGTGGATTTCTGCCGTATTTTTTTTTTCCCCCGTCATCTCTGTTCTCAAAGCTTGGTCACGCAGCGGCCAGGCGGTAGACTGACTGTGTTGGTGGAATCGAGTCGGCGTTCGCATTCACTATTGACGCCAGTGGATTTCTGCCGTATTTTTTTTTCACCCCGTTATCTCTGTTCTCAAAGCTTGGTCACGCAGCGGCCAGGCGGTAGACTGACTGTGTTGGTGGAATCGAGTCGGCGTTCGCATTCAATTCACTATTGACGCCAGTGGATTTCTGCCGTATTTTTTTTTCCCCCGTCATCTCTGTTCTCAAAGCTTGGTCACGCAGCGGCCAGGCGGTAGACTGACTGTATTGGTGGAATCGAGTCGGCGTTCGCATTCACTATTGACGCCAGTGGATTTCTGCCGTATTTTTTTTTTTTCCCGTCATCTCTGTTCTCGTTTTCTGTTTGTTTTTTTCGTACCGTTAGCACTGCTTACAAAGGTCGTTATTTGCGCTTCCAACTGGGCGGATTTTGCGTGCTTCGTGCGCACTGCAGTTCGCGTAGCGCACCTGTCGTCACGCTCGTCTGTGCAGGCATGCGCGCGCCCCTGCTTTGCGTGCCTCCCTTCTTGCAGCACCTCGCCGCTGCCTGCTCGCGAGTGCGTTGCGCGGCACGCAAGGGCCAACTTCCTATGGTTTCTTCCGCCGCCGGCCGGTTGATGCAGTTTCCGGGTTCGTTTACTGGTGTGGTGTTTCATCAGCAGTAGCACGGGCGTGCCTCATCTCTGTCTCCGATTAATGCAGCGTTTGAAAGGGAAAACGAGTTACAAACGCGGTGGCAGTCACTTGCCGGCTGTTGCATGTTCCTGTCTGGGGACATGTGTGGCAGGGATGCCGAGGTAATTGTCGTTGAAGCAGGCGCACCAACTAAATTCGTCATTGTTGTGATGAAAAAAGTTAAAAAAAATATTTAGGCATGGTGTAGCCCGTAACTGGGGCTGCGAAAGCATGCGACCTATGAAGAGATAGAAGGGTAAATGTGTCAAGAGGGGGGAGACACCTCCTGCCCCTCGTAAGTGGCACCTCTGTTTCGTTATGAAGGCCTTGGTTTTCCGTGGAAGTGTTCTTCGGGTGACGGCACCGGCAGGTGCTCTTGCCGAAGCTGATCCGGTGGCTTCCTCCGATAAAGGATTCCCGGCCCGCGGGACCGACCTTCCGCCCTTTGGCCACCGCGTCCAGAGCAAAAGCAGGCCGCATTCGCGAGTCCCTTGACGAGTGGCGACTGTTCGAAGCGCGCGCGAACGCGGTTACTCGCGGGGTGCGGTCGACTGGCCCCGTTCTCAGGGGTCGCAGGCTGCACTTTCGATGAGTCACTCAAGCGTGCGCCACTTCCCGTTCAACGCTGCGTCGCTGTCACCGGGGGCCCTGCTCGGCGGTGCTTGTCGAAGGGACGAAGCACTAGGTCAATTTAGTCTGCAGCTTTATTATTATTATTATTATTATTATTATTATTATTATTATTATTATTATTATTATTATTATTATTATTATTTTCAGACCTTTGCGCGATGTCAGTGCATGTTCTGAATAACCCCAGGGGGGTGGTCGGAGTTTCCGGAGCCATCCTCTGCGACGTACCTCTTAATCATACAATGGTTTTGGCACGGGAAACCCCATCAGTTATTATTTGACAACCTTTATTGTTAATTTTACCATTATGAATTTACTAAAAGAGGGAATGAAGCTCGGGGTCTCGTCCTTGAATTTCGCGCCGAAGCCGTGAAAATATGGTAGCAGTTCAATTGAGTGAGTTAGCTTTGCGTAATGTTTTGTAGACTTAACGCAGATGAGAACGAGATAAGGCTGGAAAGAAAAATAGGACAGAGGGTAAGCTTGGCGGAGACTTCTTTATTTCGTGACGCATTTGAAAGGTTAACACGTGTAGAACGACAATTCATTACCGGATAAGAGCTGTTCACGTTTTCCTACGAATGGGGGGCCGGACCAGCCAAGTGGCCATCAGCTTCGCTAGCCTTGCGCCACTAGTGCAGGCATCTCTCTCCCTCTTTTCATGTCTTTCTTTATCTGTTTCTATATTGCTCATCGCAGTGATGTAGCAGTGGGTTGAGGGCAAGTGTGTGTGTGTGTCACAGCGAAGAGAGGGTTGTCCACTTTTGCCTTTTGCTTGAGAGCGGACATCGGGGAGGAGGCATGCGGCGGGATTCTAAACAGCTCCGCTTTTAAAGAAAAAAAAAAAGAAAAGATCTTATGCAAGTGTTTGTGGCTGGTTGTCATAATTTCAAGGTTGGCTCGAGGCAAGCGCTCCTTGGTTAATCGCTGTGCTCTTCCATTTCAAGGAGGTTCCATTAAACTTCCGGAGTGGAAGTCCCTGCAGCTGCCTACGGGGCCAAGTGAAGCCGGCGGCGGCCATGTTACCAGAGCAAAAAGTACGCGGACGCGCCATAGACGGCAATGTATTAAGATAGGCGCTCGACTTGTTTTGCAACCTCACGATAAAACATTAAGACAGAAACGAACTTTATGCTTATGCCAATTACCAACGGTGTTTTCTAGTTGAGAAAAAAATTTTCCCGCGTCCGTACTCAGCTGCAGGCGTCGAGGAAAACAAAAGAACACCGCTGGCTGAGAGGTTCTATGCAAATCGTACTTGCTGGCTTACTCTGTCTGTTAGTAGAAACTGGGTTTTTGTGATGTGGTGATGCGAGATAGCGCAAATATGCGGCACTGTGCGACTGCCAGCTGACGTGAAATGCATTCGTGCCCTTTATTTAAGCATGTATCCAACCGATTGAGTACAGCGCATGTTTTCTGCATGTTGCCTTAACTAACCGCGCACGCTCTATTTTCTTTTTTTTTCGTATTTCACGTACATTTTTACAAATGGTTCGTTGCTCTTAGCGTTTGCGAAGTCTTCTCAGATCCGCGTCTGTCAAGACCCGATGGGTGCGTTCGGAAAACTTTCTCATTTAGTTCTGACTGTAAACGTACATAGGAGATTTCTTGCACGGGATACGCGCCGAAAAGCATGCACTTGAAGACAGAGGTTGGGTTGTTCGGTATCACTAGAGCAGAGGTGATCGAGCGGCTGTTCGATCACCTCTGCTCACCAAGCTTTCCATCGATCACCAAGCTTTCCATCCACCCCTCCGAGCACCACATGTTCTCAGTCAGAAGGCTACGCACAGTATTTTTTAGGGGCGAAGCTCCTCTTAGTCTAGCCTTGTCACGCGTCAGGCGTCAGTTGTCAGGCGTCAGTCGTCAGGCGTAACCCGCGTGCCTCCCGGCACGCGCTCGCCCTCGGCGTTCGCCTCGGCGCGTGCCTCCCGGCGCGTGCCTCTCTCTCTCTCTCCCGGCGCGTGCCTCTGCTGTCTTGTGTGAGAGAGAGAGAGACAGAGAGAGAGCGAAATGCGCGCGTTGGCTATGGAAACACTCTTCATAGAGGAACGCTGTACCAGCTCGCAAAGAAGGAGAACGCGCCTTCACCCGCGAGAGACAGAGTTGGCGCAGGCAGCGTCTCCTAGCGAGTTTCTTGATTGAGAAATACCGACTGCTCGCGTTGGAGAAGCGTTCACCGGCAACCCATATATATGTATATATATAGGCACTGGATCTTGCAAGGAAATGCCGGTGGGAGATTTCACTTGTGCATAGTTGAACCATGAGGATTCGAAGCGTGCGCGTTAACTAAATTAATCGAGAACTCGGCACGATCTACGATGAACCTCCCGAGCTTCGCCCACTCACCATCATTCACTCCGCGGATATGCTGTAATTTTTTTTCCCCCTTCATTTTCGAAACCAGTAGCACGGAGAAACACGCCATACGTACGTACTCGCTGCATTTGCGCATTCGTCAACACGTACGCGTAACAAATCTGCGTCTATGCTCCGGAAAGATGCCCTTCCTCTGTAGTTCGCATACAAACACTGCAGTGACTATCCAATATGTGCATCAGACGTGTATTTTAGCAGAACACGAGCCCGTAGCAAATCCTGTATGCACGCATCTGAAAACGAAGCACTGGCAAGTATTTAAAGCTTACAGTTATCTTTCATACAGGCGTAGGGAGGTAATATATGGATGCGAATGTTTAAAATTGCCCTCTATTTAGCAAAATGCACTGAAAACGGGCAGCCGTACGTGAAGAATGCGAGAAAAACCTACACGTGAAATGTCCTTCCAGGCTTCTTCTCAACGCGATTTGTGCAGCCGAACGTGACGCGCGAAGTCACCGTTGCCTTCTCAGATATTTAGATGCTTAGGAAAAACAGGACACTGTGTTTAAACACCACGAAACAGCGTCGCGTTGTCTACGCGCTCCGCCGTCTGCGTGGTCGTCTGCTACTGTTTCCTTGAGCAAGATGGCGGCGACGGCTTCACTTTCGGTGGCACGCTTCCACTCCAGAAAAGTAATGTATAACCTCCTTGTTCCAGTTGCTCAGTTTGGCCGTACAACGGCGAGATGGTGTTGCCGTCGCGTCCAGTCGTTGGTTGCGGCTGCGGCATTGAGAAAGCTGGTCGGCAAACTTTGTTTTAAATATTTATTATTGCCTCATTAGCAAAAAAAAAAAAAACATTGCATGTCGAATTAATGAAGTCTACCGGACTTCCAGTCCCGCCACAATATTGGACGTTATATGCGCAGCGCCTTTAAAAGGATGCTGTAGGGAAACAATGAAGTAATCTTTCAGACTTTATTTTACTTTCGCGATAAGGTATGACGCCACCTAAATGCATACACACTAATTTTTCTTCCCTGCCGCACCCGTCGAACGCTAGGAAGAACCGACCCTCGTGTGGCCAGCTTATCGTACTATAGACAAAGGGCTGATAAGCGTTGCGGGGATACGACACACCACCTTTCGTTCGGCGAATCTGCAAAAGCTCCGCACCTTATCGTCCGCCGGTCTGCAGCGCCCCTCGATTGCTACCCGGGAAGTTTCGTGACTGCTATTTTTTTTTCTCTCTGCTCCGCAAGTGGACGTGTGCCCGTCGTCTTTTGCAATTGATCGCGACAAAGGATAGCCGTCCATCTACGGCTGCGTTCCGCAGTGGCCCGGCAGGGGCCGTCCTGTACGCTATATGGTTTCTTCACGGGCGCTTACCATTGGCCGCAGGGAGCAGTAGGAGCGGAGGCGTCGTTGATTCGCACTATTAAGTCACGATGGATTCCCCCGCCGAGGACGCTGTGAGTCGCTGTAGCATTCGTGTCATATGTCGCATCGCGTGTAGCACTTTTATCCGTGTAGGCCATCGTCAGTCAGCTCGGAGAGAGAGCTAGGAGGTGGGGGGTGTCGTTCCGGATTTGGCGTTGTTGGAACATGTGTGAGGAAACGGTTGGCGAGTTGTGCTTGTTATTGTGATCGGACGAACGAGTAGTGGTGCAGAAATAATTGTACGTTTCTTGCGATTAGTGGATTTACCGAACGCAGCCAAGTGTTTCAGAAATAAGTCGACGCCCGAGATGACATTTTAAAAGGGTGTAATTTTGAGTGTTTCGTAAAAAGCAGCACAAGGGCAGCAGCGTCGTATATAGAATAGATGCTGTTGGGCTTGGTACTCGAGTAAAAGGGGTTTGAGCCGTAAAACAAGACACGGGCTAAGAAGAGGTATATGCGGTGATGTCTTTCCTTTGTCTACGTATCTTGCGCCTCGGAACCCTTCTACTCGCACGTGGAACGTCCGATTGCGAAGGACAAAGAATGTTGGCACAATCGAAGGACACCTGCTGTCCCGTATTGTCTCCGTCTTTGTTGGGGTTTTATTTATTCCCTGCAACTAACCAGTTCGCCCACAGGAAAATGGTTCGCTATAAGTGCATTGCACTTCTCAACTACGCCGCCAGCACGCCACCTACTTGAGTCACGTTTTTCTGGTATTGATGCGCAAGTCGGAATCCGTAAGTTGGACGTTTGCTCGTTGATCATGACGTCAGTGCACACTATGACTGGCTCGATATGGTCAGCCGTCTCGCAGAAGGGTGCTTGCGCTGAGTATTACCTTGGGTAGTGAGCGGTTGTTTATTTGGTGAATTATGATTACAAAAGGTTTTTACTGATGACCCCACTACGCAAGTCTTGCGCGAGCAGCTGACACCTGAATGGATGTCAACAGTGAGTAAGGGAGGAGAGAAGTAAAATAGGGGCAAATAATGCTCACATATGTATACACTCTATCTCTTTCACTCCCTTTCCCCCACCCCTACGGACGCTTAGCCGTGCTCCCTACATGGGCTGCAGAAATTAGTGTCCTTTCCTAACAGAACCACAATCATCATAATGCCTGCGCGCTTCTTTACTCCCTTGGTGTCCGAAAAACATGCTTAAGGCGGTATTAACTGGTTTTCACTTATAGTTTCCTCTACACTACAGTCCAGGTGAACATGCAGTGGATATTTCTGACCTCTGTGTCTTATCGAGTTTGTTTCCGCCTGCGTGGCTGCCGTGTACTTGGGTGCTATACTTACGAACTTCGTCTTCGAAAAAGGAGAAAAAAATAACGCTTGTTTAACCGTGAGTTATATATTTACTCTTCTAGAGCCAGCATTTTGGCAAGTGATCTTGTCTTGTACAGTTTCCCTGGCGAAGACAGTCCACTTGTCGAAACGTTAGCTCCATCGACGTTACTTATCGTTCATCGTTTCCAACGACCTTATCTGTGAATCGCTTCTTCTCCTAAACTTCTGTTCTTGTATAGATGCACTGTAACTCCCTGCCACGGTGGTTTAGTGGCTGCGACACTCGGCTGCGTATCCCATGGTCACGGGATCGAATCCCGGCAGCGGCGGCTGCATATATCTGTAGAGGCAAAATGTCGATGCCCGCGTATTATGCGATGGGAACCCAGGTAGTCGAAATTTCCGGAGCACTTCATACGGCGTCTCTCATAAATAATACCTAGTTTTGGGACGTAAAGCCCAGAAATCATCATAGACGCACTGGAACTTATATATGGAAGGGGGGAAAAAAAAGCAGCAAAGGGTCCTGCCTGTGTTGCATGTGTTCTGGCGCATCTTCTTATTTCCACCTCGTACGGTATTAAAATCTTGGGGATGTTCTTCATGCACGTCTACTGAATGTCTGAGTTTTCTCCGAAATGGTTATCTTTTCTTTTTCTTTTTTCTGCATTGCAATGAAGAAATGACTCATTACTTTAAATACCACACAAGATATTGTTACGGGATGTATTCACGATGTGTCTGCAATCCGCGTCTCTCGCCCGCCCACCCGTGCGTGCGCATGCGTGGAGTTCCACAAATTACTTTCGTTCACTCCGGTTGTAGCAGTTTCTCTGCATTTGACTATGTCAGTCATGACTGTGGTCTTACTCATTGCTTTAACTCGATGTTCTGCTGTTATTTAACGATCTTCACTATATTTTATCGTTTGTGTTGTGCTTTATTATTCATTAGTGTATCCATTACTGTTCTGCAGCTTTATTTCACTCCTCATCGTTATGCAAACTGTTCTAAACTAAAGGTACACGCCGGCTGAAATTGTAGTCTTCAGTAACGATCACTCTTTTTCCATACGGTGCGTGCGCCATACATATTGCACTGCCCGACGTCCGTTTCGAAATATTTCGAAAAGGTCCGAGTTTTGGCCTTTAGCATTCCGTGGGCACTTAAAGGTCAGCGACGGTGTGCGTCCTCTTGAGGACCGATTGAAACATGGCTCCATCTGTGACCTGGCTTTCTGTCTAGCGTTCTGAGGAACAAGCAGAAATGGCGGTGCATGCGATTCTCTTTTAATGCGCACCAGTCTGTTTTCAGGCGTCACCCGTAGGCGTAGATAGCAGCGTGTACGCATTGTTAAGCAATGGCCCGGAGCCTCGCGCAGTATAGTCACAACACAGTGAGCGGGAAGCCGTCTTGCGAGTCGAGTGTTTTGCAGGCGCCCAAGTGTCGTCACGTAGCGCGTGGTTCATTAGCGTGACGTCATGGCTTCTCCGTCGTCCTCGACGCCGCGTGTGTCGCCGCCGCCTCCTCCGTAGAGCGGAGCAGTCCCGTTGACATTAGGTCAGGTGCACTATGGCAAGCCTTTACGCGTGCTGGGGAGGGATGCAACGTGGCCGCCGCTGGTTTGACCCTTTGTGCACCTCTCGATGGTGCCTCTCGCGCTCTCGTCTCGCGCATTGTCGATCCGGATCAGCGCGGTGTTGCTGCGTTTCGTGTGTCCCGGGCGTTTTTGCTGCGCCGGCTTCTGCGACAAGTCTGCAGCGGAAGGATGCACTTCGCCAGCAGAGACAGTCGAAAATGCGAGTGTTCCACCTTTATTTCTCTTACCGTCTGGGTTCTCGCTTTTTTTTTTTTTTTTTCGCCACGCATTTGGAGGCATACCGCGTCCTTTCCGCGTGAAGTAACGTGCACTTCACTGCAAGTGAACGTTTTACGGGGATCGAAAAATTTTTTTTTTTGTGATGGTCCGATACGTCAACAACCTTGCATAGCGTTCATATGAACAGTCAGATAACTGCGCAAGCTGTGCGAAACCTCGCCAACTGCGAGAATAGGCTCTGTTTCCCGCACATTGGCAGCAGTATAGTAGGCTGAAGTTCCGTTCCACTGTGTGTATGGTGGCTCTGTCGAGTGTTCGTTTCGAGCGCTGAGATTCTGAGTGCACGCTCTGTGTTCTTTGCAGAAGGTCGACCCGGAACTGATCTTCACGAAACAGGAGAGGATCGGCAAAGGGTCATTCGGCGAGGTGTTCAAGGGGCTGGACAACCGGACGCAGCAGGTGGTGGCCATCAAGATAATCGACCTGGAGGAGGCTGAGGACGAGATCGAGGACATCCAGCAGGAGATCATGGTGCTGTCACAGTGCGACTCTCCCTACGTGACGCGATACTACGGTTCCTACCTGAAGGGCACCCGGCTGTGGATCATCATGGAGTACCTGGGCGGCGGCTCGGCACTGGACCTGATGAAGGCGGGCCGCTTCGACGAGCTCCACATAGCCGTCATCCTGCGCGAGGTGCTCAAGGGGCTGGACTACCTGCACTGCGAGCGCAAGCTGCATCGCGACATCAAGGCCGCCAACGTGCTTCTCTCCGAGATGGGCGACGTCAAGCTGGCCGACTTCGGCGTCGCCGGACAGCTGACCAACACGACGAGCAAGCGGAACACGTTTGTGGGCACGCCCTTCTGGATGGCTCCGGAGGTCATCAAACAGTCGGCCTACGACTCCAAGGTGGGTGGGGGTGAAAGCGCTGCGTTTGGTGGAAGGACGTGGAGGGGAATGTGAGGGCTGAGAGCAGCGCAATGTACTTTAGCGTCTTTAGCGGGTACATCATTTTTGCTGTGGCCCCTATTTCAGAGCCCAGCTGGCTTCGGCTCGCCGTGCCTGGTCCAGTGTCGCCGGCTGGATAGTAGACGAATGCGGGTGTCCTCCCGGTGCCAGTATGTCCTTATACGTAGCGAGATCCATTGTTGATTTTCTTTTTGCTATATTTGACATAAATGTCCAGTTCGGAGTCATTTCTAATCTAAGGGAACTTTCTGACTAAAACGAAAACAAAAAAAAAAAAGCTTTTCTGCCACTGCGCGATGATTCTGAAGGTGCATAAAGTGCAGTGAAGCTAAATTTCCAGTGGACAAGAATAAATTCGTGCTTGTAGGGAGCTAGGCTTCTACGAGGTGGTCCTCTGGCCCCCACAACCGGAATGCGAGCCGTAAACTGTGTGTGTGCGAATATTCGAAAATTTAGAATATTGAATCGAAAACTCGTTCGTAAACTCGAGTGGTTGCGAATATTTCATAATGCCAACTTTACGGAAATGGTACACAAAGTTGATGCGAAGGTACGGCCACTTTCACCCTCCCCGACATACCTATGGGCATAAGACATGGGAGCCCATGTGCAGCACAGCAGGTTAATCCTCTCGGAGAGCGTTAGATCACCGATTACGCAACGACCCTTCACGCTGTCTGTACTGTTCTGGTTGTTTCCTCCGGATGCTGCATTTGCGCTTTCAATGCTGAAGTTACGACGTGCACGTTGAGTTAGGTTACCGTCAAAAACAGACGCTCAGTATTCGAGAACAATTGCAAAAGTACACTCGACATTGAATTCGTGTCTGTCGCTGTTCGACCTAGTCTTAAAAATCGCTGTTCGGAAACGCCCAGTGAGCATCTTTTTACCAGGAAACAGTCTGCGTGGATCATTTGGCAAGACTTGCAGACACTGACGGGACACAGTGGCGTTGTGCTTTGCTTATATAGCGTAACTTTGTTTCTGTCTGGAAACAATGTTACGCTATATAAATTCTCCGTCTATTCGAAACTCTCTGCCTATTCGAATTCCAGAAACTTTCTGGAATTCGAATAGACGGAGAATATCTAAGCAATTTAAGATTTGCAGACGACATTGTGCTCTTTAGCAATGATGGTGACGAATTACAAAACATGATTGCTTACAAACATGAAACAGGGAAAGTATTAAAATTGGATTAAAAATGAATAGGCAAAACACCGAAGTTATGCTCAATAGCTCAGCTAAGGAACAGGAATTTAAAATCAACAATGAACCTTTACAATATGTAAACGAATATGTATGTATACCTGGGACAGTTAATAACAGGAACAGTCTCCTACCCATGAAAAAGAAATTCTCCGTAGAATAAGTATGGGCTGGAGTGCATTCGGAAGGCATTACGAAATCATGACTGGAAACTTACCGCTCTCACTAAAGCGAAAAGTATTCAATAACTGCATTCTCCCAGTACTAACGTACGGTGCAGAAACATGGAGGATAACGAAAAAAACTAGAGATGAAACTAAGGAGCACGCAACGTGCAATGGAAAGAAAAATGATAGGGGTAACGCTAAGAGATAAAAAACGAGCGGAATGGATCAGAGAACAGACAGTTGCCGATATTATCTTATCAATTAAAAGAAAGAAGTGGACCTGGGCAGGACATGTCATGAGGAGGAAGGATAGCAGGTGGACAGTAAGAGCGACGGAATGGATACCAAGAGAGGGAAAACGCAAGAGAGGCAGGCAAAAGGTAGATGGAGCGATGAAATTGAAAAGTTTGCGGGCATAAAGTGGAACCAACTCGCTCAGGATAGGGTGGATTGGAAATCGTTGGGAGAGGCCTTCGTCCTGCAGTGGACCAAAACAGGCTGATGATGATGATGATTTGTGTCTGTGCGATCGTTCACTCTCTCATCTTTGAGTATTTTTCTTTTCTTTTATATCTACTGGTATATATTCCTGGTTATCGGGATAAATATACGATCAGAAAGTCACAGTGCAAAAGCATAAAATATTATTTAGTATTTATCCTGACGTTTCGGCTGGAGAGCAGCCTTTTTTTCCAGCCGGAGCGTTAGGATAAATACTAAATAATATTTTGTTTTTCTCTGTGACTTTCGCGACCGCTTGCCCGCGGCTACATCGCAAAACAGGGCGGTGCGAGTGCCGGACGTGTGTTCCTTGGTGGCCGCAACCATTAATCACGTCGCGCCAAATCTGATTGCGTGTTAGGGGGCCTACGTACGCGTGCGCGTACCTGGCCCCCTAAGGTGCTTGTATACATGTACATACGATGGGGCCGCCGTCGTTAACTTGAAACTAAATGAAAAACAAAACCGGACGAGAAACGGGGGAGGGCTGTCCTCGCGTGATCGGCTCGCGAAAGTGCTCAGGGCTGCGCCGGGACGTGAGGCTTTGTTGCTTCGCCGACGTCGTCTGTTTATTTGTTTTTCGGTAATTGCGTTTGCGGCCACACCCTGCGTTTAGACGTGCGGGCGTGCGGGACGCCGAACAATGGCGGCGGATCGCCAGTGTGACGAGCGCCTGTCGAGGTTTCCGAAAAGCGCCTGTGCGTGTTTTGAGGCCACCTCGGCTCTCTATTGTAGCGAAACGTCGGGGCCGTGAATGTTAGACGCATCGGAAGGTCAGGAAGACGAAGAGGCGTGGGAGCCACTCCGCGCAGGCGAGCGATGAAGAGTCGACACAGGGAATTGGGAGAGCACTCATTGGGGGGTTTATTTAGCTGAGACATGTTGAAGTTGGAAAACACACAGGGCAAAAATTATACAACATAGAAAATAGTATCATACCTCGTCTGCCTGCCGGACTGCTCCCCGGTGGTGCCGAGCGTCATGGTCCCCGAGTCCGCTCTCAAAAAAAGGCCAGTGTCGCCGCTTAAATAGCACTTTTCAGCGCCCACGGCAACACGAACGTCTCGGAACACCACTGCCTCTCACCAATAGGAAAACGGCTTACGCGGGCCAGTCAGGCAGGTCGAAGGTAACGATGCTCTACGAGCTCTCGTGATCGCGTGCATCCGGCTTTGCTACAAAACTAATACAAACAACACATTCCAGAAACTGGCCGCGACGCACACACGTGGTCTTCGTTCTCTGTACTACGTCGTCAAGAAGACTCCCTGCGGCGCGCCGGCTCGTTTGCTGGAGCACCCTTCTACAAAAGCAGTCGAAAAAGAAAAAAGAACAAGAAAACATTCTACGCGACGCGGTCTTCGCGACACTATGTTCGTCGGCCGAAGAACGTTGAGAGCTCTGTAGAGATGAGGCGACATTTTTTTTTTTTTTTTTTAGGAAGAAAAAAAAAACTTACCCGTATCTGCTCACTTTCTATGCAGAGCCTTCACTCGCGCGTTATTTATTTGTCCGCGTTTATTTACGCGGCGCTACTTTTTTTTTTTTCATTTAGTATATATGCTCAGAATATTAAAATAAGCCGGAAATAACCTTGGGGTGGCCCTCACTTCCATTATCTATAACGGGCTTAATGCCTAAAGTCTAAAAAAAGGGGGAAATGGCTTAAAATATGATAAGCCCCTCCGCGGTGGTCTAGTGGCTATGGCACTCGGCTGCAGATCCGAAGGTCGCGGGATCGAATCCCGGCCTCGGCGGCTGCATTTAGATGGAGGCGAAATGGTGAGGCCCGTGTGCTGTGCGATGTCAGTGCACGTTAAAGAACCCCAGGTGGTCGAAATTTCCGGAGACCTCCACTACGGCGTCTCTCAAATCAGAGCTGGTTTTGGGACGTTTAACCCCACAAATCACACAACATTAAAATATCATTCTCCGGAAGAGCCAAGCAAGCGATCAAACATTCAAAAACAAAAGCGAGTTCTACGCTTGCAAAATCGGAGTAAACAGTTGAATTTGGACAATAATGTCAAGTTCACTGTCCTGTATCACGTACGAGTGGGGCACGAGTGTTGGTAGTGGGTCCTCTATTTCCTTCTGCATGACAGCGGAGATCGGAGCCGGCAAACATAGCGGACCCCTAAAACAGCTCCGCTATTATAAAGGAAGCACCGCGTGTTGTTGACGTTAATGTCAGCGTACCTGTTAGTAACTATGTAAGGTTTATGATAAACAGTGTGCATATTATGCGGCGTGGAGCTTCGCAGAAGGCCCAGGTTTAGGAGCTCGCACACAACACTGTCGTCGTTCGTGCTGTGCGCTTCGCTCGAATGGTCGAGGCCGATCGGCGGCATAACGGACGTGCGCGGAAGTGGCGTTCACGATTGGGCACCGCGTAAAAAGGAGGAGCCCTTGCGCAAACTAGCACTGCGTGTGTGACCCTGTGCTGATTTGTCGGCTTGGAACTAATGGTCGTCGCTGCTCTGTTTTCTACCGAGCACGCACGATTGTTAGCAGCGGTGCGTGTGGGCAGTGCACGCACTTGCGTCATCATTAATGTGCCACCTTTCTCTCACCGCGTTACCTCCTTTTTTTTTTTTTGGTTATTTCTTTTTATTGTCGGAGAACGTGAATTGTTTTAACCTAGTTGGCCTCTAGAGTTGTTGTGCCATTGGAAACAATCTGTCACGCTGCGATACCAAATTCGGCTTGGAGTGAGTCAACTCCTCAGGTTATGTCTGCGCAATCGGTTTTTCGGACCGTATCCGAACACCGAGCGTTCGCGATTGGCGATGCATCTTGAAGTGTGTGTGTGGAGAGAGAAAGAGAGACCACCAGCTGCCAGTCAGAATTAAGAGGCACTGTACCTTTTGGTCGCTACATAGAACAAGTACACGAGTCTCGGGGAGAGCAGCCATCGGTTATCAAGTAACTGTTACTCGATCATTGTCGGAACGCGGACACGGTTGGTGTTAAAGAGACGCTCAAGCGTTAGAGTGGCGATATATGGAGTATTTATTTACCAGAGTTCTTCAGTCATGATTGAAGAACTCTGTTTATTTATCACTAAACGAGAGAACTTGCACATCTTGAATCGCATGCCTAAACCTCACCTCCAAAGCAAGCGGCAGCGTGCTTTTCGAGTTGAGGCGCGTTCCCATTTACGTCGCATGCCTAAACCTCACCTCCAAGGCAAGCGGCAGCGTGCTTTTCGAGTTGAGGCGCGTTCCCATTTACGTCTTTTCTCGCCAAGTGGTAATTCGTTGTTACAACAGCACAGTTTTTTTTTTTTTTTTCGTCGCACCCGTGAGGCGCGCCAGCAGCGGTGCGTCGCCTGGGCATCGCAGTCGTCTGCGTCGGTTGCTATGCGTGCAGCGGTCGCTGCCGCGCTGTCGAAACGGACACAGCGCGCGCGTGTTACTTCGCTGCCCTTTTGTTCTGCCTTTCGCGCCCACGCCGCCGGAGACAAACGCCGTTATGAGCGGTCTTCGTGTGGGCGCTACCGGCTCATCCTTGCGTACGTAACCTTGCCGTCGCGCTCGCTTGCCAGGAAGCGCCAGCGCAAGCGCACGGCTTGTGGAATTTCGCCTCTCGGGAACGCATCAGCAGACAGCGCCATGTTGGGCCGCCTTTGCGCACGTTTGTGTGTGCGGGCACAGTCTACTAGACTGCATCCTGTGGCGGCGCATCGCGAAGTAATTGGGGATTACTAATCCAAAAAGGGAAATCTTGTGCTGCAGCACACCCAAATGGGAGTCATCAGAGGTGAAAGGAAGAACTATTAAAAGAAAGGCTTGTGAGGGTTATTGAGGAGAAAGAAAAGATAGCGGTGGCTTATTGATGAGGTAGCAAATGCGTCAACATTTTGCCTATCGTCCACCTGCTGTGTCACTGACTGTTGCTTGACGTTGCAGCATGGAGCATTCACGTGCGCCATTTGTGCGTGTAAGCCGGAGTGATGTGATGCGCAAGAATTATTGCTAAATGGATACTGAACAAAAATTAGGAAAACTAGCGAAAACATCGAAAGCCTACTCGGAATACGCCACTATTCCGATTAACGGAGTTCATTTTACGTATTTTCGAACGGTTGGACGTATTTTTAGTGGATTGTGAGAGCGCGGCGGCGGCACGCCAGTGCGCTTGTCGGCGGCCGTGACGTCACATGCAACCGGCGCCCTCTCTCCTCCAGCCACTTCCCTATCCACCACTCCTCCCATGAACCACTTGTGTCGCGAGTTGCTCGTCGCGAATCGGTCGGCGCGTCAGTATCCGGTGGGTGTCACGCAACTTTCTCTAGTTCACCGCGCGGCCGCTAGACGCGCGAATTTGCGAAAAGTGCATTAAATTCAATCTTTTGCGCTAGTTTCTTGCTGAAATGGAGGTTGTGGAAAGAAATTTCAATACCCATTCTTTCAAATGGAACATTTATCTCGATGGCGAAAGTTTTGTTCCGTATCCCTTTAAGGAATCGTTCTACTGTAGGGCCAAGTTGTCAAACTGCTGTCGTCATCTCCAGTGAAGGCCCATACACTTTGCGCCACATTTGTCACTGCGCTCAAGTTTAGTTGCAGTAAGTGTTTGCATTTGAGCAGCTTTGCCACGGTCACAATCATGAAATCAGCTGTTTTTGCTTCATAATTTGCAAATGTTTTCTTGCACTGCACATTTTTCAGGTAAAATGACACCACGTATGCATCAGTTGAGTGTTTCTTGGCATGCGATACAAATGTGCCATAGCATTCTCACCGAGCTGCTGTGCATGTACTCCACAGTAAGCATCCGATAGCATATAGAGAAATAACCTATAATTTCGATGGTGGGCTGACTGCCGCTGTAACTTCATTCATAGTTCATAGAGCATTGCACACGTAATGGAAAGGTTGTGGGTTTAGTCCTCAGCAGGGCGCATTGTTTTTTCATCCACATTATAGTTGTAACACTCATTGTGTCTAACCAAAAAGACTGGACTCGTAGTCCATCCCTGTTCTTTCGTTCAGGCTAATGAAGCCAAGGAAAGCATAGGACAAATTACTGTAGTATAGTAATTATGGAATAAATTGAAAGGAATTAAAGTGAACTAAAGAACACACCTGCCTTCGGTAGGGATTGAATCTATCACCTTGGATAACGCGCCCGACGCATTAACGATGCGTTAACCCGCCCAATCCTCTACCAACTGAGCTATGAAAAGCTATGAAGGCAGTTGTTCGCCCATCCACTTTATAGGGTATTTATGTGCGTATAATCCTGGGAGTGTTAGACGGCTGCTCTCGTTGACATGTGTAAATGCATCGTTTTTTTTTCTGGTCTCTTCTTGACTTGCTTGCGCTGCCTGAGAGAGAGAGAGAGAGAGAGCGCTCTTTATTGAAAGACAGAGCATTTAACGGCGTTGAAATATCGCTGACGTGCTACTCTGCGTGGGGGAGCAAGTTTGGGACAGAAAGACGAGTAGAAAGAAGTGCAAGAGACAGTGCAAAAGAAAGGGCTGCCTGCCTGCCTTCCTGTGTGTGTGTGTGTGTGTGTGTGTGTGTGTGTGTGTGTGTGTGTGTGTGTGTGTGTGTGTGTGTGTGTGTTACAAATTGATTTTGCAGCTGCCTTGCATGCTTGGAGATGGTGACCACTAATTCCTGATTCACTGTGCCATTCACCCAAGCTCACTTTCTTGTTACTGTCTACTGCAGTGGTGCCAGCATGTGTCGCCATTTCTTGTGCTGACACAATGGCCAACCTTTTTGTTCTCTGTGGAAACCTTGTTGCTTTGTTTATGGCCACTGTTGACTCTGAAGGGAGGGAATTTTAAGCACCACTGTGGTGTTTTCACTGCAGGCTGACATCTGGAGTCTGGGCATTACGGCTATTGAGCTGGCGAAAGGCGAGCCGCCAAACTCTGACCTGCATCCAATGCGCGTCCTTTTCCTCATTCCCAAGAACAACCCTCCACAGCTGACAGGAAACTACAGCAAGCAGTTCAAGGAGTTTGTCGAAGCCTGCCTCAACAAGGACCCAGAAAATGTGAGTGTTAGCGCGCTGTTCTCTTTTCCTCTGCTTTCCTCTTAGTTGTTTACATTTTTCTTTAGGCCATTCAAAGTAGCATTGTCAGCATGCTCTTTTATTAAACATCTTTTGTAATGCTACTAGAGATTTTGTCAATCCACTGCACCTTGTCTTATATCAGTGCAATAGCTTTATGAGCTTATACTGCGAAAAATGAGGTGGTGGTGTCGGCATTACTGTAGGCATCCAGTACATATAATCATCTCGAGCTACTGCTACCACTGTAGTAATCTGGGGCACACTGCACAAGTCCTCTGTCATGGTGCAGGTATTTCAAGAACAAATTTGTCAAAAGTAAAATCTGTCAAAAGCATTGTAAACTGTAATTTCACTAACACATATACACATGGTAGCTCGGAGTGCAATTCTAGTACATGGAGACTGTTACTTCTGTTATGAAGAAACTTAATTATCTTTGTAGAGAAGGCGCCATGCGGCACTTGTGCTTGTGACATTTGTATACGCCTGGAAACTTTCCACTGCTAGAAGATGGTGACAGAAGGCACAGTGACATTAGTGCCAGGGCAAAACGCATCGCAGTTCACGCTCACTCTTCACATTTGGGTGATGGTTTCGGTACCCTGTACTGGTGCCATGCGCACTGCAGAGCGTTCCTCATTGGCAAGCACTGATGGGGCATCTATGTCGACTTATACCTGACTGCGAGGGAGGCCATGCTAGACTGAAACAGAGTGTGAGCTAATAAAAAGGAATGTGTGACTTGACACCTGCGCAGTTATGTGACTAATAGCATGGCAAACAAAGGCACTGTCAACAGGGCAGGGTCAACAGGGCGCTTAAGCTTCGCCTCTAAGAGTTGACTTAAGCGCCCACACAATTTTTTTTCTGGGATTATTTACTGAATTTTTGCAGTACAGTTGTTATTGACTCTCTGGAATTTGGTGCCCAGTGTATTTTGTGTGCATTTTTAGTGCATAATTATTTTTCTGTGGGAGACTTTGTTTAAGAAGCGTGATTATGTCGACTGGATATGCAGTGTCATATAGGTAGGAGGCATTTCGGAGCTTTAGATGATGGGAAAATTATTATTGTCATTCTTTGATGATTTCTTTTTCAGCTTCTGTGCTATGCAGGAACTCAGTCAGCTTCATCTGGTGATTATTAAGTGTGGCTTACACTGCACTCACTTTGCCACTTTGTAATCATTTGTACCACAACAAAATTCTTTCATACGTGACATGCCATGGCTTCTGTCTGCTATACATGTTGTGCAGCGACCAACAGCGAAAGAACTGCTCAGGTTTCCATTCATCCGTAAGGCAAAGAAAACTTCCTATCTGATGGACCTCATAGAGAAGTACAAGCGATGGAAAGCTGCTGGCGGTGGCCAAAGCGACAGCGACTCGGAGGCATCTGATTCGTAAGTAGCACTTAGCTCTTAGCTTCTCGTAGTGCTCTTGGCTGAGGTAACGCTGGGTGAATCCAGATGAGAACAAACAGGTTCTCTACTTTTCTGTTCTGTACTTTGATGAAGTTTACTTTAGGCCCATATTTGGACCCAGAACAATAGTTTGAAGTTAGTTTAATGAAAAAAAGAAATTTTTTTTTTTTTTTGCTTGAAAAATATTGTACTTATTTCACCACTGAGGACACTGTCTTGCCAATTTTATGATTTCCAAGCTTTACATGCACTTCATGAACACAACAATCCTTTCCCTCCAGTGAAAAACAAGTAAAGTGCTACCTTATGAACAAAAGGAAAGGAACTGCACGGAAAAAAAAATCACAGCATATCCACGGGGTGAATGATGATGAGTGGGCGAAGCTCCGGAGGGAATCATCGGTAAACCGTGAATCTTTCGCGTAAATCGCCCAGTCGATCATCATGTAAAGGCGTGAGAAACACTGTATTCGTACGCTGGGATCTCGCGTTTAAGGGGGATATGCTGTGCTAGAGCCAGGCCTGCGCGGAACTGCAGGACAGTGACAGCGTAAGCAGGAGGAGCTACTTTCTTAGAGGCCACTTTAAACGCTTGAGGAAACTAGTGCAAGTAGAAGTGGTAGGTATCTCCTGCGCCATAACTTATCATTTTGCCAAGTAGGGAAGTACCCACTGCGCCATAATTACCAGTGCCTCCGTAATGGGTTCAAAGCTACAAAGCACGCAGCTCTGTGTTCTTTCAAATGATGCCTCGACCTCGTTATACAATCCATTTTCGCGTCGTGTAGCGGTGTATTACTATTTTTCAACGTAACATTACGTTTGTTAATGCGATTCCGCGGGAGACATTATACCTGTTTAGGTCTTTTAGCGATAATTTTTCAACCACAGGCGTAGCTCAGTGGTAGAACACTCGACTGCCACGCCGAGAGCCTGGGTTCGAATCCAGGCAGAGGACACAACTTTCGGAATTTTTTTTTTTCATAAAAGTAGACGTGGCTACGTACATCACCAACAACGAACACCATGGGATGTACAGACCCACGCCCTAAGGAGCTTCGCCCCTAAAACCAACAACCACATAAACCAGACACAGACACGAGCGCAGAGCTCGTGTCTGTGTCTGGTTTATGTGGTCCTTGGTTTTTTTCCGTGCAGTTCCTCCCCCTTTGTTAAAATGCACCAACTTGCCCAACAACAAGTTCTGCTATGCTACCTTATAAGTAGTTTAATATTACCAGAGTCCTTCAGTACATTCTCTAGTCACGAAACTCCACTATAACTCTATGAGAAAGCCTCATATCACACCCAAAGCCTCTGCGATGCAGCATCACTGTACCACAGAGGTCATCGTTTGCGTCCCGAAACGCGCGCGTTGCAAGACAAGCTGATAGATATGTGTTAGTGGATATGCATGCCACACAACTTTTTTATTTTTTCCTTAAGAGTTGGGGTGGAATGATGATGCCAGACACATGCTGCATGCAGGGGTGCCATTCGGGCTACAAGTAAACGACCAAATTTGTGCTGTTTGGTTCACCGCATTGCAAGAAGTGCGAAAAATCAAAGTGGGCTGTACTGTAGCAGAAAAGTAGTGACTTCTGGTTTGAATTGTAGCCCATCTGCATGTGTGGGAAGCGCTTCATCATCTCGGACATCGTCACTATATTTCTGTATCAGCGGCGATGCCACATTCCTGGAACTTGTGAACCTAAAGCCGAAGTCTAACATTGCCTGAAGGATGTTGCCGTGCTTGTCTTGTGCACTTCATTCTATATCTCCCATGTATGATTGAGTGAGTGAGTTGTGAGTTTTATGACACCAGGGCAACAAAGGCCAAAAAGTGCCAGGCCCCATGTATGATGGTCTTTCGCTGTGTCTCCTGTATCACTGTCATGGCTTTGACAAGCTCAGTCGTCTCCTGAAGACTTTGTGTTGTCTGGCATGTCACTCACTTAACAGTACAAATAAATGGTCGGGTCTGCACATTTGTGCACCAATAAATTGCAGTTCCTTTTCTTGTTCAGGGGTGGAAGTGCTGTGCCATTTGCGCCATTCAGCGCCAAACAGCCCTTGTGCGCCAAGCTGCACCCCAATGGCATTTTAGTACGATTACAGTCAGCGACCGATTTCTCGGACCCTCTCGGCAATGTAAAGACGTCCGGAAAGTCGCGTAGTCCGGAAAAATGAATGTAGTCAGAAAACGCAGCATTTTACTGATGCTTTTTCCTTTACATAGAGGGCGAAGTACCACACTTCAAACCACAAAGCAGCTGGCGGGACTGATGCGCATGCGGGCCGCGATGTAATTGCTACTCAAGAACTGCCGCCATGTTTCTGGTGCTGCACTCACTACACTGAGCCAGAACGAAATTACTATTTGTTGCCACTGTTCCTGCTGTCGAGGATGACTAATACGGCGTTTTGAAGGCATGCGCACAGCCAACACGCGCAATAATGTCCGAACGAAACTGCGTTCTGCCATAAGTCACGGTCTGTTGACACGTTCACGTATAGTGGCTGCTGTACTGAAAACCGCTGCAGGCACAATCGCGGTCGCCGTGATTATGAATGACACTGACAAATGCTCTGAAAGTACCCGTATGTCCAGTGCACACAATGCCCGGAGGAAGGTTTTACTGTTTGCTGGTTTTAAGACCAGCAGTCGCTACCGATCCGTTCATTTATATGGCCACCTTAAACTCTGAAAGTAGTATGTTTGCGCCCGGTGCTCGATGTGTCGAAGCAGCACTGCTTTCCACAAAAGTTACGGAGGAAACTGTGCTATAAATGCGATCACTGATAGCAATGACACAGTTTATGAAGTTATAGTACTTGTGCGGCTGGCGCACACGGAATGGAAATGGAACTACAGGTTTCTGTCCACTGAAGGCAAGAATGCACTCGCTTTCTTCGCGATCACCGATAACAACAGCTCAGAAACTGCACGACCAACGGCACGAAGCATTCTAGCTTTCCTACCGTTTGCTGATGATCGTGGCGGCGCGGACTTCAGTATTTCATTTTCGTTTGGCCTCTAGCATACGCGATGCGACGCGTTCTGCACTCGGCACACTCCGAGGGTCGTGCAAGCGAACAACTTGACGTGCGACCGAGTACGGCCTAGTTATTGATGGTTCGATACCAATAAACAATGCATGTGCTTGCAGGCACCAGAGAACAAGTCATAATAAACATGTCTTCTGAACTGGTGTAACGATGAACAGATTGCAAAATACGATTTAGAACAGGGAATGACGCAGGAGCCAGTGTTTCGACAAGCGGACTTGTCTTCGTCAGGGCGGCAACTGCCTTCTCCAGCGTTCGTTTATGTACGCCTATGCACACTCTCCCCCGTCCTCAGAAAGAGAGGAGAAGAAGAGCAGCACGTGCGAACAATAACAAAAAAAGAGAGAGAGCGGAGGGGGGGTTGGGTGCAAGTGAAGTTGGGTGACTAATATAAATGGTAAGAGCGAATGCTTCCAAAGAATCCCTCTAGTTTGTGTCCCAGTTTGCCAGTAACATGTTCCATAGGCGTCAACAGAAACAACTAGCTCAGCTTTCAACACTTAGCTACACTGAAAAATGATTTAATGCACTCTATGGAGGTTTTCCATTCAGCAGTAGTGTCAGCTTTGTAGTTTGCCTGTACCATGTCTATGCAGAGGCTGCATGAGTTCAAGTTCTTTATTGAAGCTTCCCTCTCTGTTGCAGGGATGAGTCCAAGATGAACGACACGTGGAAGAGCCTACGCTGGGACCTAGGCACAGTCAAGGCACCTCCTGGGTCACTAGACCTACGTGGTTCTCCTCCTGACAACTACCGGCCCAAAAGCGGGCGCCTCAATGGCGAGAGCTCGCCAACGGCAGTCGGCATGCTGCCTTCGTCAGATGTTATCTACAGTCGCACGCCCGAGCCAAAATTGGCCTCGTCACCTGTGAGAGCCTTCCCCTTAATATGTGTTGTTTGCCTCGTCATCATAACTCGGGTATAGTTTGCTTGTGCAATTGTGTGTTGCTGCCAGAGATGCTTTAGCTCATCAGCTTTTGTCTCTGTCAGAAGTTTTGCGTTTCAGAAATTTCAAGAAAACAAAGGCATTTCACCTCCTCTTTGTGGTTGCCAGTGTTGTAGCATTTACATCACTGGGCAAAGTTTTGCCTGCTCTGACAGATATTGATATAGGCAAAGGTTGATGTGATGTTCAGGCCCCTTATTCCAGAGAATTTTGACTTGATTTACAAGCAAGCTCTCTGAAATGTGTACAGTCTTCCGTGGCCTTGGTATCTGCACACAACTTGGCAGCTGATGAAAAAGCATCGGGATTTTGCAGACCACTTATGGGTCATGGCATGTAGCATCAAATATTACTTGTTTCACATATGAAAAAAAAAAAAAAGATTACCAAAAATCCACTTACTTTGGTGCTACTTATTTTTATGTCAATAGTCCGACCTTTTTCCAACCTGTGGTAGCGCAAAGGCGGGGCAGAGAACATAAGAGACAAAAACGAGCACTGCATTCTCGTCTCTGTGCGGTATTTCGCTGCTACACTTTGCATGTATTCTGGCTCACCTGAGTAATTTTCCTTGTGGCCTTTTCCTCTTAAGATTGGTCAATCCAGCCATAACAGAAGCAGTTTGTAAGATCAGCCTCCTGCAGAATGTCCTTAGTGTCTACCTTAACATTGGGTATTTTAAGCACTATGGCCAGACACGTGTAAAATTTATTGTTTCTGGTTAAGGCATTGGTACCGTTGTGTGACTAGGTGCCAGTGAGGACAACTACAGTCATGCCCAGTCATAACAAACTGCATGATATTCCGGAATTGGTCTGATATATGAAATGTCTCAGTACTGATGGTTCCGTTTCTAAAAAATCCCAGTACAAAAATCCACAAAGACAAGCAACACCATATACTGTGTATCACACATAATGTGCTCCAAGAGTAGTTTATGACCTGTAGTCTGCATTCTTTTGCAGTAGGCAGTGATCTTAGTTTGCTCTGTGTGCCTAGCAGCGACAATGGGAATTGCATTTTCAACTTGTGAAATAATGTGAACCAGCTCAAGTCGTTGGATATCAGCACAGTTGCAACACAGCACATCTCTTGTGGAGAGTGTTTCACCAAAAGTTGGACGTGGATAGGTAATTGTTGTCCTGTGGCAGCAGCTCTTTGCCCTCCATTTCAGCAGATGTCACCAAGTCAGTGTTTTAAGCATTGAGGGGGTGACGTGTGGGGATCGTTGCAAACCTTTTTTATTTTTACATCGATTGCAATGGAAACTGACACACACGCTCCTTGTTACAAAAGTGTAAACTGCGTAAAATATCACTCTCCTTCTCAAATATTTTCAAAGTTACAAAACATCTCCATTTCACTGATTGACTACTGATTTTGTGGAGAATGTGGCGATCCTAAAAACTATGCTAGAAATGTGGCTTAAGTGTCTATGTACTCTCAGGTATACACTCCACTTCGTGACGTGGCCGTATTTTTCAATTTCTTGTGAGATATTGCATAGTTGGTATTTTTTTCTTACTTGCATTGATCGAGCAAGAATGAGGCATACACAAAATGTTATATAATGAATTGTCACATTAATATAAGCCAAAGGTAAGCATGTCTTAAGGTACAGCACTCTTTGATGATCACAGCAACATAAACAGATTGAAAATATCCCAAGTGGTTGCCGAAATATCAGCTCCAGAAAAGTGACTGGGAGCATAAAATATAGTTTAGTGAAAATGGCTACCGAAGTTTCATTTTCTGTTTCTGTACCACAAAAAGCACTAGGACTACAGTCCTTGGTGTCCTTTGCTGTGCATGCCTTTTTGCCTCCCTGTTCGCTTTTTTCATGCAATTTTGAGCCTTTCTTTTTTCATTTTGGCACCTTTTTCTGCTGCCCACTGAAGGGGGGACGTGACTTTTGGTATAAATTTTCCTATTTCTCGGTGAGTGTTGGTGAAAATTGGCACAAAGATAAGAATGGCTCTCTGGCACTTTCGTATAAATTTTTATTTTATCATAATTTGCCATTTTCATCGTATTCACGTTATTCTTAATTGACATAACTCAAGAACCCCAGAATGCTCACAAACTGTGGCTCTTACGATGGCAGCCTACACCTCCTTCCCAAATAAACACACGTTAATGGTTAGGACATCGGTGGCACTGGGATTTCTGAGTTTGTGCATTGGAGGCAAGTTGTGTAGCTACAAGTTGTTTTTTTCGTTATTTGCGTGATAATTTTTGCCTCTTGAGCGGGTGAAACATTTTTGTTGTTGTTGTTGTTGTTGTTGTTGTTGTTGCATTTCTCTGCAGTTTTCCGTGAAGATATTTTGGCACCACCGAAAGAAAGAGTTACAGAAACTAGAAATGTGATCTAAAAAATTACTTTTTTGTCATTTTTCTTTATTTGATCCCTGCGTCCGCCCATTTAAAGGGGGCTTTCCGTCGTTATTGTATAATCATAAACAATGATAATATTGCCAAAACTGACTTCTTGGGGCACAGCATCAGGAACATGGACAAGTTCCTCCCAAACAGCATGGCCGCAGCCAAGCTAGACTAAGTGTTTGCTCCTTTGTAAGCACGCATGCATGCCAGTCAAGCACAGCTGAGCATGTGTGTGCACAGTGTCTTCACAACACAACCTGCTGTGTGCCTAAAAGCTGAGTATTTGCGAAGTAGTCCTGCCATGCCACAATGGTCCAGTTTCCTTTCTTGAAAACTTGGCACTGAAGACTTTCCTATCAGGAAAACGACACCACACTAATAGCCGCATGAAATGCTGGGTGCATCACAATAATGCAAGGAAGGCACACAATATAGAGGGTTATTACTGTTCTCTTGGAGCGTATAAAATGTGCACACATCTGTGCCACTTAATTGCACCTCCCTTCAAATGGCAACCCCAGTGGCTTTCACACCATATGTATTGTGTAATTGGCTCAGCTAAACCACCTGTCATGTGTTTCTTAAAGGCAAATGCCTCAAATGCCTCTTGAGAGGGTGACCTAGAAAAAGAAATGGGGGCAGAGAAGTATAGTGCCATAAACATCTGCCCCTGGCACTTCAGGAATACAGTCACCTTGATATATCTGAAGCGATAGCTAAGGACTCCTAAGAATTTCTTTTCTTTTTCAAATGCTGTCACAACAGTGCAGCTCCGGTGGCTTGCCATGTGGGGGCTCACCGACCAGGAGCACGAAGTTTGAGGTATCTGACGTCCAGCTCATTATAGAGGGCACATTCCAAGTTATAATAATGCGCAGACGGCTTCACATGTTCAGTGTTGAAAGGTTTACAACGCACTATGCACGGCTGATTCTGAAGATTAACTCCGGCCCCAGCCGTACGCAGTCGTTCCGTGCACGTGTACGTCCCCTTCCCGTAGCGTGATGCTCACAGCTACGGCGGGTTCGGGCGAATAAGGCAACTGGCCAAGCAAAGTAAATGACACTTTATTGCTGTACGAGCAATACCGCGTACATTTCGCTACGTAGAGGGATAGTCCGCTCTATACGTAAAAGTAAACGAAAAGGTAGGCTTACTCCTTGGTCGGTCTCGCGGGGTCAAGTCGGTTCAAAGGTCACCGCTGGCACAAGAGAGAGTGGGCGCACTGACCAGTGCTCCTTTTATACCGTCCGTCTGTTCTGCGAGGGCGGTAGTTCCCCCTCGCAGAGAGACAGTCAGCTGACCCCGCGAGGACATCTCGGGCTGGCGCGCGGCATTCAAAAGGCAGAACGGGACTGGAAAGGACGGCCGGGACATATCCGTCACCTACCAGCGCGGCCCTTTCGCTTCCGTCGCCGATGAGCGCTCGCGCCAACGTTAAGGGAAGGAAATGGATACGCATGCTTCCCCACAGTGTAAAGCAATTTTCTGTACCCAGGTTTCTTATAAACAGGTTTGGCTGTACCTTCAAGTAAGCCATAGAAATTGCATGCTGTTCTGGAAAAGAAAACACATGCCAGAGGGTTGGATAAAATGTGAACATACCACTGAGAATATGAATTACAGGTGGTAGTTGCAGGCAACTACAGGCAATATCAGAAAGTAAGCTTGCAGTAAGCCTGAATCGTGTTGTCACGTGGGATTAGCACGTTATTGCACAAAATTATATCAGGATTGATAGGAAGAACGCCATAATTTTCTGCTGGAAGCTTCATTGGACCTGTTCAGAGGGGAGGCTGTGAAAGTTTCGGCACTGTTACTTCGATGCTTTTGCTGGGAAGCGTGAATCCAGCAAGTGTACAGCTGCGTCCACGTCTGTGTAGAGCATGTGCGTATACGGGTTGCTCTGCGGGGTGACACTGTGCGGCAGTTGCGTCGTCCAACGCACTGTGCCCAAGAGCGTGCACGGCCTAATAGACATGGAGACCTGCATTGTGCAAGTGGGAGCGTTGAAAAGAGCCATTGTTTAACCAGATATGTACGCTTCTCCAGGGCACTTTTGGTATCTCCATGCCAAAATATTATGCGTTCCAGCTGATAACACGCGCCCGATTCTCACAACAAACTATGTGCGCTTTCTGGCCATACCAATAAGGCAGTGATACAAAAGAATGACAACACCAACCACAATATCAAAAGAAAATTGATGCATTAATTTTTTTTGATGCACTGTTCTGCCAGCCCTTGGCGCTTGGCACTATGGATAATGTGTATTTTTGTACCTTCACTCAGTTATTCATTACAGGACGTGGCGTGATCAGCCATCGCCGGAGAAGACAATGGCACTTGTTATCACTCACGTGCACAATTCCCTTGTTATCATGCTTAGTAAGACTGTGCCCTCGAGTAATATGCACTACCAGCAAAACACGTGCACTTGCCAGCATTCTTCCTGGTTATTGAATCCAGCAAGTGTACAGCTGCGTCCACGTCTGTGTAGAGCATGTGCGTATACGGGTTGCTCTGTGGGGCGACACTGTGCGGCAGTTGCGTCGTCCAATGCAGCGTGTGCCAATCTGCATGTCTATTAGGCCACGCATGTGCCTGGGCACACCTCTTCAGACCACACAACTGCCGCAAGGCATTGCCCCGCAGAACGAGGCCGGCTGCTCGCGCGCTTTACACAGACGTGGTTGTGGCTGTACTATGAAAGGGCAGGGTTGGCAAGTTACATTGGTGCAGCACCTCATAGGTGGGTCTGAAATAGAATTTAGGCATTTTCGCACACATGTAGTGCGTGTGCTTTCAGAAATGTGTACATATATGTCTGTCTGCATATAGTGCACTGCCATTCCAAGCATTTCTTTATGCATCTGCATCTTCATCTTTTCTTATAGTGGAGTTCTGTGCATCTTCATCAATTTTTTTATCTCAGCAACTTTCTGAGATAGCTGATACTGGTTATTGTGAAAGACACCACAGCGGTCATTAAAGGGACCCTGAAACGGTTTTGATGATTTTGTGCAAACATGGTGATGCGGTAGAGCGAGTCATTAGGATAATTAGAGGACAGATTTCAGCGCTCTGCGTAAAGTGTGTAATTTACAATAAGGTCTTGAACACGCGCGTCGCAAAAGATCACAGCGGCTCGCCAGAAGGCGTTTTCAAACGCTCCCGCCATCGAACAAAGCAGCACGCCGTCGAACGAAGGAGCAGGGGAAGGCGCTGATCGGCCCCTAATCAGTGACGTGCACGTAATTTTCCCAACCTAACTGCGAACAACATGCTCCTACAACGTGCTCCTTCGTTTCAGCCAACGGTATTGTCGCTGCATCTGGCAGCGTACACGAGTCGCCGGCGCTCTATTACAGAGGCTAACGTTGCAGAGGCCGGCGACCTCAGTAAAGATATCGCGGCGCTATGTCGCTACGGAGGGCTCCGCACAGCGGCTGACGCGGGAGGCGCAGTCATCGCTAGCGCGCACTCCGCAGCTGATCAAGTTGAGGAGGAAACAGCAGTGGCAAGGAGGAAGGTTGCAGAAGTAAGCCTGCAGCTGCCTTAGTGCATGGTTCCCGTCTCGCCCCCATCTACCAGCACTCCGGAGCCTGGTGGAGTTCCTGGACGAGACAGGTATTGAAGCCTACCACTGAGTACGGGACCCTCGCCGCCTCTACCCCTGCCGACAGGCTGCTGACCGCAATGCGACGTCCGGGCCTCGGCCCTTGTTAAAACTTCCATCTTCTCTTTTCCTCCCATTTCTCCCTTCCCCTAAGGCGCTTAGCCGTGTCCCCAGTATGGGAGACAGAAATTAGCGTCTCTTCCTTCCTAACGAACCCCCCCCCCTCCCCTTAGCGCATGGTGTTTCGCTTTATTTATGGTGTGAATGAATTCACAATTGTGTTGCCTAATCAGTGGTGCAATGTAAAAAAAAAAAAAGTTTCAAGGACCCTTTAGTTAAAGGCTAAAAGGAGGCAAAGTGAGAAAAGTCTATGGGTGATACAGCCCCAGGGTAAATCAGACTGAGGATACCATTGTGCTTGGCACATTATGGCAACTTGCTTGTACACCTTCCTTCCCATAGACTCGGCCTTCAAGCATGGCTCCCATGCCTCCATCATCTTCACCTTACCGGTCATCATACAGTCGTGACCAGGGTGACGTGTCCCCAGATGGGGACAGCTCGCCTCCGCTGGCCAGCAGCCCCAGCAAGGAGCTGCGCAACCACGCGGTGTCGCCCGAGCCCACCTCCCACAGTCGAAGCAGCAACAGCAGCAGTGGTGGCCTAGGTGGCAGGGATTCGTCCTCATCCCTCAGCAGCTTGCAGTCTCCACCTGCATCACCCACCAAGTCAGCATCACCTGCGTCTCCAAGAGTTGGTGATGCAAGTGGCAGCAGTGCCATTGAGCCTCTCCTGAATGAGGTGGGCATGGGTTGCAAGTTGAATGCTTATCAACGGGCTTGAGTGGCAGCATTATGGGGATGTGTCAACAGTGCATGTGGGAAGACCTCTGCATAAGAATCTTTGTTTTCTGTGTTATTTTCTTTGAGAAAGTAAAATACATGAAATTTGTACAGTCTGAATGAGTATATCTTGTATCTGCTTGAATCTGAGGCACACCTAGTTTTCGGGGATTCAGAATAAAGATGCGCTTGAATCAAATGTTTTAAGAAAAAGAACTAGTACATCATTGTGTGGCAATCGGAAGAGACAAGTACAGCCTTTACAGAATAAGAAGTTTATTCTTCCAGCAGTTCCTCTTCTTTTGGGATTTTTGTGGGCTTAAGATTACTTATGTGCAGGCTTCGATTGCACACCTATAAAAGAGCCACTCGCTACCATGACAAGCACAGTCCATGGGGGTTGCTAAAGAAAGCCAGCAGGCTTGTCTTCAAGGTTCAGTTATTTTTCCATTTCTTGCCGATGGAAACGTTTACCTGTCCACATGCAGCTGGATACTGTATGCCCTCTTTGTTTACATTATGCTGTTATCACATGGGCACTCTTAATCATGATCTTTCTCCCAGATTGCAATTTGGCGGACGTCAGTGGCCAACTCAATCTGGATTCATCTGTACTGTGTACTTGTCACCACTGTTGATGGATGGATGAATGGATGAAGAACTTTGTTTACGAGCGTCCATCAATTAAGAAATACTATGCAGATAGCATTAATCGTGACGAATAGTGCCTGTGTGACACCAGCATAACTCATGAATACATTGCCTCTGGCACACAAGGTATTGTGGCTATCATTAATTAGCATGCCTTTCCTTTGAAAGGAGCTTTATGATGGAGCTGGCGCGCTACCATTTTTGCTTAATTAGGAACAAGCACAATGCAAACTGGTTGCGGTCGAGCACGAAGTCAACCAATGTGAACTTGCAACAAAATCGCTTTGCTGCCATTCTGCGATGGCGATAACACTACATCTGGCCCCTCTGATGTGAGGCTTTTGCCAAATTTGCAAACTTGGTTGAGCACTTGATTGTAATCTGCAGGCAATGTTAGGGTTCACTTTATCCAAATAAAGGTGCACACTAGATTCATGTAAATATGGTGCCTGCCAACACATTTATGTATTGAAATAGGTGGTCCCCTGTAGGCCATTACAGTGAAAGCCTTATATGCTTTCTTTTTGTTCCTTTAGCACAGCCTTTATCTCACTATCCATGCCATTTATGTACAGTAGGGTATCTGGTAATGCAGTGAAAACAAATCAGCTTTGCTCAGCATTTAAATAAACATGACATCTGATAACATAGGTATTCCTGCTCATGTCTGCTATTTAATAGAAATTTCTACTTGTCCTTTATTCAAATTTCCAGTCACTATCTGAATATCCCACCTGGTTGGTGCCACCTGCTGCAGACCTATTCCATGTTAGTAAGCAGTGGTAGGCACTGGCGATATATCCAGGCACTTGTAGTGACATCACGGTGCGAAGGCTGTGCCCATCGCTCTTTGCCGCCTTGCATGGTTGTGCCACAACTGCCAGCGTGCCAACGTGCGAAAGCTGCGTCAGAGGACCGGGCATTCAAGTACCTCAGGAATGTTTACAACGAAGTTTGCAAGGCGTGGCTATGAGAGAAGTTGCAGCGGCTCCGTAGGAAGTATTATAAATGAATGTGGACAAGGTGATAGGATGCATAGCTGTTGACACAAAGATGCCCCACTGTCATGCAGTAGAAACCAGCTTTTCCAAACGTCTCTCCGGATTCTCTATGTGCCTTTTCCATTCTGCCACCCTCCCAAACGGGCTCCTTCCTGAAAAGAAAGTAACAAAGGACAGTGGTTTGAAAGCTGGCCTTGAGGAACCTCAACTTGCTTTCCTAGAAAGGCTGCAATCCAGTCTGGCCACTGTAGTAGAGGGTAGGCTTTAAAATAGTGCTGTTACAAGGTAGAAAGCAGGTCCTTTCATTGCAGCTTAGGGTTGGTTCAGAGTGTTAGCCATTGTTGGCCATCGTTGTACTCACTGTCCTGCTGTGAAGCATAAAGAGTGTGGGAAAGGGCTGTGCACGCACATTTATGCACACACGACACCTCCATGTTTCCCTTATTTAGCTTGCTTTGATGCAACCCTGTTATAACCATTATCAGTTACAGCAACGTATGAAGACATGTGCACACGCACACCAGATGAGACGCCATGTCAAGCCATGCACGGAATACAGCAGAGCACACAATTTAATGTGGCAATATGTGCACCCCCTTTTGCCTCGCCTCTGTGGCTATTGACATGTAAATTCACTGCCGCCAGAAGACCACTTTGATTTGGCTGCCGCATTCTTTTAGGCTACGCATAATGCATAAAGAACTTCGATTTGTAAACTATCTAGTAAAGCATTAATTTCGTTGTTTGGCATGGATGCTTGAAGTTTATAGTTTGAATTTATGGTCTTGGTCTGCCTTTTGCTGCACAAGTCAAATTTTATGCTGAACAAACTTGCTTCATTAAGGCCATCAAGCTAAACAGTGTTCCTTAGACTTGCAGTTATAGCAAATGCTTGGTTGTTTTAGGGGACTTATTATAAATCAACGCCCAGGTGGCCAAATTTGATCGTAGTGCTCCAGCTTAAACTCATCCGTAACCTACTGTACAGATTTAGGACATAAGAGTCCGTCAGTGAGATGTTACTAATATTCATTTTGATGTATGCTTACCAGTCCACATGATGCTGTGACTTTGCACAGGCTCAGAGGAGGCATAAGAACAGCCACCGTAACTCTGGCGGCGAACTGACGGATGCAGTTGATGAACTTAGGGATGCATTTGAGCGTGCTGAGCGAGCTTGCCCAGGCATCTGCGATGTCTTTCTCTGTGAGATGCTGCACCGACTTGCACCCGGCCTGAGCCTCCACCGGATACAGGATGCCCTTCAGCGGCTAAGGTGGGTGTATACAACAAATTGCGCATTGTAGTACCACATAATGCTTGAATGTGTTGGTACATTTACTGTATTTATCCCATTGCTGTATTTACACTAATTCAATGTGCATCAAATTTTTGAGGGGTTTGCAGTTACTACAGATGATATTTGATGCACGCTGAGAACAGATCATTGCAAATATGCCTCACAAAAAAGCGAAAACGACATTACAGCAAAACATCGTATAACGAAGTTGAAGGGGCAGTTGTAATTACTTCAGCATAACCTTTAGTTCATTATAGCCAATATCTATGTCGTCTATGGGAATTTCAAGGGGAGTTATGATTGCTGCGTTATATCCATTAGTTCGTCATATCCTGGTTCGTTATAACAAGGTCTTTCTACTGTAGTGTCCAACTAAATCAAAGCAGTGCACTCTGAATCGGCATCGGCGTCAGCTGAACTGAGCAGGAACAGGAAGGCCAGAGCACTTCATGCCTGTTTGCATTTACTGCCACATGTACCACTGTGCTGGTCACGTGTCCCTATGGAAAGACATGATCACCATATGTTATCGCGTCGTTAGCAACGGAGGGTTCATCTGCAGTAGTTTCAGCTTGCAAGTTTTATTTCGACGGCGCACGTGAACAGCATGATGGCCACAATAGCGGTCGCATCGCAACTACACAACTGCATGGCCGCTATATTTATTTATTTATTCAAAATACCCCTAAAGGCCCTGGACGAGGGTATTACATAGGGGGACATTTAACAATACATTGGGAAAATAACAGAGTGAGAGAAACGGTAAAAAACAATTGGCTGGTATACATTGACAATTGACAATTGGCTGGTATACATTCAGTCAGAAAAAAAAACATCAACAACAACAACGACAAAGAAATAAATGCAAACTGCAACCTACTTGAAATTAGAAACTGAAGTAACTATACACAAGTGGTAATAAAGGCTAAAAGTGCAAGCATAGAAGGCAGTAACCGAATGCCTACGCAAACAGGGTACATGAAATACACAATATGTACAAGGAGGTACACAGAGGCTTACAAAAGGGATACGCTAAAAAAAAAGAAAAAAGTGAAAAGAAATGAATGAGGTAGGACACCACGTTTAGGCAATACGCTCAGTGCGTAGAAGATCTTGAAATTTCGTTATGTTTTTTTCGGTAGCTACGTGCGATGATAAATGGTTCCATTCAATGATAGTGCATGGTACGAAAGAATTAGCGAAACGATGAGTGTGACATATGGCTCGTTTGACTTTGTAATGGTGATCACGGCGAGGAAAAATGACTGCAGGGGGCTGAAAAAAATCGTCAGAAAGAATTGAATGATGATATAGTTTATGAAAAAGCGAAAGGCAAGCTACTTGGCGACGATGGGATAAGGGTTCAAGTTCAGCGTGATCTCTTAGTGCAGTGATGCTTGAATGATGTGAGTAATCTGAAAAAATAAAACGCACAGCACGGTTTTGCAAGGATTCAATATTCTGGATAAGATAGGCTTGAACTGGGTCCCAAATAGCTGAGGCGTATTCGATTTTAGGTCTAACGAGTGTTAAGTAGGCGAGCTTACGTATATAGGGAGGGGCATTTTTTAGAGAATGTTTGATAAGACCGAGTGAACGATTAGCTGAAGCAAGGATGACGTCAATGTGATAATGCCACATGAGATCTGATTGAAAGTGAACACCAAGGTGTCCACATCAAATGTCGGAGGCTTTCAATAACCAGCTTAATAGGCTCAGGTTATCAAACTTTCCGGAAGGGAATCTGGCTTCCCTCAGCGAAAGGTTATTGATTAAGTTCAAGCAGTTGAGCAAGGACGCTGCTAACAAGGCGGCCAGAGATAAAGATGTGCCAATCATAAGCATTCCGTATTTACATGGGTTTTCCCACCGTATGAAAAAGGTTGGAAATCGTTTTGGTGTTAAGGTGGTTTTTTCATCAAGGAACAAGTTGGGTCGAATTTGCGGAATGGTTGATAGGAAGGCTGAAGGTAAAGCAAAAAAGTGGAGTGTATGTGATGTCAATCACCGAGATCGGGACGGTTTGGCTGAATGTGGGAAGGGTGTTGTGTATCTGATTCCCTTGTCCTGCGGAAAGTGTTATATCGGACAAACCGGCAGATGTCTGAACAACCGTTTGATGGATCACAGGGCTTCATTGAAGGCCCACCCTTCATCTAATTTATGCTTACATTGCAGAGATTGTGAATGTCATCCGCTGTTGGGCAAAACGAAAGTGTTGTCCCGGCATAAAGATAGGAAAGCGCGAGAGATTGCTGAGGCGTTTCACATTCATAAGTATGGCAATGTGTGTGTCGCTAGGCCTTCGGTTCTGTTGCACCATCTGGAGATTGATTATTTAACAGCCAATCTCTAATCGGTTCACGTGATTTTATCATGTTCTTTATATGTATGTGGTTTTCCAATAAATCTTCAGTTGCTAGTCTGCGCTTGTGCGTGTGTCTTCCTCGTCCGTGTTTTTCGCGCAGTTCGTTTCTGTCATGCATTACCAACTCGCCCAGCGTTCTATCCTTCAGAAATGTGTGGATGTCCTATGACATATTGCAGCAGCCACGCCTCCGTCTGCAGCGAATTCAACGATCAGTAGTTGTGTCTTAACAGCGGAGCAGTTAAAGCTAGAGTTCCAGCCGTGCGGAGCGTCCGCAAAGCTGCTTCATCAGATTTTACGTGCTGCTTGCTTAGCTTAATTTTTTAGTCTTATCACTAGGCCCCGATTGTCGTCTGAGCTGTGTGTGCGCTACCTGTAATTGCATCACCAGCAGCCACGGCTGCCATGGCTGAACTGCAGGTGCTGCGTTCGGTAGTTTTGTTCTGACTCTGTGTTATCTCACACAGTGCCATAAAATTCACTGTGGTAAAAGCTGTTGAGGATGAGCAATTCTACCACAGTCCACATGCTGGCATCAAACTTGTGGATGATTTATGCACAAACTATTTATTGACTGCCTGTTCATTGTCACATGTCTAAGTATATTAATCATAATAATAATTATGATTCAGATCAGGAAAGGATGCTGTTTTCTGCAGCCAGCTTGAAAGCACAGTTCAGCATCCTTCAGGGTAAGGGAAAGAGGGAGTGGAAAGGAGTGTTACAACGCACAATGCCGTAGTCAGTCGTACATTTCAGTAACGTCCTTTATTCAAACGTTTGCACAGAGCCAGGTGAAAAACCCAGGTCGCTCGTGGCGCGAGCGTCTGAGCGAGCTCCACTTCTTGGTGTTGATGATGATACCACAGAGATCAATGCCATAGTGGAGGGCTGCAGAAATTTCGACCACCCAAGGTTCTTTTGATGTGCATTGGTTCCAACTGCACAGCGCTCGGGCCTCCAGGATTTTCGTCTCCACCAAAAATGAAAATGTCAGGGCCGGGTTTGAATCCGCTTGCTTTGGTTCACAGTTGAGCACCATAATCGCTAGACCACCGGGACAAAAAAATGTTACATGCAGTAACAAAGGATACTGTGGAGGGCGAAGGTCAAGTTTTGGGTGAATTAAGATACTGCACTGTGGCTGCATTACGAAGGAAGTCACCAAATGGCATGAATGGTGCAGCTTTTAAGTTTTAAGCTGCTTTAATGTAAAATAAGAACAAAATCAATGTAGTGGATATTTGTTTTTTGTTTTGTTGATACAGCTGCTAGTTTGGGACATTCATTTAATGTGGACATGCTTATTCTGTCCCGTGAAGTCTGAATATGATCAGGTTTTACCGTACTTCCTTTCTGCCTTTTGTACATTTTGCTTTGCTTGATTAGCTGAAATTTCTCTTATAAAGCCGGTTTTTAAGTCGGAGGTTGACGAGACTGCATTAGAGAGTTGTGATCATGCAACATTAAAGGTACATTTTGGTGTTGGCCAACTAGTGGAAGCAGCACATCAAGCTGCTCACTACAAATTGGACATGGCACACATACCATGAGCTGAACAATGAGAAGCCATTGCTCTTTATGGGAATGCATAAAGGGTACGGAATGGGGAAAGGAAAGGAATGGAAGGAAAGGGTATGGGAATGCATAGCAGGGGTACCCTCAAGTATCAAGGGCTGTGCCATGTGGTCTAAAACATGTTGTGGCTGCCTGGTGTGTGTATTTTTTGGACTTTTTGCTTGCATTGTCATTAATATAGTCCACCACGGCATGCATGAAAGAAAGCATGATATAAGTCTCAGGTTGAGCAGATATCTAGCATTTAACCTATTGAAGCTTCGGCTTAGGCTAGTTGGTACGACATTCTAATACAGTTGCACCATTGAACGTCATTTATGACACAGTATTGTATCTTGCTATGAGGATGATAGGCACTGGAAGGTTGTGTAATACGGTATTTATAATTGTGTATGCATGAACCGCTGCCCAAGACAAATAGTTCACACCATGTTATCTTGTTGTTCTTGTCATCATCATTATTGAAGTGTCTTTGTGCAGTGTGGTACTGTAATAGTTCTATAGCTGGCATTGTTACACACCAATGTTTACCACAAAACTACGCTATCTAATGCATATTTTAGTCATCGCCACGTTACATTTTAGCTTTCACTGTTTTGAAAGAGTTGCCATAAAATATACATTGCATAATAAAATTGCCCCCTAACCTTGCTTTTCATTTCACAGAAAATGTGCATCCTATCTAAAACAGCATAGGCACCTATACATGCAGTTTCTTCTTGAATAGTTTTAGCTAATGAAACAAAGTGCGTTCAGGTACGTTGCTGGCTCGCTAATATCGTTCCTTTCCTTCTTTGTTTTTTTTTTTCTTTTCTTTTCTTTTCTAGGGAAAGCACGTAATGATTTCTCAGCACCGGGCAGCCATATCAAGTGTATCCATGTGTTGTAGCGGCCACTACTTGCCACAGCAGTTGTGCTGGTTCCGTTCAACTGAGCAGCGGTGTCTGCAGCAGTAGTGACTGCACGAATGCACAGTGCATGTAATACCGGTGCCCAATGCCAACCAGCCTGCAGTGCTCCCTTCCTCGAAAAGCAAGGCAGCCTGTTCTGTTCGCATTGGAGTGAGATGTGTCTGGAACAGCTGTGCGCCCAAGAAGGAAGCAGCAAGCCGGTGAATTAATGAATGGAAAATGAGATTGTTTTATGCAAACAGAGGTGGAACAGGTGCCTGTTTACACCTGGAGCTGAATTTTAGCAACCCAAGGCCTGTTCGGAGCCTTCAGTTTAACAACACACACTTGGGCTTAGGTGAGGAAGTTGGAAAATGCAAGACAGGCTCTTGTTGCCATTGTCGTTTGAGGGCAGCAGTCCCCAATTGTGCCCTGTATTTTTACCCTCTGTGAAGTTTCCATGGTGGCTGAATGGGGCGTTGTGATGCCACAGGGACTTTGTCTTCGTGACAGTTACATATTTTCATGCTAGTGCCACTGTTGGCTTTTTTGATCACATGTGAGAGAAGGTAGCTAGTAATGCAGCCCCATTGATGCGGGTTCGTACACTAAGGGATGAGCTAAGCTTATCCTGGCAAGGCAGGACTGTTCTTTTCCCCCCCCCTCACTCCACCTTTTAATAGGGCACCTAGCTCTCCACTTGCCAGTGGCTCTTGCTTGTGTATAGTCTCCATGTGGCGAGAAAGCCTTTGTTTCTGTTATTTATGTACATCGACCAGCCAGCACAGCATGTTAGCTGCTCGATTCATCAATGTAGCAGTGTGTTGCCAATCAAGCAAAAGTTCTTATCTTAGTAAGAAAGAAATTGCAATTTCCACTGTCTGGATGCTCTGTTTCTTTTCTTGCAATTTCTGATGATTTCAGTAGGACAGTGCTGTGTCATTAAGGCAAGCGATGCTTGTGCACAACACCTTTTGTGCTGGGAGCTGTGTGCCAGTGAAATGACTCAGTAGATCGAGCAAGTGCAAGGCAGAAGATAAACCATAAGATGGTTACTGAAAGCGCACATACTTCTCCTTCGATGCATAGGGACACGTTGACACAACTTGGTGACCCTGTGTGTGAATCTTGTGCGAGAGCCACCCTTTATGTGCAAAAGTCTTCTTTTCCAGCTGAAGCTGCACATATTGTTTTCATTGCTCTGACTTCCCACTTCATTGTGTTCTTCCTTTCCTAGCAGCACATGTAAGCTGGGCCACACTGTAGATGTGCTAACTTTTTAAATTGTGGTCAGTTACGTGCTGTGATGCTACTAGCCACACTTTGTGAATTTCTCACTTCCTTTTGTTGCTGCCTCCTGAGCAGTGAGCACACCCTTTCACTGAAGTGTACTTAACAATGGCTAAGGAGGTCAGGTGGGAAGTTTGGGATGCAAGACTGTAAAGTCATAAGGAGCTTAAGGTGTTATGATCTTATTCTCTGCCTACCCCAGTTTCTTTCATTCCAACAATGAAAGCGAATTTTCCGCAGCAGCAACACAGAATTGTCAACTGACCACACCACACTGCTTGTGCAAAGGACTACATCTGCTGCCTTGCACAAGTTGCTGTAGCCTGTCTGTGCCATTGATGCCTAGCTCAGTGCAAACAGCCATTCAAACATCAACAGCAATCCAAGTTGACTCGTCTCGTTGTGCAGTCTTCTCGCGATGACATATCATACTTGTTGAAGACAGTCATGAAGCTCTAGTTGTTTGTACAGCCTTGAATAAGGATAATGGGGGAAAAATTATTTTTTTGTAAGCATTAAGCAAGCTGCAAAGAAAGAAAGAAAAAAAAAAAGCCCCCAGACTGCAGTGTTAGCATCCAAGGTTGTACAGTTTCCTTGTATATCCCGCCTTGTTCCTTTAGTCCTTGTTCTACCAGCTTTTGCCTTGTACTCCTTTTTGGAGAACTGTGTGGAATCAACCGCATGGAGAGCGAGGACTTATATTTTTAGCACACTGGCTCATAATCTACCCAGTAGTGATGCAAGGTTACAGAGGATTTGCTAATAAATTATGGTGCAGTGTGCATTTCAAGAGTTTAAGTTGGGCAATGTCACATTGCTTTTTTTATGGGACCAGTTGAGTTGAAGTCTTTCGTAGGTCGAAAGTGCATGAAAAATTAATATGACTAACATTTTGGCGGCTTCAATCAACAGGAACATTGTGAACGTTGGAAACTTAAATCCAGTTTTTTTTTTTTTTTCTTTTTTCTGGTACCACTCGTATGTTCAACCTGTAATGAGCAGGTGAACTGTCAAAAACCCTTAGTAGTCACTTGGAGAAGTTAATTTCATGCAGTGGACACACAACCACCATTAATAAGCTTGAGATGGGCACACGTATACCCCACGAAGCTTATATAATAACTGTGATTAGAGTCAGCAATACACTGCTGCAGGCCATGCTGTTTGCAACTTTGCATCACTACTGCACTGTACACACCAGTGCTTAAAAACCTCACCACAGTAACAAAACTGTGTGAGAAAAAAGTTGTGTTGGAAGACTCTTTCACTGTTAAATTGTGCAATCAAGACTCATTTAAACTTCAACATTAAACTACTTCCTTGAGCACCCAGACGTCAGCTATCTTGTTTGTCATGTTCATACCTGTTGACCACATGAAGACACGTCCAGTGTTGTCTTATTATCATAGTATTCAAGATGAGGACTACCCTCTCGATCCATGTACCTTCACTCTGAGTACCTAGAGACTAGAGAGCCTCCTATTTTTACTTCACATAAAAAGGAGAAAGGGTGTTACAATAATGTTCATATACAGCATAGAGTAAAAGATATAGAGTGCTATTCTGCAAACAATATTTTTGATTTCTGAGTAACTGGGGCCAGAATAGAATTATTTAGCGTCAGACAAAAAGGGCAGTTTCAGCTTCCAAAGGAGAAGCAAAAACCAAGGACATACCTTGTGCCAGCTTTTGTGCTTGCTTCCCATTCAATCACGTGACATGTAGGTGGCCGCATTGACAGCCTATCGGTGGGTTGCAGAGCGACGTGGTTGAAGTTACAAATGAGCCATTCACTGTTATATTTGCAGCACGGGTAGACAGATACTTCCCTTCTCTGGTGAATTGTTGCTGCATGCATAGATTTGTTCCTGCACAATGAGTTTGGCTTTTGTTCCTTGGGTCAAGTGCGTTAGGATTCTCCTTCCCTGACCGGTGTCTTTTCACACCTTGCCACTTTTTGACCTGTCAGAAGTGTAAATTAGCTTTTTAACATTCTGCTGTGAGAACAGACCCGTACTTAGCGACAAGAAAAAGGAGAGTTTGTTTCTTGTCTTTCCATGCATAGTTCTTTCTGCAGTGCACTGTCAACAGGAAGGTGTAAATACAAGTGTGACATATTGAATGACAATAAATTTTTCAGAAACAACCTTGTGTCTTTTTTGCTGTATCTATGTTGCTGTAAATGTGCTAGGTGCTCTAGTGTTGGCAAAGGACCAGTGTACTCGCAATGCAGAATTGGGGCACCACCTAAATTTGACTGGCTGCCTTGGCTTTGCTAGCCATGACATGCATAATTCCTTCAAGGACACCAAAGTACTACAGTAATTGATTAAATATTTGCCTGGTGCTGGCATTTCTTCACAATTCCTTTCATGTTTATTGGTCCACAGTGTGGTCTTGTGTGCATATTAAAGGTGTACCAAACAATATTTTGATGCAGTAATAGCTATGGTAGTGCATAATCCATAAAGATGCACCTGCCACCGCTGAATGTGCACAGCAGAAAAACCGGAACCACACAGCTCCTGCCACTCCTTTCTGTAAACACGCTTAAACCGGAACCGCGCGGCTCCTGTCACTACTTTGTGTAAACACGCTTGGTGACTTTCCCTCTCGCATGGCTTCACCCCGTCTCACCTTCCTCGGTTTGCTCGTCGAGAAAATAAAGGCAGTTGCACAGCAGACGTGGTCTATATCTCTGCAGAAGTGCGCAAGTTAGCAGACTGCCCCATCTCTCCAAGGTGTGCTTGGTGCCTTGACTCTTGTTCCCCTTTTTCTCTTTTATTTTCCCTCGTGACTATTGTTCCTTTTTTTTCCCTTTTTTCTTGATTTTTTCTTTTTCATTTTTTATTTCTTTTTATTTTTGCCAAGTCTCTATACGCAGCGACCCAGTTACGAAGGAAATGGCACCACATCAGCATCATCATCATCGCCCTTATGTTTCCCACCAGCTGCACGGCATTTGTTTTTATGGCAGTGACAGCGTATTCCTTCTATAACTAATGCAATAAAGTGAGAACGTTGCCCCTCGGCACGTTTCCTATATTTTTCACCGGTGTATGATCCTACTTATTGATACGACGACATTAATATGGCCGTGGCCTCCGAAACTAACGCGCGAGAGAGCTGCCAGTGCGCCAAGTTTCGGAGATCGCACCGTTTCCGCTTCTGACGCTCAACTAGTTCAACGGCCTTCGAAGTCTCGGAGGAGTTGTAGGGTGCTCCGTTGACTTCGACAGACTATCGACTCGACGGCCATCGAAACCGCCCGTGTAGCAGCTCAAACTTGAGTCGACGGACTATCGGTTCGAAGGCCTTCGAAACGTCCGTGTGACACCAGCTAGTATTAAACTGCCTATAGTAAGATACCAGTTAAAGAAAAAAAAAGACAGCAGCTTGCAACAAGGGTTGATGGATCGCGAGTGTCGGTGCTGCTCCGCCAGCCAATCACAGAAGCAAACGAAGTCATCGTCCTGCGACTTTTTCAAAATGGCGCCATGTTCAAAGGTGCTTGCGGAGCGTCTACTGTTCTTGAGTCCTTCCATCGAGAAAAACATTGACAAAAATGTGTGGAGTCTCAGCTTTTCTACCTGTAAAAGGCCGTAGTACAGTTCATTTCGCTTCTGAGCCCGCTTTACGCGTGAAACTTCACTGAACTGACTAGAAAAACTCGGGTGGCGGTGCTTGGCGCGCCAGGTTTTTGCACTGCAAGTGCTTGATCTCAGCTTAATAAAGAATTACCCTTTCCATATTCTAACCTAATAAACGAATGAAGACATGAAAATTTATGGACTTATCTATTATTGTTGCCACCCTCGCTTTATTTCGGAAACGTGAAAAGTTCAAAGAAGGAGCTATTTGAAGCTTGGCGGAGGTACAGTTGCTGGCAGTTATGAGGGCGCGGGAGGAGCTTCACTGCGGACTTGAGTTAGGTGAATAGCAAAATCTCCGTTGTCGCAAGGAATTGTGGGTTACTCCGCAGTCTGCTACAACTTTTCCGGCTCGAGGCTTCGCGCCGCCGCCACATGCCGCCTTTCGCGGTTGGGAGTCGCGATTCCCCATTCACGTATGCGCTTGACGTTTGATTCACGACGCAGATTTGGTGAAAAACAGTTCCGAAAGGTAAGTGTGAGCTGTCAATCCTTCGTAATCTTCCCGGACTGCGTTTTTGTGTGCAGGGTATGTCATGCCCCCAAGGAGTCACGTCAAGTAGTCATAGAATGTTTATGATTAAATGGGCTAGATTCGTCAACATAACATACGTGGCCTCTAATACATTGGAAGTCAACCAAAAAGTGGATGACGTTGTTGCAACGATCGCGATCCTGACAACGCCAATCGCAAAGCGTGGTTATGTGATCGGCGAATGCCAACGCGAATGGGCAGTCGGTTTTGTAACTTGCGTTCGCTGACACACCTGCATGGTTGACACTTGGTAAATGATATCGAGTGCTAAACACTCCACAATTGCAGTTATCACAATGCGCGGCAGCTGTACATTGAGCATATTTTGTTTCAAAGGACGTACCGCGGCTTAGTAATATTTTGGACACGGGGTGTCCTGGAATGTAAAGTGTTTGGCCAAAGAAGTGAGTAGAATTGTTTGCGCACCTGTGGGCCTCGTATAACTGCACAGACAAGGCACTTATTGCTTTGAGTACATGAAAAGTGCATGAATAAGGTTGAGCTCAGCTCTCTTCCCTCTTTCGTGCAGTTTTTTTCATTGCACCGAAATGAAGACTACATGATCGATGTGCCGAGGATCCTTGCTGGGTGCACCTGTTCGTATGTAATTTATCGTTAATTAAAAGCTACTGAGACTATTATTTGTCAGAACATTGACCTATGACGGAATGGTCGCCACATATTCTGGCCCCTACATTCGGAACCCAGAGCTCGCCTGTCACGGTCATCGCTCGTTTGACGGCAACTGCCCATTTACGCTTGCACGCTTCATTCTAACGAAAACGAAACATTTTCGTTCCTTTCGCGGAAAAATTCGCGCACCCTAATGCCGAGGAGCCAACCCTAATAACTTCACAAAAGCGTGTTTTCTTTGCTATAAGCCGAGCTGTGCAGCAAGAGCCGGTATACAAGGCCGAATGAAGGAACCGCGCAGCTACGCCTTGAACCGGAAGTCGGGTGCAGACGAAAACGGCATTCATCTATTGCAAGCATGGCAGATATTCTGCTCGTTATGCAGGCTGCAAACGTGATCCCATGGTAACTTATAATTATGTAAAATAAAGGCTTAAAGGGGCACTGAAGCACTTTTTAAAAAAATTGAGGTTATCATGCTATTTAATCATTTTTCGTACGATGAACGCGAAAATCAAGTCGAAAATGGACATAAACGTGAGCAAATGACCCTATTTAGGCAAAAACGCGCGGCGCGCGTCATGGGCGGCAACGAAAACCGTGTCACTGCCTATGATTGGTTGAGGAGCTTCATGACGTCATCGTGAGTGCCTCGGAGGAGCCAACTGCCACGGCTGGGCTAGCGCGCGCGCGCCGACCGGCCGTGCGCGTTTTATCAGTTCTTTTTCTTGCTGTATGTAAGCATATCGCTATTATTATGGCTAAATGTAGCAGTTGCGATGAGTTTTTCATACAGTTACGTGTGGTAGCCTGCATTAAAACGGTGCAGACGACAGGCTACCATCGCAGTTGACTAGCCGTACTGCGATACACGGATCACGAACGTCTGGTATCCACACCGGTCCACGTGCAGTGCCGTGTGTTCGAGCATGTGCCACACACCGTAATTAAATAAATATGCGATGAAGCATCTGATCGAGTGAGCAGCATGTAGGCAGCTGCCCAGGAACAGCGCTCATCATGTGGTACATACACTCACAATACCTCGCATTCTAGACAAGAACTACAACACAAGCAACTTTTCATGAGCCTCTTTCGTTTCGCACAAACATGATTAAATAAGAGCACCCCTTCACGTGCGACAAGCACACCGGAACAGCGCGCCGTCATGAAGGCTTCGCCGAGAGCCCATGAATATGACGCTGGTGTAGCTAGGTATACGGTGTGACTAACGCTGTTTTCAATCCGGCAAAAACTCATCAGCGCGTACATTTTCAACATGATTAACTCAAATTTTCATGTTGTGCGTCGATATGTGTGACTAGTTTTTGACTTCCTCAATGTCGCTTTTATGCGAAAAAAAAAAAAAAAAGAACAGCACAGCCGGTGTCCCTGTATTTTTTTCTGCTGCGGTTCTCGAGCTCAGGAATGGTTTGGTATATATATATATATATATATATATATATATATATATATATATATATATATATATATATATATATATATATATATATATATCAAAAAGTTCTTCCTGGCTATCGGGATATATACTATCAGAAAGACACAGTGACAAACATAGGATTTATTCTGACGTTTCGGCTGGAGGCCAGCCTTTTTCAAAGGACATCTTTGAAAAAGGCTGGCCTCCAGCCGAAACGTCAGAATAAGTCACATAATTGGTCGGCCGAGGTAGGCCACGGGATCGGAGTGGTGAGAACCGGTTGGCGATCTGTCTCTATGGAAACGTGAAGCGTTTCCCCCGCCGTTTTTCTTGCGGCGAGATCCTCTATATGCGGACGCACAAAAGGGGCCGCGCGTAGTGGTTCAGTATTGTATAACTTCATCAACGAGCGTACCGATTATATTCGAGACTGTTTTTGTACGTAGTCGCTGTCTAGAAGGCGCCTCGAACATAGCATACTTGCTCTTGTAGGACTGAAGTTCCTCTCTTTCCTAACAGCAATGACCCACTCAGTGGATATCTAATCTTGAGAGCTATTTGTGAAATGCTGCTGCTCCGCAAACGTAGATGTTGTCGCAGCTGAAGGACGCACAGAAGCTCGGTATGGCAAGTCCACTTCGTCAAATCAGTACATAGGTCGCAGCAAAGGCAATATTGTAACATACTCGGGGACCTTGTTACTGGAAAAATCTCCAAGCATGACAAAAAAATGTTGCGGTGGCTTAGCTCGGCTATGCCAGGATATACGTAGCGTTAGCAAAGGTTCAGCTGATTTTTTACTTCCAAGTTACGGTGTTGCACAAAGTTATTTGCTTTTGTTGTTGCTGCAGAGGTGGTCGGGCACGTTGCTCAGCCTCCTGGCGACGCCGCTTTGCTAGACATTCGTCCCTTTGCTCCAGTGTCTCCGCAGCACGTTTAGCCTTCTTCTGTTCATTCCTTCTACGCTCAACCGCTAATTGCCAGGCAACTTCGGGATCCGATGAGTCAAGCTTCTCCGCTCTTCTGCGCTGTTGAGCAGCATTTGCGCTCTCCTTCTCCATGGCTATACCACACTGGCAAACGCCAGTCAGAAGCGCAGCGGCTCCAGCGCAGTGTCAGACGGCGACTGCACAGCGAGCGCGCGCCGGCGCCAGTGCGTCTAGAGTGTGCTAGAAACACTCTAGTGCGTCTACCACGGCTACGACTTCGCTCCTCTGGAATGCGCAGACCGCCGGCGGTGAGTCGCGCGCGGCGGCGGCGGAGTGCGCGAGAGGAGCAGGCTCCGGTGGCTCCGGTGCGCAAGCTGTGTGACATCACCGATCCTTGCGCACGCGCAGCACGGCTCTTGATGTGCCGCGCGAAACGGGCTTGGCTCGGCCAGTGTAGCTAACGCTACAAAAAGCAGTGCGGTGCCCAGAAACCAGCACAAGCTCCTCTACTGACACTGCGCTGTGCGCAAACGAAAGCCGCAAACCAATGCAGCTACGGCTACCCTGCTCGCCCTCACGATGACGTCACTCCTCCGCGTTTCACTCTCTGTCATCCTCCTCACCTACTCTCCGCGCTCGCCGTGGGGCGTTCCCTCAGACCAAGTTTGGGCGCTCATATCGCTGTTGTTTAATTAAATATCGCGGAAAAGAACTACCGTAGGTATGTTATAAAAGGTCGCGGATTCCGAATGTTCATTAAATTCGAAAATTTAAAACCGCTTCAGTGTCCCTTTAACGAAAATTTTACAAGTTTATGCAGTCTCTGGGCACAGCAGCAATAACAGATCAAGATCAGGCAACCTCAGACGGACTGAGTCAAAGTGAATTGTATGCAGTTTACAAATAAGCAAGAAAAATCTTGAGTTAAATCAAAAATTTTTCAGTGCTGCGAGTTCTACAATTTCCAAAGTAAATTATGCAGGTGCAAAATTGTAATATCTTCCGTTGCTTCAAATTTTCTGTGTGCTACCAAAGTTGGTGCGCCCAGCTAAATAGGTTATTCAGCATGTTTCGCAGCTATACGCTACTAACGTTACCCCGCTTATAACTTGCACCACCTCGAAACTTCAGTCGATGGTGACTTAAGGTGTGTGCTGCACTACGGCGTCTCTCATAATAGGGTCGTGGTTCTGGAACCTAAAAACCCCGAAATCAATCGATGATCAGGTGTGAGAACTGGAAAAAAGAAAACGCCAGCCACTCCCGTACAGAGAAAATGGTGCTAAGTGAAGCTTGTCATGTGTGTACCTAACCTACTACTTTCCTTTGCGTTTCCATCTACGATTACTTCTGCTACTTTTCCTTCTCTTGATATGTACCTTTAGTGAACGTGTTTTATTGCCGTCATATGTCGTGAACTTCATTTCACCTTATGAAAGACGGTACACGCATGACAAGCCTCGTTTACCCCCATAAGGGCTGGTGATTTTTTGTGCATATAGAGAAGCATTAAAGACAATGCAAAACTAGTGCCACGAGGGCGCTGCTCATTTTATTTACTGGTTGGACACTGCAAGTAAGGGGGCTTGGTTTGTAGGTGCTCTAGTACATTACTACATTGCACACATCATTGTAGAAACGGTCAGATTTATGCATTTCCGTTGAAAAGTCCTAGGTTACGTCGACTACGAGCCCCTGTCGAAGTCCCAGCGCCGTTGCTCAAACGCCGCCTACTCTACCACGGAACGCATCTCGCGCGGCCTTCTCATACCTAGACGAGAAAAGGCCGCCGGAGTACGTGCCGGTTCCCTTTCTCCGCGACACGTCGACAGTGATTGACCACGCGCGCCACGGCGCAGCTGGAATCCTGTCAAACGGGTCCATTGTGTTCGCTTTCCCTGCTCCCGCGCTACTTTGGGAGCGGCCGGATTTTTGGGATACCACCACCGCCACACACACAGGGAAATAAAATCTTCAAAAATAGGGTTTCCCCTTGGGCTTGTTGGTGAAGCATGAAGAACGGTAGTGTTGCGCGTAAGACGCGGACAAGAAAGAAAGAACACGATGACACACACAGAGCGCAAACAACTAGTTTGCGCTCTGTGCGTGTCATATCGTGTTCTTTCTTTCTTGTCCGCGTCTGCAACACTATATACCGTTCTCCATATAAAATCTTCCCTTGAAAAGGGGACGTTGGGGACCTACCATGATGCCTGGAGTCGAACCATACGTTCAGTTCTTGAAAATTTGGTTTCAGCTGTCATGCTCGACCAGAATCCAGACATGCATGCGCCCTGTACGTGGGACCCCTACCAACATTCTTACACCTCCAGCACGTCGAAACCCAAATCCCAAGTAAACCTTTTCAGCCTTAATTGTATCACGCCGTCGAGTCGCCCGCCTTCCTCTATTTCATAAATTCTTTTACAAGTCACCCCAAACAGATCTCATTGATCCCTGTTACGACTACAAGAGCCGGCCAGCGGGTAGCGTGGTGGTGAACGGCGAAAACGACCTGCAGGTACCGGGACTCAGGGCGACGGGAGAAGGGGCAGAGAGAACTTAAAGGAGGTTTATTTTACATATATTTACAGGGAACTTGCTTCCGCAAGACTCCAAGAGGGTTCTTCAGAGGATTCTGGCGCTTTTTGATGCCCGGGCTCTTCCCCCATTGGCTCCTGGGCGAGGAAGGAGGGAGAGGATGGGAGGTGCGCAGAAGGAATTCGTACTTGACCCGCCCATGGCTGGAATTACCGAAGGCCTCGGGAGACGATGCTGGAGCCGATCACGTCGCGCGGCCAGCACCACCGTTATCACACGTGCACGTGCGGAGACATTCCGTCTATTAAATGTTGTCGACGGCGTCTAACGTCGTCGTCGTGGCAACGTAAAGCAAGCTCGATCATTAGCAGCGATTGACGTTTCCTGTGGAAAATACCGGTGCATTACCGCATGCTACGCACCTTAATCTAAGGTTTCACGTTAGTGGGGCAGTTGTTATTTTTATTTATTGCGCTTCTTTTTTATTAGTAGGCGTGTTCTTGCGGCAGCAGCGGAGATTTGGCACAATGTTAGAAATTCTGACGAAGTTACGGGAAGGCGCAACGCCACGCCCTGCACCCCTTGTACTGCTGGAGTGGGCTTTGCGAGAACTACGAAATTTTGAACACAACAATGACAGATTTATTTTGTGCAGCCCACTCACTGCACAGCTAGTCGGACCGGTTTTATTGGACGGTTTCGAATCTTCGTCGTTCACGGTCAGCGCCTGGCACAAGAACGTGCATGGGCATATATGTGGGTCGTTTCCGGTATGCCGTAGAGGCTGCACACGTTCGCCATTTTGGTTATCAAAATTATGCCGTGGGCGCGCCGCCGCCATCCGCCGTAATGAATGATTCGCAGACTACGTGCCAAGCTTCACTACTGGCTAAACGCTGAAGATTACACGCCGCTCTTGGAGAAGACTCTGGACGATCTACGCAGCGATGATACCGATGTGGCCATTCGGGCGGCAGATTTCGTGCTGGGTCTCCTTCCGCTCACGCAGGCACCGCCGCTGAGGGTGTACTACAACGACATCGTATGCGCTGCATATAAGCAGCTTGTCTGCACAAACGGTCTGGTACATTCCAAAATGTCTGACCTGCTGGAGATGATGATCGCTTTGGACATGCAAGCTACAACCGAACTAATGTTGTTCCTAGCCGACGAAGCCGACAGCATGCAGCTCGCCGGCATCCTCACGGCCCTTTGCAAGGTTCTTCGCAGCGACATGTGTATGAAGGACTTCCCGAACCAGCAGGTGCTAAGTTTTTTCGAAAGGCACCTTGACAGTAGGGACGATAACATTCGGAGCAAGGCGATGGCTGGTGCCCTTCTCATGGACTACTACTTCAAAGCGTCGTCGCCGAAACCGAAACATGAGACAGAAGACGAACTACTCAAAAGAGATTTGAATGGTTAACGGCATATATGTGATAGCAGCTCTGAACCAGTTGAACAGCACGCTGCACCTTTGTCATTAGATTAGGTACACTCAAGGCGCAGTCAGACGACAGAGCACGCCGAGTATGACGTGCCCATGCAGTGGCAGCGATCAAGTTTCAGTTTCGAAGACGTACTTCATACATATTGTGAGGAAAACTGAAAGAAACAAACAGTAAAATTTTTGGTGCTCTTAATTAGTTCAGAACACGAATTTTTCTGTTCAGAATCGTGGTTCAGAACTGGCCATTATTTTGTCTTTGCGTGACCTCCGAACATACCGGAACTGAAACTACAGTTTAATTGCGAGTAATAAATGATACTTATATACTTGCACTCGGAGATCGCCTATGACAAACCACAATTTACTGCCACAGACATTAGGTGAAAATGGGTATTTACAGCGGTCCCCAAATTGTGCTTTTGTGGGTTGTGCACACCATCGCGTTATTTGTTTCCGGATCCGTTTTTTTAGTTGTGTGAAGATGGAGTGCGTAGTGGTGTAGATAGTTCATTGCCTGCATCCTTACTGCTGTTTTTAGTTATATTTATTTTCAGCAGTGACCTGTTTTCTTTAGTGTTGTTTTCACTCTTCTCGTTGTTAACGAGCTGCTCACCTTGATACCTATGTGACGTGCTTGTTTGTGAGAACTTGTCAAGTTCAGCCTATCGCATTTGAAACAGGTACAGTGTGCTTCCTCTGTTCTGTACACGCGGTTTTTGTAGTTATGAGCGCTTCCTCTCCACTCTCTATCCCATTTGCCACACATTGTCGTCGAATAAAATACTGCGTACACATTGAGCTCCTCATCTAACCACACAAGTCGACTTTTGTTTTTTAATTCAAAGAGCTTGCCCATCTCACTCAGCTGTCGTCAAATGTGTCGTGTTCGTGTTGTCACTAGTAGCAGGGATATTACGATAACTGCGGTACATTGTAAAGGCATCAATGTTTCGTCGTATTACATGCTACACATGAATGCGAATATGTTTATAAGTATGATCAGCAGGTTGTAATCTTGCTTGGTACGTGCGCTTATGTGTGTCAACAGGTCCATAACCGGTACATCGCTACCTGCCTTCGAATCGAGTCGTATTGTGGTATCTTCAGAAACATAGCCATGGAATTCAGAGTGTTTGAGAAAGGAACGCTCGTTTGACGGAAACCCGAAGTGGTGTTCTCACCTGTACGAAGTTTAGAGTTCACGAAGTTCTGTAGCGCACCTGCCTCAGTGAACTTGTCGGCTTTGCCGCAATTCTGGCTGTTGCGAGTGTGGAGAGCCCTATGCGATTGCTAAGTTATGCATTTTAAATACTGAACATGACGTTTGACGAACTAGAGCCATACGCTAGCTTTAAAGCCAACTGCCGAATACTGCTGGAAGGCATGCAGGTGTTAAATCTTGAGCATTTTATTCGACTCCATATCACTGTCACTTGTGTTGGTTGTATGCGTGTCATAAACTTTTTGAGAGGTCAGTTATATGAGAAAAAAACTATAAAGAAGAGAGGAGGGGGCAGGGTGCACAAGTAAGTCATGCTTAACTCGCGAACAGCTCAATTAGCCTCGTGTTAACACCTTTGGAATCATGCTTGGTTTGTTGTGAACAGTCACACTAGGTGTACCTTTCTGATGTTAAAGGGCAACTCCGGCGATTTTTCAGTGTCCACTGATATCAATGAAATTTTCCATATATTTTCTCCTCGGTACTGTAATAATATATCCCTTTAAGGTGCGAATTATGATTTCGTGCGAATAAATTCGTAAGGCTTACACAATTTCCTTGGCTCTCCATATTGCATTGCAAGGAAGAAAGCGCAGTTATGTGTTGTAATGTTCCTTATACAGTAATTATTTGTAATTAAAGCATAATTAAATATAAATTTATTCTGAAATGAGTCCTCCCTTATTTTGTCATTAGAGGAAGAACAAGTGAGGGTTGAAACGCTGGTGAATTTTGTTAATGGCTGCGTTCACTAAGAGCCAACGAAAATTATATTTTTGTCGTCAATCCAGTAGACCACGTTGACCCACTAGTCAGATGTGGTAAGGCCTTCAAAAATTATTGCCTGCAGGAATATGCCGCGCCTTGCAGCAAACTGACGACATATTGAGTACGTCGAGGGTTTAATTTATCCAAATCGCGGTGTTTCTTGCGCAAGTTGCATACACAGTTGTGTACGCCACAGAAGGGATATGCCAAACCAGGCGGTTGCAAGTAATTTGGTTTACCTGAAAATGAATTTCAAACATTTTTAGCGGGTTCCCATGTGGGCCACTCTGTGTTTTTGACGTTACCTTCAATACTGCCTACTGCGCGAGCAGGCGGGCCGTCAAACACACGACCATGATACTTCAGCGCTCAAATTGCTGCTGTCAAGTTCAGAAAAGCTGGCACAACTCAATGCTTCAATGGAGGACCACTTCACTCATTTTTCCGGCATCAGCTCTATATTTCTGAAGGCAGGGATATTGTGATGTCACTGCATATGCTGCACAAAGCACCTCCCCGTTACGGTTTCGGTTTGAACACACTGTTTAGTTGGTTATTTAAGAGTATTGGTGCGTTTCTGAGCAAAATTGACCACCCTGGCCGCTACAGGACTGTCAGTACTACTGGAAAACACTGATATCAGAACATGGTGAAGAAGCCGCCAGAGTTCCCCTTTAAGGAGGCTTCCTAGAAATCAGAAGAAATCCTATGCAAATGCTCTGCTTTGAGCCATCATTCTCGTGTAAGTGGTTTATATTGAATGGTGTGTGTAAACATTGAATGATGCGTGTATCTTTTCAACACTGCATTCTTGTAAAAGGCTTCCATTCTAATCTATGATGCGGGATTCATTGTGCTGTGTGATCTTGAATACTGGCATATGTTAAACTATTTCATAGCATTTGCACTAGGAGCAGCATGTGCAAAGAACTAGCAAATGTGTTGTTTCAGCTGGCATTACTCGGATTCGAAATTACTCCTATGCACTCCACTATGGGACATGCCTCATAATGAAGTTCGAGACTGAAGATGCGGCGCATCACGCCTAAGTTCGGTAAGCTGCCGCACAATCGCAAGTGTTAATGATTGCACGTCCTTTGACCTCGCGTCGACGGTACTCAAAATTGCACGGGAAGAGCACACCAGGCACAGGCACTCGCTACCTCATGATGCTTCCACGATACCGGTCCCAACTCATCATGTGGATATTGCTGCAACTGGCACCGAGGGCTACAACTACAGTCCTCGCTCACCACCGAGGCCACAGAGGAATCACTACCCAGAGTCAACGCACGAGCCCCGCTTCAGCTATCTTCGGCAGCTGGGCGCAATTTATCTGGATCCGAGTGAAGACGCATTTGTGCCACTGCGTCGTGATGAAGCTTTCCTGGAGTACAACGCATATCGTCAGTCTCCTGTGTGTTACCGCGGTGGTGCCACTGGTCACATCGCTTGGTTCTGTCGTCGGCGCAGAGGCATATCACGATATGATCCACCACCAACGTTTCGTCGCGCTGGCTATGGTCGCAACAACGATGCTTGATCCACTCACCCCAGAAGAACTTCACGACAAGGGAACCGGCGCAGTAGTTCACCAGCCTCAGACCATAGTTTGACACCTCCGCCTGCCTGGCTGCGTCGCTCGCCTTCACCGCGATGGTGGCTGTCACCACCACCATCGCCGGGAAACTAGCCGGTGCGACTGATGGAGGTGAGGTCACAGAAAAGGATTTACCTCAGATGCCTCCACCAGTTATGATGTTCCGGAACAAAATACACGTAGTAATAGATGGATTATGTGCAACAGCTTTAGCGGACACTGGTGCAACCATTTCCGTTATGAGTAATTTTTCAAAAGATCGCGTTGGCCACAAAGTTATGTTTCCTTGGCACGAGTCTACACGATTTTGGGGTGTCGGCGGCGAAATACTTCATCTTCTGGGAAGTTGTACCGTGAATGTGGTGTTGGCTGAAAGGGTGTTCCCGACTGGGGGGGGGGGGAGTTCCTGGTTCTGCAGCGATGTTATCCTAGGGGGATTGACTTTCTCCAAGAGTGCGGCGCTTTTGTTGACTGTGGCACTGGTGAACTTTCAGTCAGTGGTGGAATTATTCCTGTCCTCGCTGACGCGCCTCCGACCGCCAAAAACACGTTAGTTGTCTCCGCTGAACTTACAGTGCCACCATGGCCCATGAGCTCAGTCGCCCTGTCTGCTTCTGTCTCTGCCGTTTCTCCTTTTGATGCCATCGTTCAACCTCTCGCCATTCCTTGTGCTAAGAAAGAAATCCTAGTGCCTTGTTGTGTTCTGTCGATTAACAACCAAGCCACGTCTCTGTGGGTGCTTAACTGTTCCCTAATGCCAGTTACACTGCCTTGTGGAATGAAGCTCGCCTTGTTCGGCGGCACCATTGGAAATTGTGTTGCGTCCGTTCATGATGCAGAAGGTGAGCAACATTTGGCCGTTTCAAAATGGAGTTGCTCCAACGAGTCTCAGATTCTCACCATGGTTAGTAAGAACCTACGGCCACATGAGCGACAAAGATTGGTCGAGATATTGAAACGACATGCTTCTATATTCGACTTCTGCGGGCAGGAGAAACGCCGATCTCTACCCTGTTCTTGAGCTCATCACAGGATTGATACGTGCTCTGCGCACCTGGTCCGGCAAAAACCTTACCAAGTGTCGTCATCGGAGCGAAAGGTTATTGCCAAACAAATGCAAGATGTGCTTCAGAAAGGCGTTATTGAAGAGTCGTGTAGTCCTTGGGCCGCACCCGTTATTTTAATTAAGAAGAGATGGCTTTATTTACAGGGATGGATAAGTGCCAAGGAAAAGAGTCCTGCACTGGATTCGTTCTGTGCTCTGCAACGCGTGACACGTCGTCCCCTTTTTCCTTCCTTGTCCATGACACGTTACAAATATATATATATATATATATATATATATATATATATATATATATATATATATATATATATATATATATACACATACGTACATGCATACATACATACATGCATGCATACATACATACATACATACATACATACATACATACATACATACGAGGCAGTGAAAAAAGGCGCACAGGCTCCGTTGACACAGAGTAAGCGTGGAAGCATGACGTACGTGAAAACGTTTTAATGGGTCATCAAACGTTTCGGATGGTGGGCCAGCCTTCGTCAATGTGACAAGTAACATGATTATCGTGGCCTTTAAATACATTTCTAAATTGTTAGTGCACGCGTACCACATTAATCGAAAGAAAAGTGATAGGATTATACATACAGTATAGATACACCAGCCACAGGAATCTGCACAATGCGCGTGGTAACAGTGCCCACGAAATTCACCTTTTATCATAGTGAGGATGCCAGCGTGTGAAACAGCATTTATGAAAGATATAAAATACGTGTTCCAGCAACCATACATTAAAAAAATGCACATAACGTAGCTATGAAACGAAGCAAAGCAACATTTCGTAAGAAAGAAACAGGAAAGACAAAAACGAACAACAGCTTCGGGAAAAAAAGGAAGAAAAGAAAAAGCGCTGCAATTGGCACACTAAAAGATCACCTTAGGTAGTGTGAGGCAGACTGGTAAGTACGCCTGTGTGTTCATTTATTCCGGACTTTGTAGTGCAAAACTTATAGATGAGGAAAGATTTCACGCTCGTGGTGCGTGGAAAAGCCGGATTCCATCACTGTTGCTTTAATTTTATCGGAAGTGTGACCAAGCATTGCGACATGTTTTGATAGGGGCAGATTGGGAAGTGTTTTGACATGGGACTTGTGATTATCGAATCGCGTTCGGAATGACGTTTCGGTTTGGCCTATATACTGCATGTTACATGTATTGCATTCAAACATGTGCACTACGTTGGAACTGTCACAATTTAGATTACCTTTTAATGTTACCTGAAAACCAGTGGAAGAGCTGGTGACTGTTTGCGTGGTTACCATGTGCGCACACACCTTGCTCACTGCAACTTCCCACATGGAGCGCACCCATTTGGTTTATTGACAGAAAGCTTCGAAGATGAAAGGATATCGCGGAGGTTTCTGGATCGTCTGTAAATGACCTTAGGCAGTTCTACAAAGGTATATATATATATATATATATATATATATATATATTGTATCAGTAGTTGCGTCTGAGTTTTTGGTTGTTAAATTGTGGTGTGTTTTTGAGGGCCCGGTTTCCAAATTTGAGATGCTACAAGTAGTAAACTGTATACGTTGTTGACTTCCAGGTTTAGTTACTTAGTATCGCAAGTTATATGTAATTGCTTATGCAGCTTCATTTTCGACCCCGGTGGCCTACAGCAGCTTGGTGGTTACGGTGCTGTGCTGCTGAGCTCAAAATTACAGGTTTTATCCTGTACTGCTGTTTGTATTTCAGTGGGAATGAAGTGTAAAGGGCCTGGTGTACATTCCAGTTGCCAAATATCAGTTTGTTGTTTTTCATTACAGCATGCAGAATAAATTGTGGTTCTAACACACAAAACCCCGGAAATAATTTTAACTTCAACCGCTTACATTCTGCTCTTCATCTCCACTGTTCACTAAAGCAAACAGTATCTCTTTTTGATGGAATAACTTTAGTTTTTCTTGTCAGCAGACATCGTAGAAAGAGAGGAAGCGGAGAAAGCACTTTAATTGAATGTAGAAAATTTGTTGGGGTGCATGTGTAGTTGCTTTCTTAATGCCATGAATGGGAAAATCAGTGGCAGAAATGCCCTTGGTAGAAAGAGGTCGAAAAGGGAAAGCTTTTTCACATATGTATGCAAATCTCGGGAACGCATACATTAATTAAGTCTCGCAGCCTTTAGAAGTCGTACACACCTGCTTTGCTTATTTGCTACTACATGAAATCTTTCCAAGGCATTGAAAATGTTTGACTACATCTGGTGTTATTGATCTGCCATAGCTAAGCCTTTTTCTCTGTGGTTCATTATGTCACCACACCATGGTAGTCTAGTGGCTGTGGCACAAGACTGCTTACCAGAAGGCCATGGAATTGAATCCTGGCTGTGGCGACTGCATGTTGATGGAGGCAAAATGCTGAGGTCCATGTACTGTGCTATGTCAGTGCACGTTAAAGGGCCCCTAAACCACCCAGAGGTTGAAGTTTAGCTGGGGCATTGCAGTTGTACATGAGTCGGCAGTGAACATGCAGCTGTGAGAATTTTTCAAAGTGGTGCAGCACTTGTGGAGTTACACGTGTTCTATGGTTGAAAACTGGTCCCCATTCATTTCACTCTTTCCTATGCTATGCGCCAGGCACGTAGCCAGGATTTTTTTTCGGGGTGGGCCCAAAAGCATCATCATCATCATCATCATCATCATCATCATTTATTCACTTTTAAAGGCCCTTTTCGGGGTATTACATAAGGGGGGGGGGGGGGGACAAAAGCATCAATAACAGCATGGTCATTATTATACAGTGAAAAAAAAAAAACTTGCCCGGTAATATAGAAGGCGCTTAATTATTAATCGAGAAAGAGAACAGAGTGAAATGCAGCCCAAGAGGCGGGTTAATCCGAGATGGAAAGCAAGTTTTTTGACACTACAGTAAAGCTAGTGCGTGTGCACGAGAAAGAATACTTTCTAACGAAGTAATCTGGATGAAGAAGGGCCATACAGAACCAGTGACGGAAACAGGAGCGACAAAAAGAAAAAAACGCAATGCAAAGGAATCAGGCGCCCACTTACGGATGTGCAGGAAATAAAAAAAATATTTGTCAGACGCTTTCTCTACCCAATTTCTCACACTTTGTCTCCACTACAGGCGTGCGAGAAGAACGTGGGTCACTTTATGACAGCAATTCTTGAAAGAAAAAACAGACATATTCGCGAAAGCAATTTTATTGAACCACAAAGAACCAAACACGGATGCTTTCATGAAACAAAAGATGCAGAACGCTAAGATTCTTTTTAGGAAGCAGTATTAAAGAATGACATTGCGAGTGGTTTTACAGTATAGTAAAAGTCATTGCAAAAGAGAAAGAATGGCCATGCAGCTTGGCCGAAAAGAATGGTTCACGCTGCAATTTTCATGCGTCGCGGTTTCTCTATAAACACAGCGATAATTTCGTCGACACTGACTTGCATCCGGTGAATGGACATTAGAGCCAGACAATTAAGCCGCCCTTGAGCTGTTTGGCTCCTCAAATATGTTTTTACTCTTTTCAGTGTCGAGAAGCTGCGTTCTGCAGCAGCTGTACTCACCGGGATTGTCGCCCGTATCTTGAGTGTGTGAACGTTCGGCAAGAGGGCTTTGTCGCATTCAGGTGAAGCGTCTGTCGCAGAGCGGGGAAGTTCCTCCTCTTGCATGGCTTGCCATTTAGTTTTCCAGATTTCCCATTCACCTTTTAGCGTAACGATGTGCGCAGTTGTCATATCTCTGAGGTAAAAATCGATGGCCAGCTGAACAGATTCAAACTTGCCCTTGCGGGCGTGCTCTGGCAACACAAATTGCAAACTTTGCGGTGTTTTCCGATGGTTTCCAATGCGCCGTTTGAGGGAAGCTTTCAGGTCATCTATCTATGGAATGAACGTGGCTCGCCTGTAGTACCCTTCCGCAGAACTACAAGCGACCCTGGTTACCTTGTTTGTTTACCCTTTTTACTCCTTCCGCCGTGCACGCGGGCGCCTGCCCCACGACATAGGCGGCAGAAAAAGGGTGGTGGGGTTCACAGAGGTGCCAGGGGGATTGAACGGGTCAATGGGTCGTCGAAGCCGTCGCTTTCCATACAAAAGTTCCCTTTTCCAAGCTTTCGGTTAGCTTCCGCCGTCCGGTCGTGGAAAAACTGCGTCTGCGGCAAAGCCAAGCCGTACGCGTGCGTATTCCCACGCCGCGCAGCTATCAGTTAAATAAAGCACCTGAATGCTCCCTAAGTTGCCGCCACTACGCGACTGCATAAATGACGCCCACAATATACCGCCTGCTAGCTCTGCAGCAACAAAGACACCTCTCCTCTCATTAAGAAAGACCTCAGGGAATCCACCGGTGGAGTCAACGCTATCCTTTTCTGTATGTCGATCTGTCATTCTTTGCACTGTTCCTTGAAGCAATCCAACTACCGAGCGCCCTGACCGTGGATGAGAATCCTCGTTTCGCGCAATATAGCCATGGTTGCTTTTGGCCAGAAAACCCGACACAACCAACCAACCACCTTCCTAAACATAACTGATGCGACGAAGAAAAGTCGTACGAAGTACGGGCAGATAACGTCGTTTTCTCTGGTTTCGGAGCTGTATGGCAACGTTTTGTTCGTTTTGGTAATTTCGTTTCCAACAAGTTTGTCTCACATGTATTAAAATGTCCTGCATTGCGCAGTTTTCTGTATTTTTCCGCAATCACGAAGCAGTAACTGTTTTCGATAATTGGTTTCAGTTGGTATGACCGTTGTGTCAGGAAGATTGATACGGTGGTCGCTATCTTGGGAATGTTCGGCTATCGGGTTGCGATCTGTTGCAAAATTGCAGAGGTCATTCCTGTGCTGTCGAAATGTTTCTTTGAGGTTTTTCGTTTCGCCGATGTATCTCGCATCACATATTTGTATACAGTGCCTTGGCCTCTCTCCTTCGGTGAACGGCCTTTGGCAATATGTAGAGAACATATGTGTTCGTAGGCTTGTGAGTCACTCGGATGCCTTCTTTTCTGAGGATACGGGTGATGGTTTCGCTAATGCCTCAGACATATGGGAGAGTATGATGTTTCTGTAGTGGTGCTGATTCAGGAGCCGGACGCTGAATTCTCGGCAAGCGTAGCCGTGCTTTTGGAATTGAAGTACTTACGGAATAAAGGTTCTTCGGTAGCTGTTCTTAGTGAGTTCCGTGACTATCGTTTGTTTTTCATTTGCTTAAACGCGCGGCGCTACTTGTACTTGTGCCTCTATACCCCTGCATTTATGGCTGACTTGACGAATTTCGGGGGGGGCCCGGGCCCCCCTGGGCCCCCCCCTTGCCTACGTGCCTGCTATGCGCTGTACGGCTGGTGCTGTCTTTTCCTCACTGAGTACACCACCAAATGTCATTTGACAGGCTGTGCTGGCCTGTCATGCTGCAGAGGATCAGCTAATGACATCGCCAATACAGTGGAGCTGTATGGTGACTGGCTGTGTTGAAGAACCTCACTGGGAGATGAGACCCTTCTGTCATTCTGTTGTTTCTGTCATTTGCTCCCACTGGCTTTGCCGACAGTCATTTGACTAGTGACAGCACCAGAAACTGGCACCATCATCAGAGACAGCCTGATGACGTCAGGACGAGCTGGGAAGCATAGGAAATGCCTGGAAAGGCGAACAGAGTCGTTTTCTTTGTTTTGTGGCTCTCCAACGGCACATAGCATTAGCACATTTGGCATTGATGATCGGGACTGCGTTCTGATATTGATGTGTGTTTACCTGAAATGTTTAAAAAATATTGAGAGGCGGTTTAGGGGCCCCTTGAAGAACCCGAAGTGGTAATTTCCGGGGCCCTCCACTACAGTGTCTGTCATAATCATGTTGTGGTTTTGGGATGTAAAACTCCATCAGTTATTTATTATGGTTCATAATACCCATTCTCTATGCAGAGACATGGCTTTTCTTTTACAGTGAGTTTTTTACATGTTATCATAGTCCTAAAATGCATACTAATATTGTTCTTATATCCAAGATGGTCCTAATGTGTTACCCTAAAAAAATGTTTGTAAATTTAGGCTCCTAAATTGACAAACAGAAATTACAGACCTTCTGAAGCTAAAATTGGGCAAAGGAGCTGTCTGAATTAGATGTAGGGCATGATGACTTCCGTTTTCTAAACTTTAGTAAATACTGCCACATACCTATTGCACCTATTGCAAGAAGACAAGGATGCTCTTCTTCATGTGCAGATACCTTTGTTTTTTTTTGGATAGTTAATTCTAGTTTGCCCTGGCTGTTTTGTGGCTTGGACTTCATTGCTTTCAGTATAGGTCGCCTTTCTATTTATTACATGTGAAATTTTTCAGGTGGAAGTGCCGGGAATTTGCAACCTATGTAAACTGATCCCTCCAAACAGGAGGAACGCTAGCTAAACACTGGAGCTCATGCCACTATACTGTGCTAGCTTGAGACTTTGAGGGCTTGCTCCAGAGTTTGTCTGGGAGGACAATGATAAAATTGGCAGGTATGGAAGCTGCTTCAGCTGTTACCGCATCTACTGATGCAACTGGTGTTATGATAAATACATATTAAACGCTGCAAAAACAATGTGTCCCTTCCGTGGGGAACTCCCCTGAAGATATAAAACACAGGCTGGCTGGCTCTTAGCCAACAGTGAAGTTCTGTGAGTGGGACAACAAAGTGAAGCTCGGAGATGTTTGCTGCAGTCTTCAGGGTGGTTCTAGCTGCTGGTTTTAGAATCATGAAGACATCCTGATATCGTGGCATAAGTTCTTTCACAGGCTATTGACACCTATGCAACCCTGGCCACTGAGGACGAGCACAATGGGCCCCCCTGTCTTTCATTCAGAAGCTCGATGAAAGCGTGTCTATGAACGTGAAACAGCTTTCACTGAGCCCTGACACTGCCTGGCATCATCCCTTGTTCCTAGGTACTTTGATAAGGAAGCAGAGATTCATACTGGCGCCAATAACATAAGTATGGGTGCAGTGCTCGCGCAGTGGCAGGAGAAGATTGAAAGGGTCATTGCTTCAGGAAGTTGCATGGTATCGCAACCTGAGTGCAACTACATGCTACAACAGGGGAAAAGTGCCTTAGTTGCCAAGTTTCAACCTTGCCTCTACCCCTGCCTGTTGAAAGTTGTGATGGGTCGTTACTCGTGCCCTCTGGCAAACATAAGAGACCCTTTTGAATGAATGGCATAGTGGAACCTGCAGGAACATGGTGCCATTATGTATAAGTCAGGCCACTCACGTGGATACATTGACACATTGTCATGTGTAGCTGCTGAACTTGGTGATGAAGACACTGAAAATTGCAGCTCTTTCCTCAGTATACCAGACATACCACACAACAGTGAGCAGAAGGTGAATTGTGACCCATAGCTGAACATCTTGAGGACTGCAGCAATCTCTGCCCTCGAGAATAGCTGGCAGATTTTTGTCTTTCTGTTTACGACGAAGAGTCTCACACAGTGAGGAACTCAGCTATCAACAACAGAACCTGCCTTTTGGTTTTACCAGCTGAGCCTTACGATGACATTCCATTTCCATGGCACAATGAATCTGCATCTGACTAGTGCTCAGATTCTCTTTAAACCTGACAGGAAGGATGGAAAAACTTTATTGGATATAAGATTTCTAGGCAATTGCGTGGGGGTCTCATTGCAGGCCTCTGCTTGCCCTTATTCCAATACAGTTGAGGGCTGTGACATAGGTGGTGCTGCTTTGACATTTAGCATAGATTTAATGCAGTTGCTGTGCCACAGCTGTGATTTCAGAGTGCTCTTAACAATGCTTTTGTGTTTATTTTGGCATTTTGCAGTGATGGACTGACCAAAGTTTGGGGCGGAGATGTCTATGCAGGTTGCCAACATATCCCCAGGGGGGGCTGGGAGCATACCCCTGGGGAGGCTCATTGACTTCATCTTGCAAAGAACTTACCATGAACTGACTGTACTTGCTGAGCTGTAAGTATTTGTATATAAGCCATATTGGAGTGCACAACATAAGGTGTAAGTGTAGTGAATGCGGAACACTTGTTACAACAACAAGAAGAACGCTCTGGCAAAGCAAGGAGAGTTTGATAAAATGACTAGACAGACAAAAATGGGGATGGGGTGTTGATATTAATGACACTATAGAATATAAGATGAGCAGTTATTTATAGGTCAGTAAATAAATGTGACAGGGCACCAGTAGTTCACCCACAGAGCTGCGAAACTGGAAAAATGGCGAGGCTGTCGAACTGTAAAGAGCGAAAAAACAAACGAGTGGCATGCGACGGTCTTGATCACACATAGAGTTTCTATAGTTTTTATGTGCTCTGGATCCCGCCTGTAATGACGCCGCAATGCCCACGATGCATAGGCCAATGATCCTCGTGGCGCTGGCCTGCGGCCAACCAAAGTCGCTACGTCGCAAATGCAACCTCAGGTACACCCAGCCGCACCATCGTTCGGTAGCATTCACGGGCGGCCATAAAGGGAGGATGGAAGTTTCCCATAACCCATGCGTCACAATCCTCTGTCATATCTGGGCTGAGCCTCTCAGTTGAGCGAAAGTATGACTTCTGAGATTGCATCGTGGCAATCTTGGAGACCACACCCTGACCATGCTTAGGCTTAGATGGACTAGCCTTGGACTAGCTCATGGCACGACACAGTAGCGAGCGGGAGGGAACTGCGACAGCACTGAGGAATGCACGATTGCAAGAAAATCGCCTGGCAACATGCTGCAGTGTTATCAGGACGCGGGAGTTATGAATCGCCCTGCCAAACGCCTCATGAACGCAGTGGATCGAGTGAAATGGGAAAGCCACATCGTGGCCATTCGCGGGACTGCAGGGCTCAAAGTTGGAGGTACGTTTTTTTGTGCGAGTGCATTCATTACGCGAGTAAATACGGTATGCACTACAACATTACAGCATTAAATTCATACTGGAAAGGTTAAAGGTCTGTATGAAGCATTTCATATTACAGTGAAGCTATGTATGTCTAGGTGAAACCAAGATCAGTCTGTCTAATGTGTGCAGAAATGGTCATCATCATGACCTTCAGATGGAGCAAGCAGCAAGTGCTGCACAGTGTAGTACAAGGAGAAACAGAAGAGCATTATTGGCTGTGCCGTCATTGGTGGCGTTCTCTTTGTCGCAGCCTAGCATGCATACGCCAGTTTCTGTCAGCATAGCTAGGCCATGCCCCCATTGTGTGACCTCCCGAACAACAGGCAGCTTTCAAGGAATAGTGCCAACAGCAGCACTGTGAGAGAGCTCGTGTTTGCCATGCCACTGCAGCAGTCCAGCCACAAGAACGGGCCCCTGTAGCATAGCGCAAGCAGCGACTGTGCATTGAGACTTTCATGATTTGTCAGGATTAATCCTGTGATGAAAAGTTAGTCTAAATGTATCAGCTTCTCTGGTGAACAATTTGTATGGATAACTTGGGCAGTGATTACTTTATCAGATAATATCATAGAGTTGCATCATTATGTCTCTGCTTCGCTACATTGTTTCACATGCTATGACTGTTCGCTTTCAGGAAGTTTGCCACCATATATTATATTTTACTTTTTTTACTTTTTAATGAAGTTCTGGTGCCTAGCTGAAACGGTATCTACTTTTGCTAACTGTTTCACTGCTTGAACTCTTTGTTCCACTCTCCACTGCCACATACTGCGTTTTGGCCTTGTTATTCCTGCAGTCTGCAGTCATGAATTGGCATGAGGTTCAACAACTCATGGTTTTTCTGTTCTAGGCTTCCTCGAAAGACAGATGTTGAAAGGAAGATTGAAATTGTGCAGTTTGCCAGCAGTACACGGCAATTATTTGTTCGCCTGCTGGCACTTGTGAAATGGGCAGCAAGCGCAACCAAAGTGGAAAAATGTGCAGTAAGTGTCCTTCCACTATTATTCGCAGTACGATAGCCACATGGGAAAACTCAAGTCCACTTTGAGTGAGTGCACTAGTGGGCACACAGTGTCACCTTTGCAGTGCACTGCTACACAAGAAAGAGAAGTGTACTTCGGAAATTATAGCGACGTTTATGTCATGAAATACCGGCGGAGATCTCGGAGCGTTAATACCGAGCGTGGGGGAGGGAGTGAGAGACGCTTGACGACGGTAGCGTTTTGTGCATAGCAAACCAACTTCTATAACACGGCAAACCCAAAAGTGAACAAAAATATATACAAGCAGAGAATAGCTAATACATAAAATTCCTCCTAATTGAAACTGACTAATTAACCTAACAAATCCTCAAGTCTCAATTTGGCACGGCGCTTAGTCCTAAGTCTGGCCACATTGGCTTCGCCGACGCCGTCGCGAGTAGCACATGGAACGCTCTTACGTGCTCGGCGCTGTTTCCTTCATGGCAAAGTCCGTCGCCGGTCCGGACCTAGTCTAGTTGACTCCCAGTTGTCACCGGCCTCCCTTGCGTCGTCCAGAGGGTATCGCTTGCTGCCGTAGCCGACGCCTGGTCAAGTCGCTACGTCGCGTCTCCCTGAATTAGGCATAAACCCCGGAGGCCTAAGTACGAGTACGGCCTCTCGCTCGATGTAGCGGCATGACCTGGTGAATTGCTGCTGGCCAACCCCTTGAAGGGGGATTGTTGACGGTGCGCCAGGAACCGTCCGCTGCAGGACCTCCAAAGAGCCTCGCCCGAATGTTGTCGAGGTCCACGGCCACACGATGGGGTACCAGCGTCCCGGCTCCCGAACCGAACACCTCGTCCCGTCGGCAGAGCGTAGCTGCCGATGCGTCCTTCCTCGGCGGTCGCCACTCAGACAATTCCCAGCTCAGCGCTTTGTCATCTCCGATCGTGGCGCGGGTCACGTGCCATGAAGCCCACCGTCAGCCAACCACGAACACCAGCGTGTCACCGGCGCGTGCACTCTGGCGCCTTTCCGTTACTTAGCACGCCATCTCTCGTACTTCGCCCTGTGGCGCATGCCCTGGGCCCTTTTACTCATGACAGGTTATAGGTGAGTCAGTAGGGCAGTGGGTTTTGAGGCACATGCCTGTTAACTAACAACATATTTTTGCCATAAACACAAGGCACCTACACATGTGCAACAAAGTAAACGACGTGGCCCATGCCACTGTTGGACAGCATATGCTCTGGCATGCCCCTGGCAGCCGGGGCTATGTAGTGGCTGAAAGCAAGAGTACTAAAATAACTTTTTTTAGTACTATGCATTTTAATACTTCGTCATGTTTCTGATAACAAAGGTCATGGTTTAAAAGTACTACTGACCACCTGTGAATATTATTTTTAAAAATTTGAGCCTTTGCTGCTGAGGCTACACACTTCGGTGCAGTGAAGTATGTTCGCCGACGAGTGTGCTTTGCACTAAGTGTCACTGCGCATTCCTGTACGACAACAAATTTGGCGAAAATAGCTCAGCTTCCTGTTTCACTTTGGACTTCAGGGCTTTGTTTTCGGTTGGACTTCAGGACTTTGGAATGACACTGTGGGGATGTGCTAGTTATGCAATAACTTTTTTGTCCGTGTTTAACAGTACATTTGCCCATAGTTAGACATGGTATTATTAAAAAAGTATTTGAAAATTATTCAAAAAATATTTGATTCGAACTTGAACTAAATACTCTAATTCACTTCGCACTCAAGATTTTGCTACTCGCACAGGTCTAGAGAAAAGCATAAACAAAGTGGTGTCGAAAGAACAGACAGTCTCTTGGACCAGTCACCTGGCGCGAGAACCAGCTGAGATGTGGCTGCTCAGCTGGTGTAAGCTCTTGTTTGGGTGAGGCATCTTGAGGATGGCTTCTTTGGACTGGGTGCCCTAGTGAAGAAGCGCTGCCTCAAACACTGAACCTCACACTCTGCCACTCCATGAGTCACGCTTACGAGCTAGGCCACAATGGCCGCCACCGTCGCCGCATGTCCAGTCGTCATCCTCTTCGCCCCCGCATGGCACACACTTGCGAAATTCACGTAATGATTGCCACCACTCGGCACCCATATTTACGTTTGTGTTTGATTTCTTCCGCGCACCATATACAGCTGAGACCGCTTATAACGTAACCGCTTATAGTGCAGGACCGGCTACGTTGCGGTTTTTTTCTGACCCCCATTTACTCTCCCATAGAACTTAATGTATACGCATATCGCTTATTGTGCAGCTCATGTGAGATGAAAGACCGGTTATAATGCGGCTGCCAGGAAATCCGCGGACAACTGAGGTTGCAAGCAGGCTTCACCATGGAAGTGCGCCGCTCGAGAAGAGCGCAATGAATCGCCATGGAGAAGGAAAAAGCGCGGAACGAATGAAGAAGGAACGGAGCGAAGAAAAAAAAAGAAGAATAAAGGCCGTGGTAGCAGTGCATCGCGGGCACACCCTGTGAGGATAGGATTGCCAAGGCGACGGAGAATGCTGCTACAGTCGTTTGTCAGCTCCGAACGTGCGCTCCGCACAAAATGGGCGCCCGCGATCGCATGATGTTCATGTTGCCGCTGTTTGTCTCCAGCTTTTTTTTGTTAATTATTTCACACGCACTGCCCTTGAATGACCCCGCCAGCGTGATTTCTTGTGCACCCAATCCCTGTGTTGTCAAGGGCAAGCTTACCGTGGGGCGTGCCGCCCGCGACTCCACAAACTAGGCCTAACGAGCGCTACCTTTTCGGTGCTGGCTGCAGATAGGGTGCCGTGGCCGACTGTGGTTCATGGTGGCATTTAAAACGCGGACGAATTGCTTTGACAACAGAAGCGAGAGAATGGATGGCAGGTGCACCACTCGAATGGCGGTTTGTGGTCGCTACGTTTTTCACATCGTGCACACGTCAGAGAAAACGGAGGATAGTGTGCAGTAATTGGTTCCTGTTTCTGTGCAGTCTGGTTCCGTGGGAAGTTCACATAAACGGCGACTTCGCTATAGCACCTTTTCTTTTCTTTCTTTCTTTCTTTTTCTTTTTTTTTTGCACCGTGCGGCCGCGGACTTAAACCTTTGAAATATCCAGATTTTTCTTTATTTTCTCTTTAAGCGGGTGAAAGCAGCCGGTTGCGCGCTTCGAGTATCTAACACGCGCCGCTACCTGCTCGACGGTTTTTACACACATGTAGACTTTGAAAAATGTTGTTTTGGTTACAGTGCGGTACCGCTGGTAGTGCGGGTATTCGCGATTCCGGCGACTTATGTTGTAAGCGGTCTATGCTGTATTATGACATGCACAACCATATTCATTGCGTTTCATCGAGGTGTGTTGTAAGTTGATTTCGTATAGGTGCTAATTAAAACAGACTACTGCATTGAAGAATAACATGCATACTTCATCTTGTGCACTTACTGTGCTTAAAATTTTGCTTCTGGGCTTGGAATTTCTCTTTGGAGCTTTTGTGCTATTTTGATGAATGGTACAGCTCGTTTTTCGTGATAATTTATTTAGATTGATTGCAGTAACACTTACTAGATTCGTTAGCATTAACAGCTGAGCTGTTATTCTACACATGTGGTGTATGTTAATTGAATGGCATTGTGAGTATTGGCTGAACTTTTGTGATGCGGACCGCAAGTACATGTGTGCGATTTTTGGGGCAGTGTTCATGTGTCATGTGCCAGCATATCACAGTGCACGTCAGTCATGCTAACTTATAAATTCTAATCTATTGAAATGTTATTTTATATCCCTGCTGCTGAAGAACATTGTGGGATTTTTGGACAAGCAGAACATGCTGTTTGTGGAGACTGCCGACATTCTGGCCATGATGGCGAGAGAGACACTTGTTCAAGCAAGGTGGGTGTTCCACCTATTTCTGGATTACTTATAGTTGATCCAGAGCTAGGAAGCATCGTGATACAACAGTATGGTGATAGTATCTTAGAAATACCTTTCAGTATCTATTTCCGTATTGATCCGAGGGCCGTGGGATTGTATCCTGGCCGCGGCGGCTGCATTTTTATGGAGGCAAACTGCTGAGGCCCGTGTACTGCGCGATGTCAGTGCATGTTAAAGAACCGCTGATGGTCGAAATTTCTGGAACCCTTCACTACGGTGTCTCTCATAATCAGATCGTGGTTTGAGACGTTAAACCCCAGAAATCAATCAACTTCCATATTGAGATGCATTTGAAAAAATATATTTGTATTACTATAGTGAAATACATTTATGATATATTGGTTGTATTGCAATACTATGCTGGATGGGGGTATTTTTTTGTTATGTTTTTTGTCGGAAATGAGTGAATATGTTTCAAGGGGCGAAGTAAGACATTTCTGTTTAAAGGCAAGTAAACACGGGCGTTGGCCTTTATTAGCTGGGAGATTAAGAGACTTCATCTTCTGAACAGTCAGTATAGACCCATGAAAGACCAGAAGTGTTTCGGTGCTGGGTACGTAGGTGACCCGAGAAGAACTATTGCCATGCTGCAGAATTACTTGGCAATCAGGGCAGTGCTTATTCATCATAACATGAACACGTGCTCGTCTCCAGGTGTAGAGACTTCTCTTGTTGGTGAGTGTTGTGTCAAGGCCCAGCCAATTCTTTCTCGAAGACAGCCCGTTTGAGCTGCTGTTCCTCAATTGAAATTTATGCAACAACCTTCTCACTAAAACCAATGTTGTGGGAAAAATGGATCTACACCTTTTCTTAACTCACAGGTGTTCATTGGTGATTTGAGCCAAAAGCTTGACTTGCTAGTTTCATTCACAGTGCTGCAGCCTTATTCATAATATTATGCTGCACTTATAAATAATTGTTTTCTGAAGCATCAGAACAGCTGAAATAAAAGAAAAATGGAAGCCAGTTCCATGCCTGTGCAACCTGAGTAAACAGCAGAGCTGGCATGGCATGTGAGTGCCACCGCCTTGCGAATGTGGAATGAAATCTTTCGTTGTTCTTCCTTCATCTATCTATCTTTCTATAGCATCTCCTTCTTCTTTCTTCTCTCTGTCAGCTTTGTCTCTTTATATATTGCACTCTCACTTCCTTTTCCACCTCCTGGCCACCTCTTGCTGTATTAGACTGTATATGGCTATGCTATTGTTTGCCCTCTCACCTACTCCTTTTTCTCCTCCTTTCCCTCCTTTTCCTTATATGTCAGTCTCCCTCACTTTTACTTACCTTTCGCATCTGCTTGCTAAACTATAATGTGGAAGGAGTGCTCCACCTTTTCCCCTCCCCCTTTCATCCCTCCATAGCCTCACATCACACCTCCTCATCGTCACCTCTCATTCCCACCACCTTGCTGCGCTATACTATGCATGGCTGTGATATGCTAAGAGCTGCCAGGAATGTCCCCATTTCCTGTGGTGCATAAGCTGCCTTAAAATCCTGAAAAAGTGCCATCCCTTTGGCGAGAGATAATTCAACAAATTTATAGAGGGGAGGGGGGTCCTTGCACTGCCGAAGATAGAAAAAGAATGCAGAGCAGTTCTTTTCATTATTATCTGTGGAATAAGTGCACTTACTGTTCTTATTCTACTTCATTGCTCTTGAAGCTGTTAAACAACTCTGATTAAGATGTGCAAGTTGTGGGCCCGGGGGCCCGTGCAGCACCGAACAATAAATTCATGCTAGGAGCTGATGCAGCTCACATCTATCCGTTCCGTCAGGCAACTTAGAGCTATTCTAGTTCACTCTTGTCCGATGAAAATGGCAACTCGCAAAGCCTATCACGTCCTAGCTATGTAGTCCTGGCTGGCTATGCAGATGAGAAGTACTGTCTGGTGCAGCCATTATCATGCCTTGGCAAAAGTGCAGTTAACAAATTTCTTTTCTTTACTTAAGTTCGTCATTTCTTATAATTTATTGTGCAACCTGGGTGCATGAGTGAAGAGAAGAAAGAAGTCTGAGAAAATGTCTCCGCCTTTATCTGGCAGTAGGCTGAGGACACGAGTGCAAGAGGAGAAGGAAGTGCGATAAAATGCCTCCTCATTTTTGTAGTAGGCTGAGGGCATGAGCACGAGAGAAGAAAGAACTGCACGTGTAAATGCTGTTGCGCTACAAATGCCACACATTAGGCATTTCGCGGGAGAAGTGCATGTACACTTATTTCGTGACGTCAGTGATGTTACTTCCAGCTGCTGATAAACAACATAGTCCTATATCTGCATGCTTATATCTATATTCCTGTATCTGTATTCCGGGTTACCCTTTGCCTTTCTTTTGTTTAAATGTTTCCAAAATGTCCCGTTGCATCAAAGGCAGATGTATCTCAGTCTCTGTATTCTAGGCTTCCAGCACATGCAGTTAAACGTGCCTGTAACGAATTTCGATATAATGGATTCCTCAACATTACAAAATATTTCAATTGCAATTTTCGATGTATTTCAATTTGCTGCTGCAACTCCATAGAAGAACATGTATTTGCAACCTCTATACCGGGTGTTCAAAGTTAAGCTTTATGATTTTTTTAAAATTAGGCGCTCGAAGGCACGTGAGAACCACTTGTGCAAATAAGTTAAGCGGCCAGGGGGACAGAAAGTTAGATGATAATTATCGCTGTCAGCAGCCCAATTAACTAAAATTTAATAATTAACTTTTTACTGGCTGCGGTAAGTTGGCATGTTTATATTGAAAAAATGTAGGCAGTGGTGTTTGTACACAGTTTCAGTTGGAAGATTTTTTCTAGCACGCCTGTGCTCCGAGATATCCGGCTCCAAAGTTTACTTGTCTTTCGCATGATTACGCATGCAAGAGGGTGAGGGTCCGCGCAAAGCTCCTCCCTAAAGTGACGCATCTGTCGTGTGCGCTGTTTAGTGTGTGAAGAGGGTGGAAGCGTAGGCATAGGTGATAACAGTTACCCTTGCCCTCTCGGCCGGCGAAATCAAAATGTGACAGCGCGGTGCGCCATGAGCCTTACGCGTGATCCTGATGAACGCGATAACAGGAGACCATTTTTCGTGACGTTTTTTCGTGACTTTAGATCACACGGAGACATCTTCTTGTGAACGCGTTAGCTTGACCGTCCTGTACTAGGGTGCCTCCGGTAGCACAGCGTCTCGGCATTGAAGGTCTACCAAGGAAATCCACGTGCAGTCCTTTCGAACTAATATGGCTGCTTCTGGCGTGAGGTATTCTACCAAAGAAAAAGTAGACGTGGTGCTTGCAATGGCTGAAATGAATGGCAACGCTTCGTTAGCAATGGAGCTTTACGCGTCTCGCCACCCACACCGTCCCCTTCCAACAAGGCCCACTTTCATAAACCTATTTCGACGCTTTTGCACAACAGGCTCTGTCCACCTTCCAAGACGGACCACGAAGGCAATCGTCGATGAAGACTTTGAAATCGACGTTGTCGCGTGCGTAACCTCGATGCCAGAGCTCAGCATCCGACAGATTGCCAATAAGTGCAGTCGCAGCGTCGGAACAGTCACAAATGTTCTAAGAAAGCACAAGTTCCATCCATATCACGTTTACCTTCATCAGGACCTAAATGAGGCGGACTTTGAAAGGCGAGTTGACTTCTGCAATTGGGGCCTCATCAAAACTGATCAAGAAAATGACTTTTTGCACAGAATAATTTGGACTGATGAAGCTCGGTTTTGCCGAAATGGAAGTGTTAATCTTCACAACGCCCATTATAGGGCACAAAAAAACCCACACTGGCTGAGGCAGCACAAGCACCTAGTTCGCTGGAGTGTGAATGTGTGGTGCGGCATACTCGGGGACAGGATCATCGGACCTCACTTTTTTGAGGACAACTTGAATGGAAAGATGTACACAGAAGAAATATTAGGTGTTGTCATTGATGACCTTGTCTGCAGTCTTTCCCTGAATGACCTGCGCCAAGTATGGTTTCAGCACGATGGAGCACCACCACATTTTTCTACCAGGGCGAAGAACTGGTTGGACAGACGTTTTCCACAACAGTGGATTGGGCGCGCAGGAGCGATGTTTTGGCCACCAAGATCTCCTGACCTTTCTCCGCTCGACTTTTCCCTTTGGGGCTACGTTAAAGATTGAGTTTACGTAACAGAGCCCAGCGATGTTAATGACATGAAGGACAGAATAACATCTGCCTGTGCGAGTATTCCTGCAGAAGTAGTGCGCCGAGTCATCGAGTCGACGCGAGAGCAGTTCATGCTTTGCGTTGCTGCCGAAGGCAGGCATTTTGAACACTTTTTGGGGCATTGACGTCTTGAGAGGTGAAGAGTTTCGATGAGATTTGTGCATGACCGAAATAAGCTTACGTAGCAGCAGGAAATATGCGTTAGCAAGGATAAAACTGTTTCAGTTATTATTGGTGGAGTTGTTGCTCTTGATTTCAATAAAAGTTACAGTACTCGGACATTAGCAGTCACGCTATTCACGTAGCCCAGGCAACGACCGCGCACGCTTCTCTAGTCATTATTACGCATGCGCACTGGCATCCAGATTCTCCGCTCGCACCATTATCTCGGCATGGTATCTGCCACTATCGTTAGAGGCTCTGCAGTTGCGTGTTACGACACTGGTTGCAAGGGTTCTTCGATTTTTTATTTCGCCGGCCGAGAGGGCAAGGGTAACTGTTATCACCTATGCCTACGCTTCCACCCTCTTCACACACTAAACAGCGCACACGACAGATGCGTCACTTTAGGGAGGAGCTTTGCGCGGACCCTCACCCTCTTGCATGCGTAATCATGCGAAAGACAAGTAAACTTTGGAGCCGGATATCTCGGAGCACAGGCGTGCTAGAAAAAATCTTCCAACTGAAACTGTGTACAAACACCACTGCCTACATTTTTTCAATATAAACATGCCAACTTACCGCAGCCAGTAAAAAGTTAATTATTAAATTTTAGTTAATTGGGCTGCTGACAGCGATAATTATCATCTAACTTTCTGTCCCCCTGGCCGCTTAACTTATTTGCACAAGTGGTTCTCACGTGCCTTCGAGCGCCTAATTTTAAAAAAATCATAAAGCTTAACTTTGAACACCCGGTATAATGAAGTGGCAGCGAGAGGCACCCTTGATATAACAAATTCCTGTCTACCAGCCACCTAAATTTCGCCTCAAATATTGAGCAGCAAGCAGACCTATTCATAGGGCTACCCCATCGACGACGGAGCATGAAGCGATGCCATTGTGAATGGTGCTCACACAGCTGCGGCGGCAGCCTCGCTTCTGCAGAGTGCCGCCAGTGCAACACAAGGTGGGATGACGCTGCTGTGCAGGGGCCCACTTTCTTCCCAGCTACTCTGCGTCACTTGAGCAGCCGACGTAATTCTTGCCGCCGCAGCTGTGTTCTTCCCTCCTCCCTTCAGACCCTGTATCAGATCCCAGCGGCATGCATGCCAGCAGTGCCGCCACTCACCACTGTAGCTTTCTGTGTCTCTTTTTTTATTTACCCTTTATGGCACTTGCAGTCACATTTCTTCTTCTTTTTTTTTTGCCACACGATGCGCAATCATGCAACTTGGCTCCTGTGTCCATGCATTCGGTCACTTAGGTGTGTCATTGCAAGGAACAGTTCCTCGACGGAGAAGCAGCCCACTGTCACGCAGAGTTTGGGTTTCATCACATGCGAGTACAGCAGCCCTGGACTATGCTGCTTTGCATTATTTTTTATTTTTCGTTTGCGCGCGACTGCGTCGTTCCTACCAAAGAGATACTGGATGAAGTGCTGGTGGAAAGTGTCCGATATCACTGTGATGGCGACTTATCTTCATGTGTCGATTCAAGCTGTGCCCTCCGCGTTTTTCCGGAGGGCACAGCTTTGCCATGAAATAGACGGGTTCTGGGTTAGATCTATCTCCAGGTGCCCCTTTGTTTGATTTGCTTGTTTCTTTTTCTAATTTGCATGCCGAAACTTCACATAACGAGAACCTCCCTGTAATGAAATTTTTTTGGTATTTGTCAATTTCGTTATATCCAGATTTAACTGTATTTCTACATCTGTATTCTGGAATACTTTTCTCAGTATCTGTGCCCTGCCCTGGGTTGTTCAAATGCTTGTTGCATGTGCCAGTGATTGCCACATGTACAGTCTGTTTCACACTTAGGGGAAATCTCGGAGCACCTTGCAATGTGATTCGGCCATGCGGCCAACAGGATGTGGCCATGGTTCAAGGCTGCACGCATCGAGTGTCTGCGCCTGTGCATGCAGCTGCTGCTGGCCGACTCCAGCGCTTGCTGCCTCATGGCTGCATCGTGTTGCAAGGCACTACGAGATTTTCCCTAAGTGTGAAACAGACTGTACAATCGCCACTCCTTAAGTACGCAGATCTACCGCAGCAACTTCATTATCGGCTCAGGTGCTGTGCTTTAGGTGGAAACTTGAGGTCCAAAGGTGGATCTTATGGTAGACCAGCAACTGCTGCATTACATTTCTTTTCTGGTCAGGGCTGGGGCTGTGGAATCATGCAATGCTTCTGCTGCTGTTAGGCTGCTGTTTCTAACAAGTATTTCGGTATACAAATGACCATATTTCCCTGATGCATCTCTCTTTGGTTTCCTGCAGGTTGCCTAGCTTTCACATACCATGTGCTGTTGAGGTTCTAACATTGGGCACATACTCCAGGCTGCCCACATGCATTCGGGTAAGTGCCATGTAACACTTGCACAACAGCTCTTTGGGACTTGTGGTTAAATGCCTTTGCTCGAATTAACTGAAAGAAACAGCCATCAGTTCCCCATGAAAGTTGCTTCATTAATGCATTTTAGTCTTTATAGACTACAATGGAATCTTTTTGCAAGAGACGCTGTTGCAAGAGACACTTGGTTATAAGAGACGTTTGAAAATGGTTTGTTTGGCTTTCCTACGTTTGCCATGTTAACTACATTCATACCAGAGATATGTTTACAAGAGACACCTTTGTTGCTAAGGGCAATTTTTTCAGGCTCCTAGAGTAAATTCTTCACTATTTAGAAGAGCCGCAACGTGGACATGTTCACATTGTGCACCTCCAGTGCTCCGAAGAATTTACAGATCATGCAATCCTCTTGCAAGTACAGTATCGTGCATGTCCCCTTGAGGATGGACTAGAAAAGGAGGAAGATAACGAGAACATTGCAGGGAAGAAAATATATAGAGTTGAAGCTGACCAACATCCAAGAACGCTTCATAGGTAGTGTGAGCAGCAGGGAGGCTCACAAAGAAAAGTGCTTTACGTCCAGAAGTTGGGAAGGAAGCTAATACAATCTGCAGTCTCTAAAAAACAAACTGCTTCCTCAATCCACTCTGAGTGGTTTTGTGTAGATGTCTCAACAAACTTCGGTGATTATGCATAACAAAGTGATCTTGTGGTCCCTCAGTGTTTTGAATCTTTGGTTACAAGAGGCATGTTTTCTGGCTACCTTGAATGTCTTTCATAACGAGGTTTTACTGTAGTTATAGTTTGATATCATGTAATGGCTGCATTGGTATGTTTTGGCTAAAATGATTTATTTATTTATTTATCTATTTATTTACTCATTTATTTATTTATTATTTCAATGCCCTCAAGGACCGGGGACCCATGGGGCCGTTACAGGCTCAAGGCCCACAGGGTTGTTACAGAGAGAGTCGGCTACATTTTTGTTGAAATTCATTCAGAAGTTCAAGAGTTATATTATTTCATAGTTTGAACTTCGATTTCCAAAACACGCCAGCTGCTTGGCTGTCTTTAAACTGCTACCTTGCCATCATAATTAGCACATTGACTTGAGATGGTATGTATGCTGCATTATGTCCTACAATTCGCGACTCCATCTAAATGCTCGCCACCTAGCGGACGCTGCTGGAACCAGCCGATCCAAGGTCGACCTCGAAACGCGGCGTGGTATCGCATTACCGCGGGCTGTAAAACAGCTCTATAGTTCCTTAATCGACGCCATGCTGCCTCGAAGCAGCCTGAAAAAGAAAGAATCCTCATCAAAAGACTTGTTGCGTGCCTCAGTGCGTGTCATCGCGATGCAAAGACGGCAACATGTCATTTCATCGGTTCCCTGAAGAAGCAGACGACATTTCGCGCCGGGCAACATGGATTAGGAACTTGCGCGTCCGCAAGAAGGTGATGAGAACTATAATACGAGTTAGGAAAGCTCGCAAAAAGAGCCATTATTTGTGTTGCAGTAAACGTTCACTTATCGTCTGTTTCACTGGCACTGTCTCCCGAAAGCCCCTTGTTGATGTCTTTTCACAGAACATTTTCAGTGCCATAAACTGTGTTAGGAGTGCCGCTATTCTTAAAAGGGCAACTGGCGAACTTCTCGTGGATGCTTCATCCTGCAGTGCCGACGGCATATTAAGGCACACCGGCGTCTGATCAGCATTGCCGATGTGGCCCACCTGGTAGTCATTCTTCTGTAGCTTTATCACATGCTGCTGAAATCTTTTCTTTGTAGCTTTCAAAGAATTTCTACAATAATGACATCCAACAGGAAAGGAAATCTAGTGCAGCACATGGAATGCCTTGCTCTTACTTTCAGTTCTGGTAGGTCAGTGTTGACAGCTGAGTGAGCATCCCGTTAGCGTCGGGCAAAGGCAGTCAGCTCCATTCTTTGGCTCCGTTCTTTGGCTTACAGGCACTTCTCAGGCAGCTGCACGGAAAGGTTGCCTCATTTCGCTTTCTCAAATTATGCCCTCGGTGATGCCGGACTGCCGCTCTGTGGTGCAGTTCCTGTTGGTCTTGGCTTCTAAAATACTCTTCCTTTGAAAGGCGGGTACTGCTTTCGCAGTCCCAACATTGTGTGAGATAAACTTCAAATGAACATGTCAAATGCTGATCCTTGGCATGGTCAGACTGATGCTCACTGAAACAAGGAGCAGCCATTTGCAGCAGCATACTGATACCACCGCTAGATGTGGCATTCTCTGCTTTGGGTATTCATGATGGCAATGGTATTGAGTAACAATGAAACTGAAACTGCAAATTCTGGGCTGAAAGCTCTGGGATCCGCATATAATGAGGCAGAAATTTCACATAGCAAAATCTTCAAAAAAAAAAGAAAAAAAAAAGAAGGAAAACCTTGTATTGTGTGTGAGTTTTTACGGTAATTTTTTGGTGCTTTCTTTACAGTGTGCTTCCCTGCATTATCAGAGTAGGACATGTGCAGTTTGTAAATATGAAAGCCGTACTATATTTCCATTATGTATCCGCAGGACAAGATTGTGCCTCCTGACCCTATCACCCCTGCAGAGCGAAAAAGCACTCTGCAACGGCTGGGTCAGATTATCCAGTATCGTCTTGTCTCATCAGACCTGCCTTCCCAGATGAGATCACACAGAATTGGCAAGTTCTCTGAGACTTTGCAATGTTAACATACATTGTGATTGCAAATTGTGTCATAATTTCATAACATGTTTTTGCTTTAGCAGCTGAGCTATCCCTATGTAATGCCGACTATGAAGCATTGTATTCAAAATTTTCACATGCACTTTTTAGAAAACTTTCACTGTGTACCTTTTTCTCCAGTGCTGCACCTAAGCACTTGTCTGCATGCATGGAGGTATTATCATTACAGTTTGACTATATCTGTCAGCAAGCTGTGTAAGTAGCATGTACAGTAGACTCCTCTTAAACGGAACTCGAAGGGGATCCAAAAAACTGTTCCATTTATCAGAAGTTCCATTTAAGCAAAGTACACATATTTCATGAACAAAAAACTTTTAATTTGTACCAACCCCACCTTACTCATCTGGTTGAGTAGGGGAAAAAAAGGAGTGAAGTGTGGTTTGCTTGGCATGCTTCAGTTGTTTTTTCAAAATGTAAGCACCCATGCCTGACAAGCTAGCCAGAAATTCTGGACTACCCTCATGCTCAAAATAGTGCTGCAAAAGTTCAACAGCCTCTTTAGCTGCACTGTCCGACGGCACCACTGCACTGGCAATGTCATCACATTCATCACTGGAGGAAGACTGATCGTCAGCTTGCACTTCAGTTATCATTTCTTCAAGCGTCTCCTCACGACAGGTACTAATGTTTTCATCAATTGTTTCGTAGTCCTGTCGTGTGAAAGGGGCAGAGGGCACAGCCTGATTGAACACTGCATCAGCATCACCATCAGCAGGGCTTTCCTCTTCATCCGCTAGTGGTTCTCGTGCTTGAAATCCCGCATGATGAAAGCACCTTTGGATGGTTGTTGCCTTCACTTGCTCCCAGGCATGGTACAAAATATGAATGGCTCCCAACAAATCCAAATTGTAGGTCTTTTCAGTGTCTGCACAAAGCAGCATTCGGTGAAGCAGCTGCCTGCGGTAGTGAACTTTCACATTGTGAATCACCCCTTGATCCATAGGCTGGATCACTGCTGTTGCGTTGGCTGGCAAGAACTCGAGGCTGATCGACTTCAGTCCTTCAACGTGGCCGTGGGCAGGGCAATTATCCAGGATAAAAATAACCTTCCTGCCTTGCCTCGCAAATCTTGAATCTTCCACCCGCAGCCAGTTTTCGAAAATTGCCATCGTCATCCACGCTCTTCCGTTAGCATGATAGGTAACGGGAAGGTTTCGAACGCCCTTAAAGCAACGGGGATGCTTCGATTTTCCAATCACCAACAGCTTCAATTTTTCGTCTCCGGCCATATTTGCACCCACCAGCACAGTAACGCGCTCCTTACTGTGTTTCCCACCGCTGCAGGCTTCGCCTTTGAAAGTGAGAGTCTTTGATGGGAGCGCTTTATAAAAAAGGCCCATCTCGTCGACGTTGAATACGTCTCGCGGCTCATACATCGCTAAAATTTCCTGAAGCCGTCCCTGCTGCCAGTCGGTGCAAACGTCCCGGTTGACTGCAGCACTCTCACCTGAGATTGCCTTGAAAACTAGTCCGTGGCGTTTCTTGAAACGGCTAAGCCATCCGTCGCTTACGGCGAAGTTCTCAACACCCATGTGCAGGGCAATCTCTCGCGCCTTCTGCTCCAGAATGGGTCCGCTTATTGGGAAATTGGAACTCCGCGCACGTTTGAACCACACAAAAAGAACTTTTTCTAGTTCTTCATACGGCGTCGTCCGCATCCGCATCCGCTTAGACGTAAAGGTCCCATTCTTGACGGCACCTTCGATCGTCTCTTTGTTTTTCAAGATGCGCGACAACGTCGACTTGGGGATGTTAAATTTTTTTGCCACCTCTGTCTTGGACAAGCCGCTGCGATCGAGCTCTTGAAGAATTTGGAGCTTCTTTTCAAGCGAGAGAGCTTGATGCGGCCGCTTCTTCGTGCTCTCCATTGTGCCTATCCACCACACTTAGTCACACGTGTAGGCCTAACGCACAACCGACACTGACCGACACGGCTCGCACGCTCCTGCTGCAGCACAATCCAGTGTGGGTACGGCTGCTGGATTGGCTTGTCTCACTATGGCGTTGACTTCGACAATACATTTCATGGTTGTGAGACTACTTTTTGGCGTGAGGAAAGCCTGTGCTGTGCTTAGCATTTGTGCCGTTTAACCGTAGATGACCAATAAGTAGTGTTTCGATTAACCGAAAAATTTTACTGTGCCGGACATAGGAATCCAGCCAAATGATCCCGTTTAATTCCGTTAACAAGGCATTTTCGTTTAACCGAGTTTCGTTTATTGGGAGTCCACTGTAAAAAGATTTAAAAGCTGTCAGCGCTTTCTGTGAGGAACTGGTTGGCCTACTCAATTTCATGCTTGCTCTGATGGTGACACATTTTTGTGCCATCATAGGCCACCCTAGCTGCCATTTTTCCAATGACATAGATTGTTCACGCATCCAACCAAAATGTAAGGAATCAAAATGTGTGTCTTATACTTGCTGTGGTGGTTGAGCCGTACGTTATGCCATTTTACTGCAATTCCATTTGTTTGTGCCTAGTTGCACTCATTCAAGAGTGGCTAGTGCCAATTGCGTCACAGTTCGCTGTTTCACCTGCTTGCATGGCAGTGGGGATATTTTGGGCTAAATATTCTTGGTCTAGCAACAAAGACTTTTGCAGCTTTTCCATGATTGTTACGTAAGTGCTACCACTTTCCCTGTTTCTGCAGATGTTCTTTTTCTCATCGCATAATCGGCCTAAGTTTCAGAGCTGCTGAGTGTGTGTAGGACCTCTTTTTTCATCAGTTTCACAAGTCCTCTCTAGACTGGAAGCTCATTGCTTGTGGTCAGAAACTTGCAGTGGTAATGCACTTTTATATTTCTTGGCTGCTATCTGTGTCATAATACCATAGCGCTACTGCTTTAAGCACTGTGCTGTGTATGCTATGTCTTAAGGAAAATGATTTGGATGTGAAAATGTTTATTTGTTAATTTTGAACAAAAAAGAATTAGTGAAGGTTGTACTAGTGGCACAAGGCTAGCGAAGTAGATGGGCACTTGGCTGGTCCGGGTTTGTCACTGGAACACCCGCATTTCATCGTGGTTTGACGCTTTGGGAAACACCTCACAAAGCACTGCGAGGCCCAGCAAACATTTCTCAAAGTGTCGTACCGAGCACGGCGTAAAGACATTCACGTCGAACTGCGAACGGTGACAGACACAGCACGCAGCATCGACGTAATGTGCACATTCCAATGGTCGCCCTTGCACTATAGCATGTAGTTCGTAAAAGCATAGCCCCCGAGATTTGGGGCCTCAAGATGTCATTATTGTGGTGCCAATCTTGAGGCCATGTTTTCATTAGTTGCGATCTGCTACAAAGCGATAAATGCAATTGCAAAGATTAACGACAAAAATCATCATCGGTCTTCAGTGCTTGTTTTGGTCATGTTACACTCTTACAGGCTTGCGTTCGTCTCCTCTTCATGGTGGTCGACCTGTAGTTTAATCCGTTGAACTAATGATTTATCTTCCTGGAAAGATACAAATGCTGATTTGTGCTTGAAGCCTAGTCAAGCGAACGTCCATTGTGAACTGTTTTCGTAAGTGCACTTTGTGGTGAGAAGTGATGACATCGTGTGGGTCGTCGCTGCTGACAATGGCATCGGGTGCCTTGATGAATTTTTGTGAGTTAATACGTTCTCTGGAGTTCTCTCGGATAGGCTTACAGCGAGGGACTTTATTGATGCCAATGCCAATGCTAATCCCTCTGCAGCTTGCCAGTGCCAATGGCGAGCTGTGGGGGGATCGGACCCAAACAGTGATGAAAGCCTACGCTGTTGCTAGGTGATTTTGTACCATGCACTGAGAACACGCGCCGGAATTCTCATTCATTCGCTGCTGTTGTGGTGTAATCGAAGGTGCTTGATTTACTGAGAATAGCTGAGGAACTTGATGGCCCACAAGACTATTAAAGCCAAGCTTACATTTCTTAATGCGAAATAAAATACGATTGTTTTCACGTTCGTCTTTTGCGTATTGTAGGCAAATTGGTAAGCTACCGCATGTTGTAGCTTCAGCAAACAAATCTGAGATGTGCGCTGTTTTATGATGAGCTTCGAATAGGGGTATTTTTTATTTCAAATTATCAATGAATTATCGATATATTGAACTATTTTCATGATCCCCTTCAAGTTCGATATATCCGGGATCGACTGTATTACAACAGATTTGCATGTTGTTGGTCAACAGTCCACAGACCTCAACATTGTTATCAGCTACAACAAAATCAGCACAGCAAAGTATTTATTAATCACTGCAGGATTGGATTCTACAATCACTGTCGTCACCAAGGGTAGCAGTTGTACCACCTGCTGAATTCCTTCCTTCTTTCCTTTACTTCTTAAAAATATTTTTAAAGGGTCTCAGTACTGTGTCCAAGAGGGGAAAATGAATTGACTGAAGCATCATGGCGTTAAAACTTTACTAGTTTCCCTTCCATAACAATGTATGATTTCTAGCCAGGATTTCTCAACCCATTCAAGGGGAGTTCATTGTACAACATATTTTGAATTATTGGAAGGAGACCATATTTGGTTAGCAGACTTCCCGAGAATGGGCCAAAGTCAAATTTTCCTGATAGCATCTTCACAATTCTATTGGAGAAGAAAGAAATTTCCTTTTGTTTCTTCTTTTTTTTGTGTTTTCTTTCACTTTCATCTCTGGACCCTTCTGTAGATTTGTTTTAGTTTATGAGTGCACACTTTGGTTTTAGTTTGCATGAAATCTGTTTATCAATGCATACACAATCTCAACTTCGTGCCTGCATTTTGGTAACTGTATGTTCTGTGACATTGTCTTTTACAGAAAATGGAAGGGTAACATTTCATGTGGAGCACGAATTTGAAGTGAGTTTTGGCTTTGCTACTTCTAGCGATTGCATATCTGGCCACTTTCATTGTGGTTTACTTGGTTTTTGAAAATATCAATGCATCATAAAAACACTAGCTGCTAGTAATTCACAGCAATCTGTAGGTGCAAGCTGTTTCTTTTGGCTTTGTAGGTGTGGCTGATACCAGTTTTTGAAACAAATATGCATTCATTATATTAATAATACGAGGTGTACCAGATAATGTTCACTAAGCTGTTAAAAACCCAATACACCAGCTGCACAGTACGAGGCATGAAAGTTGGCAGGAACATTGTAAATGGACTTTAATACATCCTGTTCAATTGCTTTTAGTACATGTACAGAACTACTTGGAAGCATACAGCAGTCGGCATTAGCGTTTGCTTCTGCTAACCATGAGCTAGGTACCGTATTTGCTCGATTCTACCGCGCCCTCGACTGTAACGCGCACCTGTTTCCTGCGAGAAAAAAAAAAAAAAGAAAGTTAAACATCGATTGTAATGCACAACACACACACACACACACAAAAAACAAGTCCTTAGTAATCAACTTTCTCACATTCATAAAAACAAATGCTGTACTCGCGTAATGAACTCACTCGCATAATAAACACACCGCCAACTTTGAACCCTGCAGTCCTGTGAACGGCCATGCTGTGGGTTTCCTGCTTCACTTGATCCACGGCGTCGCGAAGACATTAGGCGCGCCGATTCATAACTTCTGTGTCCCAATAAAACTGCCACACGTTGCTGGGCTTAGCTACATGCAAACGGCGGTAACATCATTTACTCGCAGTGCTGCATTCCTCCGTGCTGTTGTAGTTCTTCCATGTCCGCTGCCACCTGCTGCCATGCATGCTGCGCAGGCTGGCGCAGCTAAGCCTAAGCATGGTTGGGTTGTGGTCTCCGCCGAGATTGCCGCAGTGCACTCTTGGGCGCCAAGCAGCGCGCATGACTGAGAGGCTCAGGTTCAGCACAGATATGTGGGAGAAATGCGATGATGAGGTGGTTTATGTGCGGTGATGAGAAACATTGTCCCATTACGGCCACTGGCGAACGCTATCAAAAGCTTGTGAGGCTGGGCGTCTTGGAGATTGCATCGGCGACGTAGTGACTTCGATTGGCCCAAATGTGATGGTGAGCAATTTTGCATGCGGTGGTGGAAAACATCTCTTCTACCACTATGACGAAAGTGCCTAAATTATTGACAAAGACTTTAGTTATGCTACTGAATGCTGAATACTGAATCCAGTAGCACTGAACGCTGATGCAGCTGGGTGTCTCTAAGATTGCATCGGTGAAATAGCGACCTTTTTCTTGCTCGCTGCAAGCTAGCATGGCAAGAATGATTGGCCTGCGCATTGTGTATGTCATGGCTGCAGGACGTATGGGACCAGTGGTGACATAGAAGCTGTAGAAACTGTATGTGTAGCGAAGACATCCGCATGCTACTCGTTCGTTTTTTTGCAGTTGGCTGTTCAACAGCGTCGTCATTTTTCCAGTTTTGTGGCGCTGTGGGCTAACCATGCGTTAAATGGAACCGAAAGGCCGTCGCATTGGTACACAGCACAGCCACCATAAAGGCTGCCACAGCGGGTGTTGAGTCGCATAGTACCCACGTCGTAGCCCTTTTTACTGTTTTTTAAATAAAATTTCATTGCATGCATTTCTCTGAGCATTACCACAGGTTGCAATGCTGTCCTTTTATGCGTTAACATGGTTTGCTCACTCCAAAAATGTTTTCATAAATTTTGCTCCACATAATTAATGCACCTTCCAACTTTGCTTCTGTTTTCTGAGGAAAAAAAGTGTGTTCATTATGTGAGCAAATACGGTGTTTACCCGACACCAATATATGCAAAAAGCTGTCCCATTGAAATGTTACTAGATAAGACCTGTAGCTCATTTTGCTTTATACAGTTGAATCTCATTAATTCGAACACCCTTAATTCGAACTTCCGGTTTATTCGAACTGACGCTGGGGTCCCGGCAAAGTTATGTGTATTTCAATGGCCGAAAACGCCCGGTAATTCGAACGCGCAAGCATCTGCGACGGTTAATTCGAACATGCCGCGCTCCGAAAAATCCTCGAATCACGTGGCGGCGCCTACGACTAGGGTATTTCCGTTGGTATTTCTGACCCCGCCGCGGAGAAACAGCGTAATAGCGCCCCCCCTCCCTCCCCTTCACGCTTCATTCGTCAAGGTGGCACGGACATTGAACACTGGCACGGGAAGAAAGAAAGAAAAACGCGCACAGCAGGCGACGCCAATGTGACGGCACAACTCGCGGGGAGACCGGGGGCCCCTTTGCCTCTCTCCTCTGAGGAAAGAGTCGATTCCGGTTATGGCCTTCGCTGCTTGAGCATCCAGGAAAGAATGAAAGATGCGGTTATCTGCGTTGTCGGGGCATGGCCGCTGACTCTTTCCTCCGTTTTCTCCGAGGAGAGAGCCGCGCGGCAGCTCTTCCCTTTTTGTCTGCCCGTAACCAAAAAAAAAAACCAACTTACCGAGTGATGACGTGTTGCGTAGCCTCCTCGCCTGGTCAGCCTGGCTGTGAAAAAAAGCAATCGCAGAAAAAAGCCGCGGCAGTGGACAGCTGGAGAGTATTCGTTCGTGGTCGTTCTTTCATGGTCGTTCTACGGCGCTGTATTATAAACTGCTCCCGAACTAGACGATTACTTTTCAAGGCGACGATTGTGCCAATGGCAAGCGAAGCAAGGAGAGGCTGACGGTACTGGTGTGCGCAAATGCGATGGGCACGGAGCGTTGCCGGTTGCTAGTGGTCGGTAAGTCGGCCAAGCCTCGCTGTTTTAAGGGCGTGAAGACCTTGCCAGTCGATTACGTCGCCAACAAGAAATCATGGATAACTATGGACATTTTTTCAGACTGGGTGCGTACTCTGGACGGAAAGTTTACCGCGAAAGGCCAGGACGTACTCTTCGTTCACAACTGCATGGCGCACTGCGACTCGTCTGGTTTTTCTGCCGAAAAACATGACGGCTGTGCTCCAGCCCATGGATATGCGAGTCATTAAAAATTTGAAAACTCTCTACAGGTGCCATACCGTGGAACAGATGCTATTTTGCATGGACAGCGACAAAACGTATGCCGTCGACCTCCTCAGCGCTATCCATATCCTTGCCGCTGCGTGGGCCTCCATTAAGCCAGACACCATCAGCAACTGTTTCCGGCGATGTGGGTTTGGCGAACCCGTGGCCAGTGGTGATGTGGATCAGGCCAATGATTCGGTGCAGACTTCATCGGACGATGGCGATAACTGCGTGTCCGAAAGGGGCAGCAGTGTTCTTCCGAACGGCGTGACCTTTGAGGGCTACGTGAATGCGGACGCGGGTGTAGAGATCTGTGGTGTCGTCACCGACGCCGAGATCCTACAAGCCATGTGCCCTGAACAGAGTGTTTCAGGGGACCCTTCTACTCCCAGTGGCGAGGACTGTGATGCCAACGACGAAGTACCCCCTGCCCCTTCGACTCCAACGAACGCAAGTTGCGTCGGCGCTGGACTTAGCCGCGGGCTACTTCTCTTTCCAGCAAAATGCAGATGCTGGTTTAGAACTCGTTAGCAAGCTTCAAGACATCTTCATTGACTCATTGCGGGAAAAACGTGTGCAGACGCGCATAACTGACTACTTTGTATGGTGTAGTTGGAAGTGAAAATACGGGCGAATAAATCTTTGTGTGCTTCCCACTCGTGGTTCGCTCATTGCACATGTGCCGCTGCAGGTGAGTGCTCAATTCAAGGAGCTTTCTTTAATTTGAACTTCTTTTAATTCGAACATATTTTCGGGCCCCTTCGAGTTCGAATTATCGAGATTCGACTGTATACTGTTTGGACACCTATGGAAACCAATAAAATGAAAATTCTGGAAAAAAAAAAGTAAAAATGGCTATGGGCAGCTGTGCTGTTTTGTCAAGGTTGGCAAAAGTAGCAAGGTAATCCAAGAGGGTTGCCTAGTGGAAAAGTAAAACTATTTGTTAGGTGGCAGGCAGCATTCTCACATGTTTTGTTATTGTTTTGCATTGTGATGGTTTTAGCACTGATTGGTTGAAAGAGCAAGGTGCCTTATTCTCGGTGGGACAAATGATTTCAAGTTGCAGGTAGTAGTCTCTGTTAGAACATTAATCTGTGTGTCTATCCCACCTATCATTGTACAGCAAATGTTGCTGAGTGAAATTTTCAGGCTTGCTAATTTTTATGTGAAATACTTTAGCCTGTGTTCTGGTCTGAGCTGCTGCACCTCTGTCTTATTTAATGCAAGTTTTGTACTATGACAGTACTATGTGCACGTTGAGAACTTATTCATGTTGTCTCGTGGCCTTTTTTTTTTTTTTTTCTTTTTTTGTTGGACAACAGCTTCAAGCAGTGTTCAGGGCAAAGAGCTGTGCTGGGCCAGTATTTTGTGGCAGTGTATTTTCCAATGGTAATGTTTTTCAGCTCTTCATTAGTGATCAGAGTGACAGTCCGACCATGTTGTAAAACTGTGAACAAGGGTTGATATGAATGTTGCAAGGTTGTGTGAAAAACATTCCTACGAAACAGTGGCCCCGTTGTCCTTCTTTGTTGTGTTGTTAAAAGCTCAATTTGCATAAAATGTAAAGTGCATAGTGTTGAGCTATTCCAAGTCATGTTGTAACCACTTAGGCACTAAAAGAGATGTGTTAGTGTGCTATTTAGTATATTGTATTTCACCCGTGGTTTTTTGTCCTCCAGCTGCGCTTTACTAATTCACAATGCTACTTCTGAACAGGTGTCACTCACGCTAATGGGAGATGGGGCTCACATTCCTTGGAGGCTTTTGGACATCGATATTCTGGTGGAGGACAAAGAGACGGGAGGTGAGCCCGATCTATCTGCAAGTGGCTGTTTCTTATGCTAGTGTGCGTGCTGTTTTTATGTCTTAGCGCCTAGAAGAAAGTGACTTTTAGTGTGTTCAAAGTTAATTTTGGAGAATTGTTATTGTACCAGCAACACACACTGTATCCAGGCAGCTGTAGGATTACGTCAGGTGCCATGTCTGCTCAGCTTGTTGGCACATTAGAACAGAATTTATGCTTAAATGAAAAAGCTGAATCTATTGTTGCTTCAAATATTCAGCGCTACTTTTTAGATGCAGACAGTACATTTAACACACAGGACGGGCGCTACTCCAACTATGTTTATTAAAACCACACAAGTGACCCTTTATAGCAAATGTAGACAATGAGCGCATGCGCGAGGCCAATGAAAAAACCTAGATTAATACATCTATCAGCCCTTATTTAGTACAGTCGGCTCCCGTTAATACGAAGTTGACGGGGACCGCGAAAAACTTCGAATTAACCAAACTTCCAATTAACCAAAGCGGACAAAAATGGCCATTTTTATTAATTCATTTGGAAAAGAAATCTGTCTGTTATTGCCATCTGCTTCTGCTCGCGGCATCTTGCCGCGAAGAGCAAGTTCAGCAGGCTGTAGACGTGGCAGAGTGCTTCCTCGGCGTTGCTCTCTGCAGCAAAAAACCGCTGCGCGAGGGCAAGGCCCGTAGCTACATCAGCAGCCGTAGGTTGCGGCTCCCTTGAAACACCGTCGTGCAAGTCACTTTCGTAAGCAGCCTTGTTGGGCCGAACGATCCCGAGTATTTATTTCGGTGTCCGTCAGCGGCACCACACGTTTCAACTTGACTGTCAACAGCAACATATTCTCCAAAAGGGACATCACCGAGAGCTGGTTGAAGACTATCGTCGTCAAGTTCGGTTGTGTGCGCTTCCCCCGCTGGAGAAGACGAACCACCTCCATCTCTCGAGGCACTTGCACTAAAACCGCAGGTCCTGAAGCAGTTCGCGATCGTCTCCTCTTTAACGCGACGCCATGCTCGCGCTAGCATGTGGATAGCACTGAGGACGCTCACTTCGCACTGCGTGGAGTTATCCATGCACAAAAGCATCCACTCAAGAAGGTGCTTCCGGTACAGCCATCCATCGGACGAAGAAAAATTTTTAATGTCTAATATCGCCGCAAGCGATAAGGCTTTTGCTGCTACGATATCGCCACTGAGCCAAAGTTGGTTGCTCCGGGCCTTCCTAATCGAAATGAGCAATGCTTGCTCTAACTCCGGGTGGGCACCGGTGCGCGTTCTCTTGCATGACATTTTAAATTACTCGTTCTCAAATGCTCGAGTATCGAGCGCTTGTTTACGTTCGAGAGGGTTAGGCTTGGTGCCGTGCTTACGTGCGATGTCCTGCTTGGCGTTGCCTCCTTCCTAAACGTCTTTCAAAATCTTGACTTTAGTCGCCAACTCAAGCGTACGATAAGGTCCGCGAGTTGCCATTGCCGCGACTGTGCAACGATGCTGGCGGGCTGATTAACACACGAAGAAACATACAGATAGGCCTAGCACGTCAACACGACCATGCGAGGCTGGGTAACCCTGCCGCCTCGTCATTTTCGGCGCTGTCGTCAGCTGCGATGCCGATGGTGCCAGTACCTAACATTGATGCTTCATGAACTGTGGCGCTGTAGTCAGCTGCGATGCTAGCGATGTAAATTCGGCACGCAACTCTGGTTTTCATTTTAATAATACGGATTTTCTCAAAAATTACGATCATCTCAAGCCATGAGATTGATAAATAACTTCTAATTAACCGACACTTTAGACTTCTAACTTCTAATTATCGAGCATTTTTTTCTATTGGTTTGCATGCATAACTGACGGGACCCAGACTTCACTTCCAATTAACCGAAAATTCCAATTAGGCGACTTCGAGTTATCGGGAGTTGACTGTAATCCAATCTCGCAGTCACGCAAGCAGATAGATGTGGTGCTGATGCATGTGTTGCCCTTCTTCTTGATAAAGTGCGCTTCTGATATTTCGCGGGCCAATTGGTCTTTACTGCGACTTAAAATATTTATTCCATGAAGTTGTGGCTCACAATCCGGGCAATTGCTGGAATAGGCGGGCAGGTTTAGGCATCTCGCTGACTCATTCTGCAATGAGTGCTGATGTTCCTTGGCGCGCTGGTTAACACAGCGGCCCGTCTGACCCACGTACACTTTTCCACACGATAGTGGTATTCCGTAAACTGCGCGGGTGGAACATCGTCCAACCGGCTCCGTGTGCTTCTTTCCACAGCCGTGAGGAGCCTTGCCGCCACCGCAGACCCTAGGGCACAGCTTGGCCAATTTTTGTGGGGCAGAGAAGACAATCGGCACACCGTACTTGTTGCCAACCCTTTTCAAGTTATGAGACACCCTATGCATGTAGGGGATCACCACAGGTTTGGCGTCGCGACGTTCTTGTCTCCGAGGCTTCTTCCTTCCCTTGAGTTTCTGCATAAGCGACTCCATCACGGCTGTCAGTACGTGGTCAGGGTACCCTGCTTTCAGCAACCTCGCTACCTCACCCTTGAAGCTTGCCAGCATCATGTGAGGGCACGACTTGAGGAGGGCCGATTCAAGCGAGAGGGTCGCGATAGCCCTTTTTACATTCTTGGACTGAGCCGAATCAAATGGTAAAAAATCTTTCTTTGCTCTAGGACGATAACACCAGCAAACACACCTATCCCTGAACTTGATGTAAAGGTCCGGAAATTGTTGGCCATTTTCTTTTGGTAGCTCATACGTAAATGACAACCCTAGGAGGGCTGTCATTTACGTATGAGCTACCAAAAGAAAATGACAGCCCCAAAGAAAATGACAACACGAGCTTCTCTGCTGTCCCGATGAGTGACACTTGCTGTCAACTGACACCACCTAGACCTAGACCTGCTCCGGAGCCTTACCAAACGTCCCGACTCCTCAGTCGAACTACTACCAGGCGTCACAACGCGCTTCTGAGCACTACAGCCGGACTCCACATGATGCGGCCCCGCTTAATTCACGCTGTGATTCACCAGTATGCTTCACTTGCGGTGTTCGAGGGCATATTTCACGTTTCTGTCATCGCCCACACCGCGGACCACGCTTTTCGACGTACACCGCCCGCTTGAACGATGAAGCGCCCTCTGCAGTTGGCGGCCCTCATCTGCGGCGGCCATCATCTACCCGATTTCGCCGTGACTCCCCCGCCTCCGACCGAAGCCTTACGCCGCCGCCGAAATGACCACGCCGTTCACCGTCACCACGTCGCTGGTCGCCTTCCCCGCCTCAGCTGGGAAACTAGCTGATGCGACCGATGGAGGTGCGGTCGCGGGACGGTCAGATACGCCAATTCCTCCATGTGCTGTTATGCTAAAGAACAAAGTGCGCGTGTGTGTAGACGGTGTAAATACAACAGCTCTTGTGGACACTGGTGCAGTAACCTCAGTTATGAGCCTTCAGTTTAAGGATCGGTTTTTAGGACATAAAGTCATGTTCGCGGGGCATCGCAAAGAAACTTTTCGCGGAGTTGGGGGTGAAACGTTGCGTCCTGTAGGTGTGTGTCCTGTAGGTGTGTGTTCTGAACTGGAAACGCCGTTTGTTATTCGCGATGGTCTGCTATATCGCAAGAATTATTCTGACAGCGGAGCTCCGCTGTTTCTCGTCGTTCCGGGGTGCCTGCGCCTTGCGGTTCTCAGGGCCATGCACGATGACATTACGGCCGGACACCTCGGATTTGCTCGGACGCTTCATCGCATTCGACAACGCTTCTGTTGGCCGCAACAATGGGAGATGACCAAGCAGTACGTGGCCAGTTGCGATGTGTGCCAGTGTCACAAACCCCCGACTACCTCCCCTGCGGGCATGCTGCAGCCAGTGAAGCCACCGACGTCACCGTTTGAAAAAGTGGGCATAGATTTACTCGGCCCTTTCCCTAAATCTTCAAGTGGCCGCTGCTGGATAATCATATGTGTCGACTATTTGACACGTTTTACGGAGACTATGGCACTTGTTTCAGCCACAGCCTCAGATGTGTCGTCATTTCTGCTGCATTCGATTATCCTCCGCCCCGGAGCCCCCCGTGTGGTGATAAGTGATCATGGTCCGCAGTTCACCGCTGACGTTGTAGAAGAATTACTGCGGCTCTGCGGATCTCAATATCGGCATTCCACACCTTACCATCCGCAAACGAATGGGCTAACGGAGTGCACCAATCGCACTATTATTACCATGATCTCCATGTACGTCTCAGCTGACCATAAGAACTGGGATGCTGTCCTACCTTTCATTACGTACGCTTTTAACACTGTGTCATGGGAGAAGTGCGAGTCTGTGGTGTTTGTTCCTGTGGCGAACCCGCAATGGAAAGAGCGGCCACAAACAAAAGCCGGCTCAGCACGTGAGCCGGTGAGGATGACGACGACGGGCGGAGAAATGCGGCCGTTAGGAAAAAGAAAAGACGGAGCGTGGCACGTGGCGCGTGCACGTGAAGGCGCCATATGAGGAGAAGCGAGGTGGCGTTCCAGCAGGGCGGACGTGCCAGGGGAGCTCTCCGCCAGAACCACGGTCGCGGCGTAGTCCCGAGTGGCTGGCGGGTGCCAAGAGTCGGGGTGTATGGCTCCGCTTGGCAAAGAGCTCCTGACGTCGTCTCCTTCCGTCACCTGACGAGCCGCCCGAGCTTCCGACAGCACCGTCGGGTGTAGGCCCGAGTACTGTCCTGCCTCTTCAGGCCACGAGGTCCTTGCGTACCGTGCCGGCTTCGGTGCCTCGTCGTCCCTACGCTGGCACCGTGGGGACAACAGTGTAGACGCTACACTACTCGACGACCTCCGACTCGCGCCAACGCTCCATCTGCGTGGACTTCCCCCCGCACACATCGACCAGCCTCGGTGAGACTTTCGAACTGTGACTTTGCTCGCGTGTTTCTTTGTTTCCTGTTCCATGTTCTGAAGTGCTGCGTTCCCTTTATTCATTGAGTTGGTTCGTTCCATGCCGTTGTTCGTGGTTGTTTTCGTTTTTGTGTTTGCTATTAAATCTTCACAGAAAGCAGCCTCGCCGTATTCCTGAACGCGTTGCGATCGTAAGACGCAACGTGCGTCCTCACCTAATTCTCAAAGAACCCCATCACACACTGCTAGACATGAAGTCACAGGGTATGCTCCTTTCTTTCTGCTTTACGCCCGTCACCCCCGAGCTTCCTCAATACCATGCTTCCATTCTCGACTAACGAAGACATTAGTGTCGCGCAGACTTTGTGTCGTGCCGAGGAAGCATGTCGACTTGCTCGGCTCCGAACCCTCTCGTTAAATGCCCATGCCAAGGCCCGTTACGACGCAAGACACCGTCCGCTTACTTTCGCCAAAGGCGATTTTGTTTGGCTGTGAACACCAGTTCGAAGAAAGGGCCTATGCTAAAAGCTTCTCTCGAAATATTCAGGCCCATTTGTCATACTGAACTGCTTGAGTGATGTGACATATGTCGTCGCCAAGGTCACGGCTAACAGCCGCTGTTCCCGCAAGACGCAGTGGCGCACGTCGCGCGACTGAGGCCCTGCGATAGACGACGCATATTATGACTCGCTCGGCGAGCTTCGTCTGCGCCGGAGGAAAATGTAACGTAGCGCTGGAGGAGCGTGAAGGACGACAAAGAAGAGAGCGTGTGAGGTTTTTGAGGGATCGGCAGCTTTTGACCGCCAATGTTTTCGCTCATCGGCTCTCACCATTCGCTTTGTAAATAAATCCATCGTCACATTCGTAACAATAATGATGACCAATGAAAACAATGATGATCATTATGAAAACAATAATGACCGTGCAGCTCTGAAGGCATGCGGCTACCATTACAGTCAATAAATCGTGACGGCCAACAAGTTCATAAAAAGGAAAGGAGTAGTTTTGCTAGTTGTGATTTCGCATCACGCATTTGCAGCATATTACACTTGAAATGCTTAGAGGGCCGTCTTAACGACTCGGGTGGTAGCCAAATACATCGGAATCGGCGATAGTTTGGTGCCAACACATAGTGCATATGTTTGCCTGGAATAGAGGAAGAGTCACAGCTGAATTCATCTGTATATAATGTTTTGTTGCAATGAAATTATGTTGAGAGAATTGTTTTGTGTATCTTGCCAAGTTTCATTGTGTGGTAGGACATAAGCATATGCTCTTTTGTGCAGCTGTCAGTATTTAGCTGTACAGTATTTAGCTGTAGCGAGATAAAATTTAAGCATACGCTTAATTGCAGATTGTAGATCCCTGGTGCATCCACTACAAGTGCAGTTCATTCACCAGCTTATCCAGGCTCGACTCGTGGACAACCCAAAACCCCTGCACGAGCTCTACACCTGTCTACGTATCCTTGCCTCATATATATGCCTATGCCTCCACGAGTAATCTAGATGAATGTGACGTGAGGAAGCACATTCAAGCTTAGTTAGTCTGAATGGTTTGTATCACTACGCACATGTTACTAAAGGTGCTAGAACATAGTATTTTGCAGCACTCTCGCAAAAAGTATTAGTGTAGGAAATTTGTGCTACCTGAGTTTTTGTGAGTTGCAGTAAAATCATATTGTTTTGCAACACTAAACAGGCGATGAGGGAAGTTGCACCACAACGACAGCTACCTGTGAATAGCATACCTAAACCATCCCAATATTTCATTTCATTTCATTTTCATTAGACCCCAGAGGGGTATTACATAAGGGGTGGTTATACAAATAATAAATGGCAAAACAAATAACTATAGTTGTCCACAAAATAATCTCATTAGTTCTTCGATGAAGGCAGGAGAGGCGGTGATAGCTGCGATGTGGTTTGGAAGGCCGTTCCAGTCTTTAGCTGTGCGAACCCTGCACAGCTAAATATATTAAAACACCAGTTTTGCCTCACTCAACGGTTGTCTATCTTTGCTAAAAGATCGCTCTGGTTTGGTGCCAGACAGGATTTGGTATGAACACATTGTCTTGAAACTACATTTCATGTTTTTATCCATTGATTGTTCATTCAACGTATGATGTGACCAGCTTGAGAAATGAACATAGCTTCTCTTGACTTCAGGGTCATGGAAATTGAGCTTTATGGTGTTGCAGAATAAATGACCACATCCTTTCAATGGTCAGTTTTGCTTGCAGGATACTTGAAAGTGTGTTGCACGTAATGCCACTGGCTGTAAGTCTATTCATGCTTGTAAATGTCCCATAGCAACAACAGAAATGCCAACTTTGGCACTGATGTGTGGCACATGTGGAGTGCAAAACTAGAGTGCACAACATCTGTGCACTGACGCAGCTGTGCACTGTTGCCTTTTATTGACACTGCATTTGACATCTAATGGCCTCCGGGATTTGACAGTGCATTTTGGCAGCCGATGCCTACTAACTTCACCGCTGCCATAACATGACAGACACTGCACTACTTTGGCAGCCACTGTCTATTGTGTGGAATGATACAGTGGAACCCCGTTCATACGTTTTTCAGTGGACCGGGGGAAATAAGCCATAACAGCCGGGAAAACGCAAGAGTGAGGAAAGCTCCGAAAATGAATGAGAATAGGGCCGCTTTGACTTCAATTTATTTCAGCAAGGTGAGCCATCTAGGTGGCCGATCGATAATTCGGACAGCCGCGCGGTACTGCCAGTGCCCCCATTGACTTGATGTGTTAAGACGACCGATATTTCGGACGGTTTCGATCTTGCTCTAAAATCGATAATTCGGACTTCGTTCGTTGCTGTTGAGTGCAGTGAATGAGCCACCATTATAGCCTCCAGCGCCCCAATGAGAGAAAGTATGGCCTCAGAGATTGCAATCAAAACTATGATCATTGAGGCTTAGTTCTAGCGTGATGCGCCAATTTTGGAGGAAAGTTGCCCCGTCACTGCGATCACCACATCCTGTTCTGGCACCCCGCGCGTGGTTTGTGATTGCGAGTGTGGCTTGTCGCGTCGGGTCCGCAATCGCTCGATAGCGCTTTCACGTTCCGTCTTCAGTGCTTGTTTACTGTATTTACCCACATAATTTGCGCACCCCTGATATTTAGCCAGCTGTACAAAAAAAAAAAATTCCTCGCATATTTTGCGCTTGCCCTACGGGCCGAACCAGCTCGCCAGCGCGCGCACGGACAGACTTTGGACAGCCGCGTGGCCGCGCCCCTCGCTGCACAGGCGAGCACGCAGTCATACACAAAAGGGGCTGCGAGTGCGACGTCCCTTTTTTGGATTCTTTTCTTCGGGATCCCCTGGAGCCCAAAGTACGGTCACTAGAATAAAAGCACGCAAATGGGGGCGATGAAAACGGCTGAAGCAGAGATCAAAGGCGCCCGGCCCATCTCCGTCGCTCGGAAGTGATAACATCAGCCCTATCGGGATGCCAGCCGTGGAAGCAGGGCCCCGCCCGTCTTTAACGAGCATGAAAAGACGCAAAGGCGAGGGGAGTGTCGCTCGGCTGCCGAGTGATCGCATGGCTGCCGAGTGACACTCCCTTCGCGCTATTTCGGCAGCCATCAGCGGGCGGCGATTCCTGCAAGCATGACCAAGACTGTCAAAAGTCAAATAAAAATAGTGGTGCCCGGGCAGGTACGGCGTGCCAGGTTGCGACACATCATGTGGGAATAGGCCCACAGTTGCGATGTAACAGTGGGGTTCGCAATACATGGGATCTTATCGGAGCTATGCCGGGACCAATGAAAAACAACGTAACAGCCGGGAAAACGCAGCATTGAGGAACGTAACTGCGGGGTTCCACTGTATTTGAAAGAGCGTTTATGAGAATTTGCATGTAGTTCAGCCATTTGACAACTATTACTGCTGTGGTTTCAGTTTACTGCCCCAGCCTGGGTTGTGGTGATGTTTTGTTATAGTGAAATCGCAGAGAAGCATGCTTGATTATATTTTGAAGTCGAAATTCATAATCTTCTATAAACGCGGAGTTGTTTTAAACAGGGAAGTTGAGAAGAAAATACTTTGTTTTACTTGGTGCTTCATTACTCTTAAGCCTCATAAATAAAAAGTTGGAGGAGGAGCCTAATTAGGGGGGGGGGGGGGGGTGAGAAGTGAATTGGAAGCCTGTGAGGGACAAAGTCGTTTTGTTAGGTGAACTGGCACAACAATTTTGCTTCATGAAAATGACGTTTCAAGTAAGTGCATCTCTATAGAAGTTTTTCCAATACTTAACTGTTGCACATCTTTATGACCAGGTTTGACTGTAATAAAGGTCTAGTTATAATTTTAGTGGTAGCCATTAGAATGTAGGCAACCCTAATGTTGATGGCAGACATTCATTGGTTGTGCACCTCTTATGGAGGTTTCCTAATCACCTCTTTCTGTCTGCATTTTAGGGGCGAAGCTCCATAGGGTGTGGGTCGTTCCCTCCTCTGTAGTAGTAGTAGTAGTAGTAGTAGTAGTAGTAGTAGTAGTAGTAGTAGTAGTAGTAGTAGTATGTATGTATGTATGTATGTATGTATGTATGTAGCCACCTCGCGCCGCCAGGAGGCTCGCGCTCGCCCTCGGCGCGTGCCTTCCGGCGCGAGCTCTCTCACTCTTCCATCTGCTGTCTTGTGAGAGAGAGAGACAGAGAGAGCGAAAGGCGCGCGTTGACTATGGAAACGCTCTTTCTTCGATGAACGCGCTACCAGCTCGCAAAGAAGGAGAACGCGCCCTCACCCGCGAGAGACAAGTTTGGCGCGGCAGCGTCTTCTAGCGAGTTTCTTGATTGAAAAATGCCGACTTTCGCGCTGGAGAACCGTTCACCGGCCACCCATATATATATATATATATATATATATATATATATATATATATATATATATATATATATATATATATAAAGGGAGATTTATTGGAGATCAAGGAGATGAAGCGGCTGCCGGTCGAAGGATCTGCCAAGCGCGTTCTCCGAGCTCGAGCTCCCTGCTGCACTGCACGATGATGCTGCTGCCTCTGCGCCGGTGCTCTTCTTCTTCATTACAATATATATATATATATATATATATAGATTCGTAGCGTGCGCGTTAACCAGATTAATCCGGAACTCGGCACGATCTACGATGAACCTCCGGAGCTTCGCTTACTCATCATCATTCACTCCGTGGATATGCTGTGAATTTTTTCTTTCCTCGGAGCACTAAAAGCTTAACACAATTTAAAAGCTAGGGATTTCTAAAGCGCCTTTCAAACAGAACTTGACTTCATTTGAGTTCTGTATGAATTAGATTTCTTTAGTTTCAATTACAGTTAGCCAGCTGCAGTTACAAAGGCGATGCCAATGCTGCCTTACTGCATGTTGATTGCAGTAAGGCAACAAAAATTGCGTTCTTTTCGCATAGCTTTGTGACATTGGATATAGAAGTGTGTGCATTGCAAGGGAGGCCAAAAGAACTCAAACTATTCATATGTTCTGTCATCAGCTATCGGAGTTAATGCATGTAATATTTGCTGATACCACTGGTGATGTTATGTACTCATTGTCTTTCCTGCTGTGCGAGTAAGTATTTTTTAACCAATGTTCATTGACTGTGGCAATTTTTTTGACAGTGTGAACATGTTGCTGCTGTTTGAGTTGTCATGTAAGCACACCTAGTTGTAAAACATACTCAAAAAAAGACTGTCGCAAACGGACCTTAACACACCTTTACCAGACTCCTTTTGCCTTAGTTTACAGTTGGAGGTAATTCATTCTCAGGTGAGACTTTACCCTTCTATTTCCTCTTTAATTTTTTTTCAGCACAGCTTACTAGAGTGAGGGCTATACATGCTTTTTGTTGGTATAGAAGTTGCAGTTGCAAAGTGTATGTGTTGTTCGACTGTGCTGGAATGAAGCGAGCAGGGGTCAAAAAGAATACATTTCATTTGATCAGTGAAGTGTTTTAATTATGCAATTATGCAATTACATACCCTAGCATGTATGAGAAATAGCGCACCCACGCACCTTTGTTTCCGAATCCCAAAGCCTTGCTTGCGTTCCTTTACCCTTTTTTCAGATATTTACGTGTTATAGAAAAATGAAATTATTACGGGTACAATTACCTTGTTTTTTTCTGGAAATGTAATTGTTTGCACTTACCAATTAATACCCAAAGGAAGCAATAAAAGAATTACAGAAAAGTAATTATCCACTTCGTTACATTTCTTCCAGTTTCTCAACATTGTAGAGGTAGAGTAAAATACTAGAAAGACCTGATGTGTCTCTTTCGCTGTGCTCAGTGCAGCCTTACGCGCATTGTTTCTGTTGCCTAACATCACTTATTGAAATTTTCTTCCATCAGCTTCACTTGTCTTTTTGTGGTAAGATTGGCAGTGACACTGAAGGCTTGCTCTATTTATGTTCTGTAGAAAGTAACGTAGGACCCGAATGCTCACATTTGGGCCCTATGTTAAGCTGTGTGCTATATGGTTGCTTGGGCTTCGAGAAGAGACACCTCTGCAAATGAATGAAAACGTGGAGAGACCACCACAATGAAGCCATAGCAGCACATTTTAATCAGTTGGCTAACGTTTGGGAAGTGGGAAGAAAAATACAGAGTACCTGGGTTTGCCTGAGTTAACCAGGGGGCTGCCGCATAGTATTACCTTGAATATTCATCTGTATTCATCTGCCAAATTCAATTGCTCAGAGCTGTGTTGCTTGTTGAAGGTTCCTATAAAAATACATCACTTACATGTAATTGATTACTGCCAAGTAAAATAGAGTAGTAATTAAAGAACCACCAGAAAATGTAACTGATTGCCAGTACTAGTTACAGTCAGTCTCATTGATTCTATCCGCCCCGCCATGGTTGTCTAGTGGTTACGGCACTGGGCTGCTGATTCGAAGGTCACCAGATCGAATCCTGGCCGCAGCGGCTGGATTTTGATGGAGATGAAATGTAGAGGCCCGAGTGCTGTGCAATGCCAGTGCATGTTAAAGAACCCCAGGTGGTCGAAATTTCCGGAGACCTCCACAGCGGTGTCTCATAATCAAAGCTGGTTTTGGGACGTTAAACCCCACTAATCAAATGCAATCAAATCATTGATTCTATCCTGCTTAAATTGTTTTATTATTTTTTTGGATGATACAAGCTTCTTTACTGGCTAGCACCCCGTAGGCACTGTGTATTTGCATGAGGTTGACACAGCTTTCAGATGATGTATTTTATTTTCTTGTTCCTGTGAACATTGTATCAGTGAGAACCCACTGCAGCTGTAACTCACTAGTACATACAAGTTTTTCATACTGATTTGCATATATATTTTTGTCTCGCATCTTGCATACCAGAACCTTAGCATGTAGAAAACCTAAATCTCTCTGTTATTCCACACAAGTAAGTGTGTATGCTGTAGTCAAACCTAGATACATCTCACCACTTATAACATATTATTGCAAATGGCTAAGATCCTCTTGAAGGTCTTTTGCAAAAGTATCAGGCTGGTGGTAGCGTATATTGAACTCCTGTACACCAATGCATTGTTCGTCCACATTGTGCTATTGGACACAATATAATAAGGGCAGGATTAACTCAAGTGCAACTATTCTAAATGTAAGTAATTGTTTTCATGTACCCATTGTTTTTCATTTTCACGCCATCCAACTTCCTGTGCCAGTTGGTACGGTTGTGTCGGGAGCGACTGGGTGATTTTGTTCGTGTTGAGGAGTACAAGGCAGGACAGAATCTGGTGGTGCAATACTGGAGGTGAGTTTTGACTTTGTTTAAACCCTGCTTTGCTGCTGTAGTGGTTACTGGTAAAGTTGTGTAGTCTGTCGTGGCTGATGTATACGGGAGTATGTGTAGGGTCACATGGGAAATGAAACAAAGCTAGCGCTCATAGCTGTGTTGAGCAATCCTTCTTGCTGTGATTGGGTTATGAATTAATAAGGTAATTTGTAGTGTCCTTGGACTGGGGTGGGGCTATAATGTGGTGAGTTACAGGAAAGTAGGTAACGAAAAAAAAAAAAAAAGCACTTGTTGTTCAGTGCTTACAGAAAAGAATCATAAAAGTCGAACATACAGCATGTACAGCATGACGGTAAATCGAAATAGTGTCCACTTGAGCAGTCATTCAGTAGATTGATCGATCGATTCATCGGTTCATCTGATTGGGTTGTGAAGCTGTAAAATGAACACTAATTTTACTTGAGAAGTAGGTTAAACAATGTGAAATCTGTAAATTTCATGTAAGTGCTCATTGCAGGCCGGCAGAATCCTGGCTGAAAACTTTTTTAGATGCTAAAAGTGGATGTAGGGAGAGTTCATGACATTCTAATTTTCTCTAAATGGACAATTTCTCCAATGCCATTTACTGCATATTTTGAAGAAATCTTCAACAGATTAGACTGGGACGAAACAGGGCTAAGGATTAAAGGGCCCCTAAACCACCCAGAGGTCAAAATTTAGTTGTGGTGTTGCTCTTGTGCCGGTGTTCGCAACGAACACGAAGCCGCAAGAATTTTTCGAAAGGGTGCCGAAATAGCCGAGTTACACGCGTTTGATTATTAAAACGCGGCGCTTGCTTGTTTCGCTCTCTCCTGCGCCACGCACCGCTGCTTGCCTGTGCCACCTCCTCGCCGAGTGCTCCTCCGAATGTCACGTGACATACATCGCTGATGACGCGCAGTCCACTTCCGGTTGACGCGCCTCCGCCGGGTTCCCGCGTTCGCTCAAGTGTTTTGTTGGTGCTGTGCCAACGCTCTGTGCTAGCGCTATCCGTTGTGCTCTGACAGTTGCTGCAGTTTCTAGTTGGCTGTACCTGACTTGCACTTGTGTAGCATAGCGCAGTTACAAATTCACAAGCGTGCATGCGCGAACACCACACGAACGACACACGACGAGGAAAAACAAACAGGCAGGGGCACGTGCATTTGCTAGCAGACTAACCGGAAGTCGAAGTTCTCCTTCGACCAATCAGCGGAGCTCGGACTCTTCTGACGTCACCAAAAACCACAATGTCGTCGCGTCTAACTTTGGCATGCCGGAAATGGTCGGCGAGAAGCACGGGCATGTTCTTCAAGTTTGTGGCGTGGCCACGGCGCATAGTGCTGCCGCATTTGACATCGTTCATCGTGGCGCCATTCTCAACTTGATGCGCGTGTTAACTTGACATGTTCAAAAAAAGGTCAGGGGTAGTTTAGGGGCCCTTTAACGCCGATTATTTGAGTAACTTACACTTTGCCTACGCATAGTACTCCTTAGCAATGATGGCAATGAAATGCAGAAGATGATTGAAGGCTTAAGCCGAGAAAGCGCTAAGGTAGGATTAAGGATGAACATGCAGAAAACAAAGAATACTAAGTGGCACGGCAGAAAAAACCACGTCTTCATGATTGAAAACCTGACATTAATGTCTCAGAATAATACCTATATCTAGGACAGCTACAGACAGGAGAATCCACCCATGTAAAAGTAATCCAGCGTAGAATAAACATGGGATGGGGCGCATACAGGAGACAGTCTCAACTCATGAACGGAAACCTACAACTGTTACTCAAGTGGAAATTATATAACTACTGCATTTTGCCAGTACTGACATACGGGGCAAACACTTGGAGAATTACAAAGAAGCTCGAGAGGAAGTTGGGCAACGGAACGAAAAATGATAGTCATTACAATAAGAGATTGGAAGACAGTCAAGTGGATCATGGAACAGGCAGGGGTTGCCAACATAATACTAATCGGTGTTAAGAAGAAAAAATGGACATGGGCAGGCTATGTGATGAGAAGGCTAGATAACCGATGGACAGTTAGAACGACGGAATGGATACCAAGAGAGGGTAAGCGTAGCCATGGACGACAGAGAGTAAGATGGGGGGACGAAATTAAGGAATTTGCAGCATCCATCAAATGGAATCAGCTCACTCAGGACCGGCAAGGATGGAGAGCATTGGGAGAGGCCTTCATCCTGCAGTGGACATGAGATAGGCTGATGATTATGATGACGATGATCATTGCAGGCCTGTAGAATCCTGGCTGAAAACTTCTTTAGATTCTAGAAGTGGATGTATAGAAATGTGTTGACATTCTAGTGTTCTTTAAATGGAACCGTTAAAGTAATACAATTTATTATTTCCCTATGGTGTACACTAATCTGAATTATAAGATTAAATAAGGACGTTAGGCCAGCCTTGATGCATTTGCGAAGTAGCTATTCTAGGCTTGCCTGGTGTGCCACTATCGCTTTATGTGCAATTTATATTTACTTATGCAATCTATTTTTGTTGGACTGGTTTATACCATTCTGAATGAGAGCAGCACATTCTAACAGAGGCCAGGAAATACTGGAATTCAGAATTCCCTCTGTGTCTAGATTTTCTGTGCCCACTGTGCGTAAGCTGTTCTCATTGATGCATTCTATGTGGGTAAAGAAGGGTAGAATCAGTCCTAGGTTTGTAATCTTGCAATCCCATCTCCTGTGAGCATGTGTCTTGGGCCAAATTGTTAGGAAAATAGATTGATTTGTTTTGCATGTACTACATGCATCAAGTCTCTCTCTTTGTTTTTTTAATCCCAGTTCACGTGCATTAGGCAGCAACAGTGAACACATCTTATCAAAGTGGAGAGCATTCACAATGGTTCTGAATCACTTTGAATATCATTATATTGCCCACATAGAGCAATAAGTGTGCTGTATGACTTTGTAAAATTTATGAAGGGATATGAGAGAAGCAGTTTGTGAACTGTGCCATGTGACACATTGCTGCTACTAGTTAGCCAAAAATTTAATGGACTAAGGCTTAGGCAGCCTGAGTGGCAGCAGGGTCATAACGCAGCCCACGCTACCTCCCTCGGCACGCTCAGGCCGAGAGTGCCCTGAGTGACGTTAAAATTCAACATCACTATCGCGTAGTGCCTTGTCACGGTTGACAAATTTTCCTCTAGCCACAAAGGTCGTGGTCCATTTACTTTTTTGGCCTTATGCACATGCTTGAGGCCTGTCTTCCACTCAGTTCAATGTAGCATCATCTGCTTGATATGCAGTAAGAATGTGGACACAGGAAACTTGAACATTTTTTGGACTAGCAGGACTGAGATCAAACAGCTTGCTCACAGTAAACCATGTCTAGTTGAATTAATAATAGTAAAGTGTTAATAACGGTAAGATGCATGTAGTGCTGCTTACCTCTCAACTTCTCCGTTTTGCACGGGAGACTCCCAGTCATGCAGGCACAGCCATAAATCTCCTGATAAGTAGCCCTATCCTCATAGTAGGTACGTAGTTACCTTTACAGGGGCCCTTACAGAAGCTTCATTACAGAACGCCAGCCTTCCCAGTGGTTGGTTGTTGGCTAGAGATGTACGTGTATTTAAATAGGGAAATAAGCTCGATATTCAGAATTACCATTCCCTTTCCATTACGTGCGCTGTATGTAAAACACTTGAACATATAATATCCAAGCAATTAGTAAAGCACACTGAGGGGAAAACAGTGAAAGCTCATTAATCTGACCCCCGGTAATTTGGAAACTGTTAATTCAACATGCGCGTGTGGTCCCTACAATTATACACCGGAGTCTGCAGAGTGGAACTCTTGTTAATTCGGCAAAATTTTAGCATGCATTAGTTAATCCAACCTAGCTTTGCAGCTGCAAGCTTGCCCAGTTGATGCAAAGAGAGCAAAAAAGATAGAGAGAAAAAACAACACTGCTAGGAGCATCGCTACTGTACAGCTGAAAAAAATTGCCTCGTAGGCCAACCGCATGGTCATGGTTTGTCAAGAGGAATTGCCAATTGAAACAGCTGATGCAACCGCAACCCCAGAAGTTGATGTTTGCTTCAATGACTTCAAGGCCTCCTGCCATGCTACTCGCCGATTACATATCCATTGATGATGGTGTTGCTGTTGCTGGGCAGCTGACCGAGGAGGAAATAATTCAGGATGTGGTAGGTGCCGAGAACGACGATTAGCCGGAAGTGATCATTGCGACAAACTACCCCAGCCATTGAAATGCGTGGTAAAAGAAGCCGCAGAAGCGCTGTCCATGCTGGAGGACTTTTGTGAGTGAACTCTGCATGGTGCGTGTGCCACGGAACATCTGACAGCTATTATGTCGCCACTCAAATTCACCTGAAATAAACAAACGAAGATTACAAACTTCTTTTGCAAATAAGGGTACGTCATGCTGGAGAAAATTTCGTGCTATTTGTTGTACATTCAATATTTCAAAGTATTCTAATTATCTATTCGAATATTTTTTGGCAATCCCATCAGTGTCAAATTAACAAACTTTTACTGTAATCCTTTTTATGTTAAACAACATGGTTTTCGTTATTGCTTATGAACCGTCACTCGCGTGCTCGAAACGGTCCATTCCATTGCCAAGGCCATTAGCTCTAAAGAACAAATTGACTTTATATCCCCAGATCTTTCAAAAGCATTTGTTAGAGTCCCGCATAAAAAACTTGAAAACCTTTACACATTTGCGATTAATGGATTGAAGCATACCTCAATTACAGAAAACAATTAGCTAAAACAGCCGGTGAATGTAGGTCTACATTGCCTTTAACATCGAGGGTTGCTCACGGCTTGGTGTTGGGACCCATTTTGTTTTTGCTGTATGTGAATGATATTGCAAACCATGTCGCTCCTAGCCTTGAAGTGATATTATTTGCTAATGACTGTCTGCTGTTTTGTAGTGTAAAAAGTGTCAGTGATCAAATTCTGCTTAATGAATCCCATATCCATATCCCAGGTGGGATATGGAGATCAACTTTGATAAGTCCACTTGCATAACACTTTTAAATAAGAAATCTCCCTTAAACTTTACTTACAGTTTCGATGGCAAGGAAATCAAACATGCAAAAGAATTTACATGCCTTGGTGTGAAAATCACAAACACTCTCAATTGGAAAGAAAACATCATTAGGATCTGAGGAACTCCTCTTATCAACAAACACAATCTGCAACAGCCCTGCTAACAAAGGCAGGACTACAAACGCTAAATGTCAGGAAAAAAATGTCCTGCTTCAAGTTCCTTATCAGCTGTCAGGCGGTAAACTTAATCTGGGCTCTTCACTGTACCTACTTCCACTTGGAAGATCTTCTTTTCACACCAATCACTGTCATGTCTTTTTTCCCTATAACTCGCGAGTTGATGTGTATAAATATTCATTTCTTGTGCTTGCAATAGCTGAATTACAATAGCCTTGGTCCGGGAGTATTCAGTGGTGTCGATAGCTTGGCTTTATTTGAACAAAATGTGGAGTTGTATTTTTCATGAGTCATAATTTTATTTATTTATTTTCCATACTGCCACTCTCAGCTGAGAGCAAAGCAGTTACATGGTTATACAGCATAGTGAAGAACATGCAAACATTGCATTATATAAGCAACAGAGGTTATAATGAACATAACAAAATGGCATGAAAAAAAAAAAAGCGCAGTTTGTCGCCGATGTTTCCTTTCCCTATTTTTATTCAGTATTCAATAATTACTGTTGCTAATGTGTTTATTTCTCCTCTTGTGTAGTTTTGTATGTTACAGTTGCAGATTTCACTCAATTGTATGTGCAAATCCCACCCTGTTAACAGCCTATACGTGATTACAGTATCCTAAATAAAAATAAAAAATAAAGTCATTGCTCATACCTAGTAGCTTTACTGGCAGTCATTTATAGCTGTCTGTGACATTATTGCTTCCCTGGGGTGCAGTAATGATGTTTGAGACTGTATGTTGTTTTTTGTGTGCCCCTTCTTTTCCCTCTGCAAATCTCGCAATTTTCGAGGTCCCCAGGTTGGCAGGTATGGTGTTATTGTATTATTATTAACTTATTCAATTTCTAGAACAAGTAACATTGATTTGCATCTTTTTATGTACAGTATGCCTGTTACCCCTAATTCACTGTCATGTGAATAATAAGTGATATGCGCATTTCTGTGTAAACTGCTACTTGTATCTTATGGAAAGAATGAAGCGCTAAAAAATGAAAGACAAAGAAGCAGGCTAAACACAGGACTGGCGTTTGTGGACACAAAAAAAAAACCCAATGTAGGAGAAATGTGGCTTAGTAGAAATTGTTGTTGGGCGATAAGTGCCAAACGATGAGCGCCAGTCCTGTGTTTAGCCTGCTTCTTTGTCTGTCGTTTTTTAGCGCTCCGTTTTTTTCCGTTTGCAGCATGAACCAACTCGCCCAACAACAAGTTCTACTAATACTCACATCTTGTTTCTAATGTAGGCCAATAGTATGCATAAATAAGTGAATAGACAATTGAAAGTTACTGTGTAATGTAAAGTACACACAAACAAGCAAGCATCTGTACTATCTGGAGGAACATATAATAAATATTCTCTGTAGGTAATGCTGTTGGTTGTAGATAAAATAATTTACCTGTTTTGTGTCCATCCTTCAGGGACCAGATGTCCAAGGAGCGGCACACGTACCAGCTTAACATCCATGTGGATCCAGTTGATCCTGGGAAGCCTCTTCGGGTGGCACATAACCCAATGCTTCCACACAAGGATGCTGTATGGGCAGACCAAGCTATCAAGGTAATGCTAGTACAGTAATCCCCCACTATAACAAAATCGGTTTACTCTAAATATCGCTTTATTCGAAAATTTTCCCAGTCCCGACTCAAACGCGTGCATTCTAGCGACAAACGACAGCGCAAAAAGGGCAAGGATGACAGAGAATGACCAGGACAGCGCAAAAAACGCAAGGATGACACAAAGAATGACCAGGACAAGTGATTGTCCAGGTCATTCTGAGAGTGAACTTGCAAGGCATGATAGCGTGGTTCCATAGCAGCGTGCCAACACGGATGTGATCCTTCCCATCACCATCACCAGCGTGCATGGTGGGCACCATTATGAAGTCAACGCACACTTCTGCAACCGTTTTTCTTCCTTTTGCTTCCTTTTGCAACCGTTTGCTTCCTGCAACCGTTTTTTGCACATAGCACGTGCAATGCTATTGCTGGCTGAAGGTCACCCAAGCAGCTGGAGTCCCTTTATGTTGGTGTAACTGGCTGCATCACTCGCTCGCTGGCGCTGCCACCCGTGTTCAGCTGTGGTTGAGCTGGGTTTAGCGCTGACAGTGCGTGCGTTGGGATCTGTGCCAGACTACTGCTGGCCGTGCAGTTGTGTGCTGTTGAAGTGCTTCGTGCTCTACGTGTGCTTTTGTGATGAACAGTTAGAATGGCTTTGCAAGTATCGAGAAGAAAGTGACAGACCTTAGAGCAGATAGGTCTCCTGATCAGAGGTGGAGAAAGGTAAAGTTCATTGATAAAATTTAGCGAAAGGCAATCGGCAGCGGTGCCTGACACTGATGACCAGACTTCCGGTGATCTTTATGAGGCGGTGCAGAAAATCGCTGGTTAAAAAAGTCGAAGGCAACACAGCATAGACCGCTTATAACGTAAGTAGCTGGAATCGCGAATGCCTGCAATATAAGCGGTACCGCACAATAGCCAAAACAACATTTTTCAAAGTCTGCATGTGTGTAAAACTGTCGAGCAAATAGCGGTGCGTGTTGGACATTTGAAACGCACAACTGGGCTGCTTTCACCCGCTTAAAAAAAGAAAAAAAGAAAATTTGGATATTTCAAATTTCAGCTGCGGCCGCGTTGTGCAAAAAAGAAAAGAAAAGGTGCTATAGTGACGTCATCATTTACCCAGACTTCCTGCAGAACCAGATTGCGCAGAAACGGGAACCAATTACTGCATGCGATATCCTTCGTTTTCCCTGACGCGTGCATGATGTCAAAAACATAGCGACTGCAAACCGCCATTCGAGTGGTGCAGCTGTCATCCATGCCTTCTCTTCCATTGTCAAAGTGATTAGTTCGCGTTTTAAATGCGGCCGCCATGAACCGCAGTTGCCGGCGGCACTCCATCTGCAGCCAGCACCGAAAAGGTAGCGCTCGTTAGGCCTAGCTCGCGGGGCGCCGCACGGGAAGCTTGCCTTTGACAACACATTTACTGGGTGCACGAGAAATCGCACTCGTGGGGTGATCCAAGGGCAGTACGTGTGAAATCATTAAAAAAAAAAAAAAGAACGAAGAAAGAACTGGCGACAAAGAGCGGTATCACGGACATCATGTGATTGCAAGTGTGCGTTCTGTTCGGAGCTGACAAATGGCCGTAGCAGCATTCTCCGTCACCTTGCAATCCTGTCAGTCCTATCCTCACAAGGCGTGCCCATGACCCACTGCTGCCGGAGCCTTTTTCTTCCCTCCGCTCCTTGTTCATTCGTTCTGCGCTTTTTCCTCCTTCATGGCGAATCGTTGCGCTCTTCTGGGGCAGCGCATTTCCACTGTGAAGCCTGCTCGTTACCTCAGTTGTCCGCTGATTTCTCAGCAGCCGCATTATAACCCGTCTTTCATCTCACGGAGCTGCACAATAACCGGTGTGCGTATGCATTAAGTTCTGTGGGAGCTGTGGGAGGGTAAACGGGGTCAGAAAAAACCGCATTATAGCTGGTCCTGCACTATAAGCGGTTACGTTACAAGTGGTCTCAGCTGTATTGGCTTAACTCGGTGTTGCACGGGCACTTCAAATCGCAGTCAATGGTGATATGGATTATGCTCGATCCGGGTTAGGCGCTGCTACATGGTCATTTTTAATTGCGATGAGGCCCAATTGGGATCAAGATGACTGCATTCTGTGCATCATGATTAGCCTCCGAGATCGGGATTTACCTGATGTCAGCATCAAATTTAATCCAGATTAGTTTGACCTGTGTAGCAGTGACCACTGTTGATTGCAATCGAAAAATATGATCAGATCGGTTTGATTGTGATTAAAAATGCCCCTGTGACACAGGTATTAGTGACTGTTGGTGGTGATTGAGAATACTGACCAGGATCAGCATTGACTGGGATTATAAATGTCAGGATGACACTGGTACCATTCGCATTGCCTGACCTTGCTGTTCCTGATGTCACTGCAGCTACGGTCGGAGAATTGGCATTGTTTCATCATCATCATCATCACCAGCCTGTTTAGGTCCACTGCACGACGAAGGCTTCTCCCAACGATTTCCAATCCACCCTATCCTGAGCGAGTTGGTTCCACTTTATGCCCGCAAACATTTTAATTTCATCGCTCCATCTAACCTTTTGCCTGCCTCTGTTGCATTTTCCCTCTCTCGGTATCCATTCTGTCGCTCTTACAGTCCATCTGTTATCTTTCCTCCTCATGACATGTCCTGCCCAGGTCCACTTCTTTCTTTTAATTGATATAATAATATTGGCTACTCCTGTCTGGTCTCTGATCCATTCCGCTCGTTTTTTATCTCTTAGCGTTACCCCTATCATTTTTCTTTCCATTGCACGTTGCGTGCTCCTTAGTTTCATCTCTAGATTTTTCGTTATCCTCCACGTTTCTGCACCGTACGTTAGTACTGGGAGAATGCAGTGATTGAATACTTTTCGCTTTAGTGAGAGTGGTAAATTTCCAGTCATGATTTCGTGATGCCTTCCGAATGCGCTTCAGCCCATCTTTATTCTACGGAGAATTTCTTTTTCATGGTTAGGAGTTCCTGCTATTAACTGTCCCAGGTATACGTATTCGCTTACACATTGTAAGGGTTCATTGTTGATTTTAAATTCCTGTTCCTTAGCTAGGCTATTGAGCATAACTTTGGTCTTTTACCTATTCATTTTTAACCCAATTTAATACTTTCCCTGTTTAGGTCATCAGTCATGTTTTGTAGTTCGTCTCCGTCATTGCTAAAGAGTACAATGTCGTCTGCAAATCTTAAATTGCTGAGATATTCTCCGTCTATTCAAATTTCCTTGTCTTCCCAGTCTAGACGTTTAAAGATTTCCTCTAAAGATGCTGTGAATAGCATCGGGGATATCGTATCTCCCTGTCTCACACCCCTCCCGATCAGGATTTCTCTGCTTCTCTCATGTAGGAGTAGTGTGGCTGTGCACTCTTTGTATATGTTGTTTATGGTTTTCACGCATACGCCAGGTACTCCTTGTCGACGCAGAGCTTCTTGAACTGCTTGTATTTGTAGCCGTCTTTTTTTGCATGTATATTGCATTTTCATTTCCTTTCAATTGTAGCACAATTAGAGCACAAATTTTTAATTTTTCAGTGAGTGGTCGCTTATATTGAATTCCCACTTTTAACACATTTTATCACCATCCCGTTGACTTTGTTATAACGAGGGATTATTTTATATGCAGCATGTGTCCTAAAGTAATGACAGTGCCTTCCGCATGTCAGTGAATTTGCCTGTAACTTGATTCCTGGAGCCAGGGTCAGTTGTAGGGGCTCTAAGCTAAGCACTTAACACACCGGGTGCTGGTTGCTTTTGAGCTCTTACGATGTGAGGGCCTGAAGAGGTACAAAAGCCTCTTCTGAATTTTAGTCACGGCCAAAAATGTGAAAAGTGGAGCATGACTGGAGCAGCGACACATGAATAAATTTGACCTTCACCTGGGCAAAACCGCTTCCAAGACACTTGCATTGGTTAAGAACGTTTACGGAGACAAAGGTTTTCCATTGGTTCTGTGAGTTCAACATGGATGGCAGGCTGTTGAAGAAATGCAGCGATTGGATGCCCTTGAATGAGTGGTTTCAGTGAAAATGTAGCTGCAGCAAAAATCTTCTGGACTCTTATCATCATTTGTGCAAGAGAATAATTGGTGAAGACTTCTGAGATGAATCATCGATGCTGTGTTTTGCAATGAAGTCCCTGGGTACTTTAGTAAGGCTGCCAAATGGAAATGACTTCAGATTGATGACCACTGGAAGCTGCACTCGACAGCGCTAAAAAATTCCTTGAACAAATATTTGTTGTGTCGTAGTTACACCCGCCCAACTGTTTTACTGAATTGTTCAGTTACCAGCTTCTTCATTTACTGCTTGTACTTAATTTTGCGTTGATGCCTGCACGCACACTGAACTCTTAGAACGCCGAATATGAAACGTAAGAGAGAAAAAAAAAAAAGAAAACCAGTTATCTGACCAGACATGATTGTTCGGAAATCATTTGATATGATTTTATCAATTTGTTAAATCACAAACTAATTTGTGAAGGCCTTTAATAGCTTTCCATGCAGTCTCTGGTGCTCTGTGTATTGTGTAGATAGATAATATCTGTCTTAAGCATAGCCATGTCCATTTGTGAAAAGTGGCAGTAATTTGCTACATATAATTCTCTTGTCCTTCCTTTCAGTCGGAGTTCTTGTCAGTGGAGAAGCTTCTCATTCAGACGATCCACATACGAACAAAACAGCGGTTGTCTGATCTTCGAGACCGGCTCAAGGGCTTCCTTGGGTCGTCTGTAGAATGTGAGTGCCTGTTTGCATGAGCACAATATATTGCCGCGACGCAGAATAAACTGGCACGGGACCACAATGCGACAAGGCAGAACTAGATCTGTATTCCACAGAGAATACTACAGAGACTACTGGAGCAGCCGCAGCAGCTTCATCTTCATACAAATGCCGGTGGGCGCAGCTCGTGCTTCTCAGTTCGTGGTCTGCGAATGCCTTCTTGCATAGTATAGTCGTAACAATATCATTGTTATAGACAGAAAGAAGAAATGATGGAAGAAAAAAGAAAAGACATAATGCACTCAGAGCTAACATAAAAAAAAAGCCCCCACAGCTGTGCAACTGCTTCCTCAGTGCCCATGAACTTTGCACCATTGCTATTGAAAAGGCATGGTACGGGCTGAAAAGGGCAGTCTCAGCTCATCAGTGGGAGGAAAGTATTACAAGCCATTATGTTTTAAGAATTTTCTATGTTGTAGGAATTTACATGGACTGCATCTGTGTGAAACTATCGTCATAGCTATCTAGATCTGTCTTTGGTGTGGAAGACTGTTCTCTTGAAATAAAAGTGTTGGTCCAGCTTTCACTTTCCAAATAGCTGTAGGTGCTAGGTATCATTTGCCGTACCTCCTATTATTGCTATGACCTGTACAAAAGGAAAGGTGAGTGAAAGTTTTGGATGAATTGTTAAAGTCAGATATGGCCCCATAGCAGTGCGGACTTTGTGGGGGAGCAAGTGCATCCATTTCCTCCTCTTAGTGTTGGGCGCCAGATGAAGGAGTTTGCTCTATGCATGGCTGATACTGAAGCCTAGCTCTGGTTCCAGCCATGCACAGTCGTTCCATGTACGTGTATGTCCCCTTTCTGTAGTGCGATGATCTCAGCTACAGCGGGTCCAGGCAACTGGCCAAGCAAAGCTAGTACAGTCAAACCCCGCTATGATGAATGCCACTTCAACAAAATTTCTGGTACAACGAAAAATTCTCGGGTTTCCCATCAGCATTCCATAGGAGTCAATGTATAAATAAATATGTTCGTCACAACGAGCACTCTTTTTTTTGTGCCAGTTCGCTTCACTGAAATTTGACGCGATACCATGCTCGAAAATTCGATTTGCTGTGCAGTAAACATAATCCCGAACATTTTGGCGCATTTCAGAAAGTAAAAGTATGTCTACAAAGTCGAAACGCATGTTGGCACCACCAGAAACGGCCGCTGTTGACTGCATGGTTGACTGAGTATGGGGGCTGCCATTGCTTGATAGCGATAGCGATGAGACTGCCCTACTTTTGCCACTGGCTTAAGTTGTGTTTTAGTCGCAGACATTCCGAAGCTGAAGCTCAGTCGCTCACAAGAACGTTGGCATAAGGGAAGAAAAATATAGGAGGGAGCCTTATGTGACGAAACTTAAGCCAGCAGTGGTGGCTCAGCATGTGACCGAAATGTAAGGGGTATGGAGAATACACCCCCCCCCCTTGAGTAAAAGGTCTCCTCGATTCCGTTTCTCCAAACTTGGAAGGTACGGTTTCAGTACTCGGGGTTTCCGAACCGTTCCGATTACCGCTGTGATTCTGCACACCAGATTGATGCCAAAAAGTTCCTTTGTTCTACCAGCTCAAGGTCAGTCATATTTAATTTCAGAACAAAATTTTTGCTTCAATAAAATTTTTTCTGCACAGCATCAATTTCATAGTAGTGAGAGCAATAACGTGAACACTTCACGTAGAGGGATAGCCCGCTGGTAGAACTGGTAAAACAAAAGGGTAGGCTTACACCTCGGCTAAACTGGCCTCATAGTTGAGGCTAGTCGTTAGGTCCACCACTGGCACGAGCGAGAGCAGTCTCACTGACTGGTGGTCCTCTATACCCTCCATCTCATTCTCCTGCGAGGAGGGTGTTTTCTCCCTTGCAGAGACAGATATCTGTTCCTGCAAGGAGGGTATCGAGGGCTGGCGCACAGCACCCAAAAGGCGGGACAGGATGGGAAGGGTGATTGGGAGGCATTTGTTACCTACTGGCGTGGCCCCTTCGCTTCCATCGCAGGTGCACGCTTGTGCCAGTGTTAAGGGAAGGAAATAGGTGCGTGTGCTCCCTCACAACTTCATTATTACGAAGGTATATATGAATAAAATATCACTGACATGTAATCGTGTACTGTAAAGCAGTGATAAGAGTGTGCGGAACTTGACATGTACCACAAGGCTCAAACTTCTGAGATGAGAATTTCTTAAAACTGAGAACCCCACTCCAGTAGCACGGTGGTGTTAGTGCCTTATATTCATGTGAATTTTGGTGATGTAGATCTGCGATGCGCTCTGTTTTAACAGGTCCAATCCAGGGCTCCCCAGCTGTGCTACAGGTTCCCCTTCTACAGCCCTGCATGCAGTCAGAGAACCTGCTCATCTCTGTGGACACCCATACTGGATACTTTCTGGCGTTTGTACCTCAGTACAGTATGTTCTTTCCCCATATTTCTTGGCTTTATTTATTTTTGCAAGGGCTAACGGTTCAGCTTTTTGGTTCATGTTTGCAAAAGATGGGAAGCCATTGTAGCCTTTTGTTAATCTTGTCCTGTCAAAAATTTCGTGGTATTTCCCTTCCTTTGCATTTTCCTTCGTGAAAGAATCTTTTACCACACCACTATTCCATTATAACTAGGGGTGTGCGGTTATTTTAATTCTCTAATATTTTTCAAATAGCATTTGCTATTTGATTCGATTTGCATCGAAATTTTACAATTCAATCTATTCGCAGTTCAGGGGCAAAATATGCCATGTCTGGTGACCAGTGCCCATTCCTGCATTTAGTACGCCTTGCCACATAACGCTCGAGTACTCCAGCGCAGCTAGCACCTGTGTACTACGGTGAAGCTAACACCCATGTACTGCGGGAAACTTGACTCCCCCATATGGGCAGTTCTTTTGTTAGATTGCTCTTTTTTTACACCCGACCATTCTTTTTATATTAATGATATTGTGTTAGTACACTAGTTGTTCAATAAACATTTTTTTCCCATGTTTAGAGTAGGTCTCCCTGCAATTTAACATGGTATTATTAAAAGATATTCAAATGCGATTCGAAAAATATTCTATTCTCTTTGATTCACGCTCGAACAATAATATTCGAATTTACTTTGCACTCTGGCACAAAATTACCCATCAAGGTAGTACCACCCTTAGAAACACAGTACAAGAGGCGGAATGCACTCAACAATTGTTTATAACAGAAAGATGCTTTATATGTCAGACATATTGGCGTGTATTACAAAAAAATTTAAAAAAAAATGTTTTTCAGAAATATGTTTGGCTGTCCCTGTATTTTTCAGCAATTTATGGCGAAAATATTTTTGCCTTGTAACTGACCTTGCATTAGTCCTTGCGTTCGATTGTCGAGCACAACTTAGTATTCATTTTGTAGAAAACCAATAAATTTTTTTAGATTTGTTTCGTTTATGCGAGTTTTGTTTAGCGCGCATCTACTGTACTTGCATACAAACTTGTGTTCCTTTGATGTTTTAGTGTGTGTACAAGTGAGAGCAAAACTTATTTTTTGCTACTTTGTCATTTAAATAATAGAAACAAGTTTGTAAAATCAATTTTCGTAATTTTACCCCTATGCCCTTTAAAAGAAGCTTCTCGAAATAGGGAAATTGTTTCATATAACCAGATCCCCCCATGATTGGTGACATCCAAGAAGCACTCAACAAAGATACCAGCAAGCTGGACAACCTCCTGATAGATCTCAAGTGAGCATTCATTCATATTATCAACTAGGTAGGCTGTGCTATGATGGGGAATGGAACAAGGCTGCATTGAAGTGATATCTGTTTGTGAAAATGAGGGGAAAATTACCTGTGGAGTGCCACAGGGGCTGATGATCAATTTGAAACATCTATTGTCTGCTCACGTTGTGTTCAGTCTTGTGCACCTCACACTTGTGTGCTGCTTGGTAAAAAAATGTGTTAGCTTGGGTTGTAACCACCATTTGAAAAGAAAATATAACTTAGCAGTAGTAGGATTCCATGGGAAGCCAACCATAAGCACACTTGGAGAAAGCTATGTGCATGAAGTAAGAGATGCACCAAATGTACCTCTGCATTGTTTAACTACAGCAGAATATGAGTATATAAATGAAAATTGCTTAAGTCGAATTGCTGCTGAAACTAAACAGCTGCCTCTAGTTTGCTTTTGGTGCTTGGGTGCTGCATTGTTATACATTTTCTAGTTAACAAAACTCCAGGAGCGCTGGACCTGGTACTTGATCATTACTATAGCATCACTGAAACCAAGAAAACAAAGGAATCTGATAATTTGTTCCTGAAATTATTTTCCATGCTGACTGCACTGTCATATATCAACAATTTCTGGCAGAGGATGTGGCATGTATTAAGCTGTAGGTGTTGATTCTTCGGGAGTAAAGGATATCTTGTGCATGCTTGCGATATACTGTTCATAAGGAATTTAGGAATGAAAACGTGTTTATCCTTCTTAGTGCTATGACAAAGGCACAAGTTTGTGCACAGCAGGTTCATTTTGTGTGCATTTATTGGAAGGAGTGCTGTTCAATGGCTTACATTTACATAAAGCTCGCTGTCCATTAGTACACTATACTACTTTGTATTTCTGCATGAGGGCAAAGTCATTTCTTTGTGTCGAAGCTCCAGATACCATAGTACTGTCAGCCTAGCTGTATTATCTACTGAAGTCCGTGTTGTTTTCACCTGTAGGCGTTATTGCCCACATGGTGGTAATGGTGCCGCATAGGAGTGCGGCAACGACTTATGGTAGGAAGACCACGATGTACTGCATGCTTCTGGTGTTGCAAGGTGTAAGCCATGTTTTAAAGGAGCCCTGAAACTATATTAAAGAGGGTTGTCTTTCTTGGGATACTTCAACACAGAAATTTTGGTCTGTCTGTGTGTGTGTGTGTGTCTGTCCTGCTGCGAAAGGTGAACCCCTTCCTCAATGACCACCCAGCTTGAACTGGTAGCTACCTTCATACTTCTGAACACAGTCGACCAAAAAGCAAATATTACGCATATCTGAGGCACAACATCAATACGTAAGTGTTAGACGGTGTGTTCCTTTAGTAGAAAATACATAGATGCATAATTCTAAAGACCCCAGTGCTTGTTAGGATGCGCAAAAGCGGACGTTTCCTACGCAGTTCTGCGTAATACGCAAGCTTCTTGCGTTTCCCGATATCATGGCCAGATGACGCCCATATCTCACACTCGTGCTGAACGGGTAGCACAAGGCAGCGGAACGGCCGCCCGCCACTCCGGCCGGTCCCTGTCTCTTCTCGCGTCTCTTCGTTTTCCCTCTCGCTTGCGCGACTCCTCGGGGAAATAGAAACACGCGAACCGGGACTCATGTAGTACGGCCGGTAGAAGACTATCGTCTTTCAACGACATTTGCAGCGAAGCACGGAGATACGCGGCCAATTTTTTTACTCGCTGAGTTTTGCATCGAAACTGGTTCTTTGTATTGTTCTGAGGTAAGGTGCAAAAAGAATTTTCGAGATCGATGCAGGCAAACACAAGTTATTCAACTTACAAATTCAAAATAAAAGCAGACGACAGATATCGGCATCCCGAGACGTGCACGCTGCTTCCGATCAAAACGCAGCTTACGTAATGCGGAACTGGAACTGTGCTGCCCTCTGTGGCATTTCTACCACAACAACGACATGGACTGCGCAGCGCTCCGTGCGTCAGTTACAAGCAAAATGAAATTGTAACATACAAATTTGTACCTTTTCGTAGCTATAGCAAGCATAAAACACGTTCTTAATTTGAAATTCCTTATATTCGATGCATTGTAAGCATGTGTGATGCATATTTTTATTCCTACCGTTCCTGGCCAGTCAGAACCTGCAGCAAAGCCAGCATGGTGATGCCATATCTGCTCAGAGAAACTGTTGATGCATGGCGCTGCAGTCAGCGCGAAAACCGATTTCAGGTACAAATTAAAATATAATATGGTTCGATTTTGCCGCTTTCACTGGTATTTCGGTCATCATCAAGTCCCACACAAAGCAAAGGTACAAGAAAACCAGTGTGCGTAAAATGCGTTTCAAGGCCCCTTTAATTGTAACCAAAATGCCATGTCGCTGGGTGAGTGGAAATTGAAAGGATGTGCCACTTTCTGTTGTCTGCTTTTGTATTGAATTTATGAGTGAATAACTTTTGTTCACCTGCATCGATCTTAATTCGTTTTACATTCATCTCAGGATGATACAAGAAATGCATTGGAATTAAGAAAGTGTGCGGCTTAAATGTGTGTGTGGGCCCCTTTAAATGGAACCTATTTTGCCATTACTTTCAATTTCCAATATGACACCTTGCTGTGCAGTAAACTTTTGCCATTCACCAAAGACTTTTTATACTTTGTGCAACAGTGGTGTTGCGAAAAAGAGGATTAAAGACTGCAATAACGTATTTACTCGTGTAATGAACACACTCGCATAATAAATGCACTCCCAACATTAGTAGTCAAATTCCAGATTTTTTTTTTCTCCTGTGTAATAAACGTTAATAAACGTACCCTTCCACTTTGAACCCCTGATGTCCCATGAATGGCCATGCTGTGGCTTTCCCACTTTGACCCATGGTGTTCGGGAGCCATTCGGCTTCGGCATGGCGATTCAAAACTTGCGTCCCGATAAAACTAGTGCATGTTACTGGGCATGGCTGCATGCAAGCAGCAGTAAGATCATTTACTCGCGCTGCTGCATTCCTCCATGCTATCGTAGTTCCCTCAGCTCATTGTAGCATGCTACCATGCGTGCTATGCAGGCTATCACAGCTAAGCCTAAGCATGGTCGGGGCACAGTTTCCGAGATTGCTACAATGCAATATTTAGTGTGCACGACTGGGAGGCTTAGTACTGATATGAGGGAGAAAGGCAATGGTGAGCCGTTTTGTGAGTGGCGCTGGGAAATGTTTATTTTCCCATTACGGCTGCCTGTGAACTCTGCTGAATGCTGATGTGGCTGGGAGTCTCCGAGATTGCATCTGTGATGTAGCGACCTTGGGTGGCTGGAAGCCAGCCAAGCTGGCGTGGCAAGCATCATTGGCCTACGCCTCGTGTGCGTCATTATGGGCGGAACCCACAGCAACATAGAAATTATAGAAACGCTGTTCGAGGTGCAGACTGCCGCATGCCGCTAATTTGTTTTATCGCTGTTGACCGTCTGACAACATCGCCATTTTTTCTGGTTTTGGGCGAACCACGCGTTAAGCAAAAGTGAAAGGCTATTTCAATGGAACAAAATGCAGCCACCATAAAGGTGCAGTGGGTGCCAAGTTGCATGGTGCCAATTCCATATTGGTTGATCCTTTTTAGTGTTTCTTTTTTTAAATAAAATTTTATTGCATGCATGGCTCTAAGTATTACCACGGGTCGCAAAACTATGTTTCTTGCGTGTGACAATGTTTTGCTTAACCCAAAAGAGCTTTCATAAAATTTAACCCGCATAATAAAAGAACCTCCAACATTGTTTCTGTTCTTTTTTTGGAAGAAAAGGACGTTCGTTACGCGAGTAAGTACAGTATATCGTCCCAATGCCTTCTGCTTGGCCACAAAGGGCCCCGAATGCGTTTTTGACAAGCTATGTTCAGCATGTTGTCAAAAGTGCTTTTGTTGGTCTCTATGCTGCAGGTTTTGGATGACAGTAAAACGTTGTGAAAAGACATTGCAACATCTGCCTGTTTTGACGACCACAACTATCCCCCTGGTTGTTCCTCGAGGTCACATAGCCAGCAAGCTGGGCCCACACACTCTCTATGTCAAGCTCTGCAAACATCAGAATTACTATGTGGTGGGTGCCGGAAGTACCAGCATGCAACGTTTTCATGTATGGCTTGACATACATAAATTACACTGACAAAACACTGATGAAGCTGATAATTACATTCCTGTTTTAAATGGTAATGTGCATCAGATGCCAATTCATGAAGTTGATGCTGCATTTCACTTGCAAATGGCACCAAAGAGCTGTGTCCCACACCATAACTAATGAAAATTGATTTGAATTGGTGTAGTTGCGGTATGTTCAAGGAAACAATGGAAAAAAAAATTGGGGGATGCCTCAGATTGCAACGTGATAGCGTTGTTGTGCCCCATTAGCATTGCCTTCTCATTTGCTTGCCATGCTCTTGAGTCACGTAACTGCGTAGATGCTATAGCACCACATTCCTTTATTCACACTCTGCCTCTGCCTTGCATGGCCTCCCTCGGGATTGGGTACAAGTTGACGTAGATGCCCCGTCAGTGTTCGGTGGTGAGGAAGGCTCTGCAGTGTGCCCAGCACCAGAACACAGCACCACACGAGTGTGAAGAGCTAGCGCATGCTGCGGTGCATTTTGCCATAGCACTGACGTCATAGCTCTTTCTGTCAGCATCCACGAGCAGTGAAAGCTTTTCACGCCTATGCAAATGTCATGTGTGTGGGCACTGCTGCGTTGGTGCCTTCTTTATAAAGTACTGTAATTGTTTGAGTTTTGTCATAACATACAGTTAAACCTGCTTATAACGAACCTCCATATAATGAATTCTTGGATATAACGAAGTTTTTCTATTCTGTTCCCTGCTATTACTCCATAGAACCACATGTATTGGAGACCTCTATGTAACGAAGTGCCATTGGGAGACCCCCTCGAAGTAACGAATTTTCTATGTGACAATCTAGAGATTTTGCCCAAATTTTGTCTCTTTTGCGTGAGCAGCAACCGGAAGCACGTTCTCTGCCGTGACGGAATGCGAAGTGGCGGCGTTGCACTTGGCGCGCTCGAAGGCACGGCGACTGCGAGGCGAGAGCGAGCGCACGTGTGTGTGCGTGCGAGTGCGCACGTGAGGTGGGCCTGCATCCCTCGACTCGGCGATCTTGCCGCCGCGGGCGTGTCCTTTCCCCCTCACTTCAAACCTGATCCCGCCGCTTGCTGCAGCTGGCCTAGCCCGCCAAGCTGGCACCCTCCTTTTCCAGTTGATGTTGCTGAGGTGCGCCGGCTTCATAGATAAAGAGAAAAAACAAATTTTCTTTCTTTCCTTTTTTTTTTTTGAACCTGCTGGCAGCGCCACTCTTTGGCTACTGCGCAAGTCTCTGCACTTCACTTCGCTAACCTGACACTAAGTGACAGCGCTTGTTAGACCTAGCTTGCATGGTCATGGGTGGCGTGCCTCACGGGAAGTTTGCCCTTGACAACACAGGGATTGAGTACACAGGAAATCGCGCTCATGGGGTGATTCGAGGGCAGCGCGCATGAAATGATTAAAAAACCAAAACAAAAAGAAACTGGAGTCAAGCAGCGGTAAGTCTATATGTGTTTTATCATGAGGTGTGCCTAGACCAAACTTTTCAGTGTGTCAACTAGCCCGTTTTAGGCAGCTTAGAATATGTGCAATTAAGCGTAGGTTATGTGTTTATTCAACGTCACATTTCGTGCACAACTCATCCCAATATGCATCTTAACGTAATGTGTGCCTTGACCAAACTTTTCACTGTGTCAACTAGCCAGTTCTAGGCAGCTTAGAATACGTGTGATAAAGCTTAGGTTACGCATTTATGAGATGTGGTGTTCCATGCACAACTCCACCCCTTCTTATCTGAAAAACTGATGCTCATTCATCATCATCATCAGCAGCCTGTTTAGGTCCACTGCAGGACGAAGGCCTCTCCCAACGATTTCCAATCCACCCTATCCTGAGCGAGTTGGTTCCACTTTATGCCCGCAAACTTTTTAATTTCATCGCTCCATCTAACCTTTTGCCTACCTCTGTTGTGTTTTCCCTCTCGTGGTATCCATTCCGTCGATCTTACTGTCCACCTATTATCCTTCCTCCTCATGACATGTCTCCCAGGTCCACTTCTTTCTTTTAATTGATAAGATAATATCAGCTACACCTGTCTGTTCTCTGATCCATTCCGCTCGTTTTTTATCTCTTAGCGTTACCCCTATCATTTTTCTTTCCATTGCACGTTGCGTGCTCCTTAGTTTCATCTCTAGTTTTTTCGTTATTCTCCATGTTTCTGCACCGTACGTTAGTACTGGGAGAATGCAGTGATTGAATACTTTTCGCTTTAATGAGAGCGGTAAGTTTCCGGTCATGATTTCGTAATGCCTTCCGAATGCGCTCCAGCCCAGCCTTATTCTACGGAGAATTTCGTTTTCCTGGGTAGGAGCTCCAATGCTCATTATTATGACTTTTTTAATGCCGTTTTTGCAGTAAAGTTAGCCATTAGTTTAACCTGTGATTTTAACAAAACTAGGCATGCTCTATCAGACTCAACTTCTTCTCTGCTTGTTGCCTTTAAACATTTTATTGATTGTTAACTGATTTGTCACAAAACTGACCACTCTTGCTTACCTTTTGCAAGAATTCTGCAGGTAACGTAACTTTGCTGAGCAACATCTGCTGACGTGCAGTCACGCCGATCGTTTGTCAGTTCATCATGTAGCTGCCTGTCAGGCTACAACTTTCCTATCCAGCGGATCAGGCAACTCTTCTCCTCGCCACTGCTGTTTCTGCTTGTACCTCTACCGTGTGACGTCGTCGAACCCCTTCATGTAGTCGCTAGACATCGCTCTAAACACATGTGAACGAATGCACCCGAAATAATTGAGCAACAAACCCAAACAAACCAGGCAAACACCATAAGGACCGTTGAAAAAGTATTACCGGAAGTGCCACACTGGAACTCTTCTTGGGCAGACCGTTCAGTGCATTCCTGTTTGTTTGCAAACAGCGAAACTGTTTATAGCATATGCAGTAGCGGAATGGCTGTTCATAGCCACTGTATTTTTGATATTATGGGTGTGCTTCAGAAATTGAATGAGGCTTTGTAGGGCGGTTCTGCGGGAAGGCCTGCGTAATTTAGGTGGTCTGAAAAATGAGCAACTTTCCCCCATAGTTCTTTTCCCTGCACTCATTTTGTCAGCGCCTTGCATCCTTGGATGTAAGTTTATGTTTGGGAATTTAAACACGAGCGCCCATGTTTCAATCCTAGATTTTTGGATACACTTGGCTGTTCTCTTGACATGTTTTACACATGTTCAACATTTACAAAATGCTCTCGTACTGTGGTACTCTTATTTATAAGTGTGGATACTTGTGACTCCAGCAGCTTGTCTTATAATTTAATCGTGTATGCTTTACAATAAAAATTTATTATCAGTTCTTTAATCTCCTATGTAAAAAAAAAAATTTACTTTTTAGTGGCTGCCTTCAATTTCAAATATCAAGTGCAGCTAGCTCAGTAGAATAGGTTAATTTCATTGTATGATCTTATCCTCTGCAGTCCCCTCTGAGCACGAAACCAGTGAGAAAGGTATTTATTTAGAGCTTTGCTGTTAAAGGTGAATAACCAGTGAAAAAAGCAATGTGTGCAAAAAAAGAAGACAATGAGACAAACATAGACTTACTGAATATATTTTGCTGAAGGAACTAAGTGGGAACTCCAGCACTCTTCACTTGCATCGCTGGATGAAATGTCTGTGCTGCAGTTGGTATGAATGGGCTGATGACAATGCTGTTGCTGCGAGGAATGCTTACATATATGCTTTGTCAAGGCTATCTTTCCTTTTGGATTCTATCTTGGACACAGGTAGTGGACTTGAAGGAAAGCCCAGGAAACCCACTGGAGGTTGTGCAGACATACTACCTGATGACCGTGAAGCCGCAAGCTTTGCCAGATGAAGACATGACTGCACTCAGTGGGGGCGCTGCTGCTGCCTCTGGTGGCATGACCGGGGGTGCTGCCACACCTTCGGGAGCTTCCACACCACTAAGCCAGACAGGCAGTGGGCCATCTTCTTCTATTCCATCTAGCACGGTGCCAACTGCTGTCACTGCAGGCCGCAGTTCTGAGGAGGCCGCAGCTATGGAAACGGAACTGCCAAAGGCCTTCCTGCGAGTGGCCAACTTCCTGCAGTTGGACACGTTTGCCATCGTGCATGGGCCCTGCACTAAAATAGACTGTGAGGCATAGTTTACTCAATTTAGTGGGCACATTTCGGCAGGTACAAAGTGCAAGAATGTTTGTGTACTGTGCTTGGAGAGCCACCTTAAAGAATTCAAGGTGGCTAGAAATAGTTCGAAAAGCTTCATAACAGTGCCTCTGATAGTTTAGTTATTTATTTATACTGCAGTTCCCATTGGGAATTAATTTTAGCAGAGTGGGAAATGCATATACATTGATTACAATGGGCTACATTCGATGCAGTATACAAAATTACAGTAAGCAAGTTAAATAGTGTAAATATAATGGCACACTAGATACATGGTGAATAAAGCAGTGCATAATAAATACCTAGCATGAAATAGCAAGAAAGCTAAGTAAAGGAAAAGAAAAAAGGTGGCCATTGCATCAAGTGCATTGCAAAGCTTCTTTGTTGCTTTGGAATTTTGTCATTAGTCAGTCAGCCAGCTAATTGGTCAGTCAACCAGTCGACCAGTTAAGTTCTGATTTCCATGCTGAAAGAGAGAACCAACAAGGCTGCACTAAATTTGTTCATTCAAAACATCAATTAAACCCGAGGCTTTGTCACGGCCCAATAAACCGTGTGTTGGCATTGCTACTTGTGCAATAGGCTCTTTTATGCAATGGTTATACTGTTTGTGCCTGTTTGGGCATTTCTACATCTGCATACTAACTTTCATTCACACATTATAAAGGCTAATTGTTAATTTTTAATTCTTGTTCTTTAACTGGGCTGTCAAGCATATTTTTTTTTTTTTTTGCCTATTCATGTTTAGTCCTGTTCTGACACTTTCCCAGTTTAGGTCCTTAATCATGTGTTGTGGTTCATCACAATCATTGCTGAGAGCTCAGTGTTGTCTGCAAACCTTAAATTTCTCAAATGTTCTCCATCCATTCTAATTCCCTCTTCTTCCTAGTCTAGATGCTTGAACACTTCTTCTAAACATGCAGTAAATGACATCACTGAGATTATAACCTTTCCTCTGACCCCTCTCTTGCCCTAAATATATGAATACATATACGTATATATGAATATGTCTATCTAGGGCAAGTACTAACAGGGAAGCCTGCCCATGAAAAGGAAATTCTTTGTAACATAAGGACGAGCTGGAGGGCATATGGGAGACATCCCAAATCATGACTGGCAACTTGCCGCTGAAGCAAAAAGTGTTTAATCCCTGCAATCTCCAGGTACTAAGGTACGGTGCAGAAACAGGGATGATAACAAAACATCTCTAGATGAAATTGAGGAGCATGTGGCTTGCAATGCAAAGAAAAATAATAGGTGTAACGCTAAGAGATAAAAGACAAGCGGAAGGGATCAGGGAACGGACAAGAGTTCTTGATATTCTTATATCAATTTAAAGAAAGTGGACCTGGGGCCGTATTCTGAGATGTGTTGCTAAAGGTGATGATATCACTTTGGTGACGTTTGTGTCTCCTTCGTTGTCCCCTGTGTCGGTGATTGGCTGGGAGAACAGACCGGGAACCTGCCCTCCAGTTTTCGGTTTGTTGAACCAGGCAATCACCGCTGCGGGAACTACCAAAGGAGACACGTCACCAAAGCGATATTATCACCTTTAGCGACACATCTCAGAATATGGTCCGAGGGCTCATGCCGTGGTTTTGGGACATAAAACCCCAGAAATCAGTCAAGTGGACCTGGGCAAGGCATGTCATATGGAGGACAGATAACACATGGACAGTAAGAATGATGGAGCGGATACCAAAAGAGGGAAAATGCAACAGGGTTAGGCAAAAGGATATATAGAGTGGTGAAATTAAGAAATTCACAGGCATAAAGTAGAACCAACTATCTCAGGAGAGGACAAATTGGAAATTGTTGGGAAAGGCCTTCAACCTGTAGTATACTTAGAATAAGCTGATGTTAATGATACTAACATTGTTCTCATAACATTTCAGTGTCATTGCTCTCTGCTGGTGGAAAGAGAAAGGTGAGTTTACACGATGCACTCTAGAAAAAAAATTATTTGAAGCCTTTCAGTTGGTTTTAAAGAGGAGCATTGCTCTCTGTCATATAGAAGCTACACAACAAAATTCTCAAAGGAAGTTATGTCACTTACAATACCAGAATACTTGTTAAATTAATTACCGTATTTGCTCGACTGTAACGCGCACCTGTCTCCCGTGACGAAAAAAAAGAAAAGTTAAGCATCGATAGTAACGCGCACCCATTTTTCGTGACCTGAAAAAAAAAAAAGTCCTTAGTAATCAACCTTCTCACATTCATAAAACTAAATGCTGTACTCGTGTAAAACGCACTCACATAAAAAACGCACTGCTAACTTAGAACCCCTGCAGTCCCACTTCACTTGATCCGCAATGTCTCGAAGATGTTTAGCACGCCGATTCATATGTCCTCCGTCCCGATAAAACTGCCGCATGTTCCCGGACATAGCTGCGTGCAACCGGTGATAACATCATTTACTCGCAGTGCTGCATTCGTCCGTGCTATCGCAGTTCCCTCACGCCCGCTGCCGTGTGCTGCCATGCGTGCTGCGCAGGGTGGCACAGCTAAGCCTAAGCATGGTCGGGGCATGGTCGCATGGTCTCCGTGATTGCCGTGATGCAATCTCGGGCGTCAAGCTGCGCGCACGACTGAGAGGCTCGGGCTGAGCACGGATATGAGGGAGAAATGCAATGACGAGCCGTTTTGCGTGCGGTGATGGAAAACATCTATCTTCCCGTTACAGCCACTCTCAAACGCTATCGAAAGCTTGTGTGGCTGGGCGTCTCGGAGATTTCATTGGCAACGTAGCGACTTTGGTTGGCCGCAAGACGGCCAAGCCGGCACGGCGAGTATCATCATCCTACGTATCATGTGTCGTGGTGTCATTATGTGGGGGACCGGCGGTGTCATAGAAACTACAGAAACTATGCGTGCCAAAGAGTGCTGCGCTGCTAGCTCGTTTTTTCGGCAGTGACTTGATTGACAGTGCCCGAAGTGCGTTAGGAGGTGGCCATTTTGATGCCAATGGCGATATACTAATGGTGTCGTTCGTTCGCACTGTATTCTAATGTGAATAGATCTTTAGACCTGTTTTATCGGAAAGAAATGTGTGCGTTAGATTCGTGCAAATACGGTATTACCACATGCATTTCTACATGTGCAATGTTTTCAAGCACTGGATTTTTTCATTTATGTATTTCATCATTCCAACAAAGCTTATTGTTGTTTTATTTAACATGTCAGAGCTTCTATTATCTAGAAAACTGATATTATGAGGTCTGTTAGAAAAGTATCTGACCTTTGGCCGAAGAAAAAAAGCTGGCATAACTGGAGTCTTGAAAAGTTAATCACCCTCAAAGTAGTCTCCTTGGGAAGCCACACACTTCTCTCAGCGGTGCTGCCATTGCTGGAAGCATTTCCAGAAGGCCCCTTTCAGTATGGCGTTTAGCTCAGCTGTTGTTGCAGCCATAACGTCCTCTCTTGTCTGAAATCGCGCTCTTTTCAATGGCCTCTTGATTTTGGGAAACAGCCAGAAGTCGCAGCGGGCCATATCAAGAGAGTAAGGAGGCTGTTGAACTACAGGAGTCTGGTTTTTCATCAAAAAAGTTTGAGTCAAGTGCGAGGAATGTGCAGGAGCATTGTCGTGATGAATACGCCGATTTCCTGTTGACCACAACTCCGGTTTCTTGCACTGCACAGCATCACGTAGGCAATGGAGTACATCCCTGTAGTACTCTTTGGTGATTGCTTGACCCTGTGGTGCGTACTCGTGGTGTACCACACCGCGGGAGTCAGAGAAAGCAGTCAGCATCACTTTGACGTTGCTGCGCATGTGGCGGGGCCTCCTTTGGTCTCGGTGACGTGGAATGCTTCCACTGTGACGACTGGGATTTGGTTTCCGGGTCGTACCCGTACACCCAAGACCAGTCACCAGTGATTTTGTTGTTCATGAAGTTGGGAACACTGTTTATGGAATCCAGCATGTCCTGTGAGACTTCAACACGAAGTTGCTTTTGCTCCGCCGTGAGTAGCTTCGGCACGAATTTCGGCAGAACTTTCTTCATGGCCAAATCTTCAGTCATTATGGGATGTGCAGAAAAAGTGCTGATGCCCACCTCTTACACAATTTCTCGGATAGTCACACGATGGGCCCGCATCACCACAGTGTTCACTTCAGCAATGATTTGGTCATTTCGGCATGTTGATGGCCGACCGGAGCGTGGCTCGCTCTCTACCGATGTGCGGCCGGCTTTAAACCGGTTGTTCCACTCCTTAACCTTTGTGCTGTTCATAGCATTGTCACCGAAAGTCATCTGAATCTTCCGAATGGTTTCCACTTGGCTTTCGCCCAGTTTCTGGCAAAATTTGATGCAGTAGCGCTGCTCCAGTCGCTCCGTCATTTACCTTGCAACAAAAACCTACGAGAGCACTGCGCACTACCGCACTCAAACGCTGCGTCCCAGCGACTGATGCTATCAGCAGGTGGGAAAAAAATTCGCGCATGCACACGAAGGTTTGAGGTCGGCTGATACAAGTGCACTTGTTTCATATCCATCAAGTGTTCGCAAAAAAAAAATTAGGTCGGGTACTTTTCTAACAGACCTCGTATGAATATGTTTGGCATTATTGAAGTTTATGAACGTTGTAACTTGAATATCACAGCCATTTCTTTGGTCGTTGCAAACTGTTCTTATTACTCTGGCCAGTAATTCTCAACTGTATCTGCCATGATTATTTTGAATTGTCAAAAAAATCCACTAGTATGTCAGCTTGATGTGCAATGTAGTTAGCCCTGAGCAGTGTATGAAAGTATGTTGAACTAATGAAAAAAAATGAAAATAAGATGTAGGGTTCAACTTTGAGGTTTTCATAAGTGCTTTAAAATTGCACGTAAAAATCACAGTAACTGAGTGAAAAGCTTAGCACAAAGGCACACATAAACGTGAAATCAAGAAGTGCTTCTCTTGGTTTCTGCTTTCTGTGTGTCTTGTCGTTTGTTTTGCGCTAAACTTTCCAGTTAGTTATGCAAGACGAACCAGCCCAACGACCTGTTCTTCTAGAGTATAAATCACGGCATTTGGTCAAAGTAAAAAAATTACATAGGACTTCTGTTATTTCTGAGCTTTTTTTAAAGCCCAACTCTGGTGACTCTGTGTTCCTGAGACACTCTTGTTGCTCACCTGATTGTAGGAGGTCTCTACAAATTTCTTAATACTGCGTACATATAAGCACCCTCTCCTGGTTGCTGTTTTGTTTTCAGTCTTTCTACCTTACTTTTTGTTGTTATAGTAAGTGCTGTTTTTGTATTTATCCAGCTGTACTGCATGTATACTTGATTAGTTGAATGTATTTACATCAACTCCTGTTAGGGCCTCCTGACGGCCTACAATATTTTCTAAATAAACAAACAATTGAATAAACAAACAAGTGAACAGACAGATGCATGCATGCATAAATAAATAAATGAATGAATAAATAAATAAAGATAAATAAATAAATAAATAATAGGAAAAAAATTTGGCAGGCAACCCTAGTCCTTGACTTGGGTGTCTTTCAGTAGCACTAACACGATGCACAAACACTTTGTACTTACCATTTTGTCTTGCTCTTCTTTAATTAATTGCATTAACTATTCTAATGGTTAGTAGCCTCTTTAGTATAAAAGCCCTGTCCTCTATGTCACATCTATCGTATACAACTTTTAACATGTCTGCCTTTGCGTAGTTTATATATTTTATTTAAGGCCCAAAGCTCTTATGGCTGTGTCTCCTTTAATGGAGATGAGGAGCTGGGTTTTTGATAATTCTGCTTTTTCTACCTCCAATCTTTCCACATGACCAGCTTGTTCCGGCCTCCAATGAGACGCTGGCCAAGCAACCTCGCTATGCTGGTTACTTTATTAGTGAACTGGCTCATGTGGTGGCCTTCTGTGATGACCGCATCCCTTTCTGCACCCTGAGTGTAGAGGTGAGAGCACTAATGATTCCTCGGGCCCTCTATGTGCATGCTTTAGTTTCAGTTTCACCTTTACTTTTATATAAAACACGCACATTTGTGTAAGTATGCAAAGGAGGCCCCAGGTCACCTGGCTGCTTTCCAAGAAACTTCTAAATGATGGCTGGGGGTGGCCATTATTTTTCATGCTGTTAATTTATTCATTTTCTTATAGTGCTTAGCGGGTGTCTTGTTTACAATCCAAAATTTTGGGACCCTGCTTAGTCTATTTTTTCTCATGTGCTTTTTTGAAATTTTTGCCATTGTAGTTTGTGCTGTTGCAGTTGTCGCAGTGGTCGTCTCTTGGCACAAAATGCAAAATTGACAAGAGTTTGTTCCACAGGCCGCTGTTTGGATTGAAAGACCAACTCTCGTGTCATTGGTAGTGGTGACATGTGTCATGAGTAACAGGGCCCGAAGCACATGCCACATATTGAGAAAAAGCGATGGTGTGTGAAGAAGGAAAGAAGAATGAGAAAGCACGTGCCATGGACACGTCCACGTATGTATTTGGTGGACAGCTGGCTCGTGGCGCAAGACCCGAGCAGCGATTGAAGATTAAGGAGGTTGAGCCGGGATTCTCTGTGTAGCATCGAACGATGATGGTTACCTTAATAGCGACGGACTGGTGACGAGGGGCTGTGGGGATCAGGCTCTGGAGTGGCCTTTGACCAGGCTTGCAGTTGAGCGTGATCACTCAGGGCGGCAGAGGCCGAACTGCAGCGTTTCCCGGTGCACCCACCGCGCTCCGCCTTCAACGGCAGAATGGGAGGACCAGAAGAGCAATCACCAAAGCCAGGTCATCTTGGAGGCCAGGCACAATGTGGAAGAAGAGGCCGAGGCTGTAACTAGGCCTAACTAGGCCTAAATCCGGCGATTGCCACATCAGCTCGGAGAGCAGGTGGTGGAGACCGACAAGTCTGCTAGTCGCTACCTGGGCGACAACGCTAGAGTGTACTAGAATATTTCGAGTGGCGCGACCGGAGCGGGCGCGCTGTGCAAACCGGTGTCCCCTCTCGCATGGAAAGCAGCGGTGGCGCTGGCGTGCCTAACCATTGGGGCAGCCGGCGCGCGGCGGGCACGGCCAGCGTGTCCCGAGCTGTGGTGCCCATTCTAATTCTTTTTTTTTTCGCGTGTGCGTGCGTGCTGTGCCATGCACATTGCAATAAATATTGTATAAACATAGGTACGGCAGCACAGCCACGCTGGCCGGCGTTTTCACAGATACATCTAATAAAATAAAATAAAGATCCGTTCGGTGCGCCTTGCAAGCATCTGATGCGCTCGCAGCTTCGTTGCACGATCCCCTCTCGCGGGGCGCGATGGAGGCGTTAATTTTATTGAAAATAAAGCAGTTTTTAATCAGAACTTTCTTATACATGATTGGCGTGTAGGAAAACGTCAGGCAGTGAATTACTTTGTGGGATATATTGCAAAAATCTGGCATAGGTGACGACGGCACACATTTTAGGATGGGGATAACATCGCAAAAACGCAGCCTGCACAAAATGATTAATTAAGAAGAAGAATAAGAAAAAAAAAAAACAAGGAAAACATCGTATGAGTGGAGGCACGGATGTCCGTCATTCCCGATGTTATACATAAAGATGTGGAGAGTACGGGAAGAGAGCTCGAAATGAGCAACATTAGTTTCAATCTGCTCTAGCAGGCCAATGTCGAAAATGGCAAGACCTTCTAGGTCTGTTTTATGCTGAGTACAGGGTCCCGTTTGGCTAATACTGAACTGTTACAAGTTACTGCCCGGAATTACCAACTTCCTTATTCTCATCCTGTAAAATTATTGAATACGTCTCACAATTATTTAGCTAGTTCGTTACCGATAGTTCTGTTCATATCGCAGCCATATCTTTAGTAAAGATTTCTTGAAAATGACCCAACTTAAATACCTCTGTAATTTCTGTTTTTGTATAGTTTTTCTGCCGTAATTGCTCTCGTTATGTCAGGCGAAGTCGACGTCATTTTTTATATTTTAAGAGAGCAGTTTAACTGGTTCAGTGGCGCACCGACGGGGAGGGGGGTTATGGGGATTGTAACCCCCTCCCTTCCCCTGAGGCCGACCTAACCCCCTCCCACTCTGTAACTGCTCCTGTGTCCTAGAAGAATGTGGCGCTAATGTCTCAGCAAAACGCCGAAAAAATAATAAAATAATCATCATCATTGATGTTATTTTTTTTGCCGATTTTATTTACTTTTTTTACACACGCAACAACTGTGTAATCGCATGCCCGGCCCTTCGTGAAAGATTGAACCCCCCCCTGGCAGAGATCCTGGGTGCGTTACTGAAATGGTTCCACATGTATAATACTAATTCACAGGGTCTCAACCCGTCTACCTACTTTCTTCTTAATAGATGACCTTTTACGTATCTAGATGCGTTCGCATTGACAGCATTACAGTGATTGTTCTCGTGAGCTACTCGTTACTTCTGAGTACTTTGGACTAGCGTTCGGAATCCGCTGTTATTTTTGATACATATTAACGACATATTGATGGAAGTTATAACTTATTAGGGCACCATTTGAGATCGAATTATTAGCAGACTACTGCGTCCATCTTAACGAAATCAACAGCTATGAGGAATGGACACATTTCTCCCTGGTGCTCTCATTACGGCATGTAGCTGAATGGAGATAAACCAGTGTTTATAAGAACAAAAAAAAAAAAAAAAGAACACGATACAAGTTCTTCTTTACTTACGGTTTTCAATCGGAATCGCTCCCTGGTATATCTGAATGCAAGTACTTAGGCGTCGCATTACTCACTCTCTCATTTGGAAAGGTCACACTATTCTCACCAGAGCGTCACCAGTCTGTAATATTGGTTCCATTAGATAATAACTAAAAGAAACATTTGCAAAACCTAATATGTCAGTATACATATCGTTTTTCAGACCAGGACCTGGACATGCATGCGCAGTTTGGGACTCTTGCATAAATCGTAGTACAAAGACCGGAGAAGATTTAAAGCGCAACGCCGGTCGCTACTTATATTCTAAGTAGTAGCGGAACTGACCTTTCAGACTTAATTAAAGAGCACAATGTATGAAGATTTTGACTGTGCCAGAAAATCCAGACTAATTAAAATGTCTCTCCCTGAGCTGTATGCTTTACCACTGCGGTCGCAGCTGAGGAGACATCACCATACTAAAAATCCCTTTTAGTACCAAAACAAGTTCTTCGGAATATCTATTTTTCCCTCGCATCACCTCTGAATGGAATAGTTTATCTCTCACCACTTCGCACAGCACGGACCTAATTTTTCATAGAATACCTTAATTGATCCTTAAAGTTTCTTCACCACACTTGAACGTTAGTACCTAAACGTAACATTGTCACACTACACCCTTTTCATTACTCAACATTCTAAGATTTCTGAGCTATAGGAGTGACTGTATGGTTTCTTTAGTTTACCTATATTTATAGGAAACGAAAGTAACAGTGTGAATAATTATGCTTGGTACAGCACGTTTATATCAGGTACGTCACACCGAAAGGGTGATGTGGACACGCAGCAAAACAATATCTCACTTTTCACAAGTAGGCGATAGGTAGAACCTTCTTTGTGTTTGAGTAAAAATGCCCATACCAAAAATGAGCACCGATATATAGCGTGCAGTAGAACTGCGGGCTGATTTAAAACTATATTTGATTATTGCAATGCTCGCACGCTCGCCGTGTTCATAGGTAATAAACATTGCGTTTTGAGCAGAAACCTTGGAAGTAAGCAGGCAAGCAATATGAAAAGACATCGATCGCCTAGTTAAAAGTTGATGAAGCTGCATGTGGCGCATCGCTGCTCAAGTGATCTATTCGCGCTTCATTATAAAACCAAAATAAACCTATCTACACCTGCCAGGCGCTCTCCCGGCGCAAATTAATTGCCATCAAGGTGGTAATGCAGTTCAGGTGTGATGAAACGGTCCGTTTTTACGTTCCTTTCATATAAACTCGCGCCACTCTTGCGAACATTTTCGTGAGCGCGCTGGCAAGCAGACGCCCGCGAGGCGGGCCGGCCGGCCGGAGCAACCAAGGTCTGACGACTGCAGCGCCGCCGCTGCGTTCCATGCGGAGGGGGCCCCTCTCCGGCCGGCGGTCGCGCCACTCAAAATATTCTAGTACACTCTAACAACGCTACCGAGGGGACTTAGTCTTTTAGCCAGCCTTAAAGAGTAAGGGCGTTCAAATTGAGCAGCTATTGAGTATGTGAATGTTAGGCCCATTGTTGACAGACTCCCATGAGGACTGAGCCTAATGTGGAGGAACATTTAGCATCGCAGATGAATTAGGTTGTGCTGTTAGTTTTTGTTGAGTTTTCCTTCGTGTGCGTGAATGCATTTTTTTTCCTCTCACGTTTCGCAGCGTTTTACTTATGTTTGCCATGTATAAGCTAACGTTTGTTCTGCCAACGTTGTCGTCCAGAATCTCTTATTCCACCTGACCAAGTGCTTCCAAGATCTCACACCCGTGACAACATGCTTGTGGCCGGCTGGCTTTGTACAGCTTGCCATTTTGCATATTTTTTTTTTAATACATGCTGCAGTGTTGGAGAACTGCCATTGTTCAGCATCTGGCAGTTTTTGTGCCAAAGTGCTGCATGCTTTGCATTTGTGAAACATGCATATCTCGCCCTTCTGTTAGAGCATGCTTGAGCTACTCTTTCACATCTGTATAAATTGGGGTCCAACTTCTAATATAACAGTGTTGAACATTAATGCTCATATGCGTGTCCTTTTTTATGTCCACGTGTACCAGTGTGCTAAGTGAAATGTTCATTTCTGATGTGGTGTGATGGTGCATACCCACAGCTCAACAAAAGAAACATCTGCCACCAGGGCATGCAGATTGAAGCCAATGGGACGAACTTCCTGGTCAAGATTGTACAGTGAGTGCCTAACAAATGATCGTTCCATTTCCTGCCTGTCGCATAACTTCATGTTAGTGAATTGCAACTGACTGCATTACACCAACTTGTAACACTTGTCTATGTTTGCAAAAGCCAGTTCTACTACCGGACAAACTTCAGGTTTTGTAGGTGTGCCTTACTTTCAGCCTTCTATAACTGCATAGTGACCCTGTGAGTGCAGCTAAGTGTGTGAATAATCAGAATGGCTGTAGTGGCCATTTACTTTCCCATGTTTGTTTGGTGGGTTTCATGTACAAGGAGAGCTTGCTGCACTGTAATTTTTTTCATGGAAGGCAATCTTGATCAGGGATGGAGTGTAAAAGGTGCAATATATATTAAGGAGGGTGAAGAGGAGGAAAAAGAGCCAGGCCTGCGTGGAATCGCAGGACAGTGACAGCTTAAGCTGGAGGAGTGACCTTCTTAGAGGCCACTATAAACGCTTGGGGAAACTAGTGCAAGTGCAGGTGGTAGGTATCCCCTGCGCCATAACTCTGCGGTTTGGGATTCTTTCTGCACAGCTGTCTGTTGTGACCGACGTTGCCTTGCTGCAGCCGCGCGTGTAGCTCTGCGATTCACTTCTTCAGCAGCAGTCTGCACCTTGCGAGGAAGCGCCATCAGGTATATCGAAGAGCCAAGTCAGGTTGCTGTTGGGGCTGCGCACGTCGCCTGTCACGTGACGCATGGCACGATACGACAAAACTGCTTCACGAGGCAGCGCTTCATAATAGTGGTGACAGAAAAGTTGAAGAAGATTGTTTCATGATGATGTTGATGATGCCTCTGTAATGGGTGCAGAGCTACAAAGCATGCACCCCTGTGTTCTTTCAAATGATTCCTTGCACTCGTTATGCAATCCACTTTCCACAACACATAGTGTCGTATTACTATTCTGCCACATAACATTACATTTGTTAATGCGATTCCTCGGCAGGCTTTATACCTGTTTAGGTCTTTTAGCAATGATTTTTCAAGCGCAGGCGTAACTCAGTGGTAGAATGCTCAACTGCCACGCAGAGGACGTGGGTTTGAATCCTCCTTGGTCACGGCTTTTTTTTTTTTTTTTTTTTTTTAGAATTTGCGCAATAATAGTTACGGACATCGGCGGCGGCAGACAACTATGGCGCCAAAAATGGCCGTTGTTGTGATCTCATAACAGCTTATGCTGTAAAAAAAACTTTATTAAGCAGGTGGTTTGGCAGCTGTTCTGGACCGGGTGGGGTGAAATTTTTCTGCCATTACTAGTACAAATATTATTTCCATGATATTGGATTCGCTTGGTGTTATTTTATTTTACACAGCACACAAGTGTAAAACAATCTTCTATTACAGCGCAATAGCACTGTGTTGACAAATTATAATGTTGATGGTCGCAGCATGTTCTTGAAATCAAGAACACAACTGCAAATCTCGCCCTCTACAGGTGACAGCACGTCTGTGGCACAGCTACCACTGTATAGGCGTAGATTTATGCCTGAAAGAATGATCACAGGATGTATAACAAATTTTAATGCTACAAACCTAAGCGCGTCGAAGAGCTCTGCACATTTCGCTTTCTTGCCAGACAAACAAGTGTTTCACGTCAATTTATGCAGCAGTAGGATAGTACGAATGAACCAGGAAAACCGTGGACAGAATGTAAACAAGTCTTTTTTTTTATGCTGGCAGCTAAACATTCCCATGGCAATGTGCAAGTAGCATTGCAGGCAACACAACAACCGCAATAAAATGAAACAACGCTATGAGGTTATAAGTATTTGTAGGCGCGAAACAGATGTAAGCATATTACAGATGGTGCTTGTGTTATAGTACACGTTTTCCACAAGCTCTAGAGTCTGTGGCCAATTGGCATATTACAAAAAGAAGAAAGAAACTCGCCTTCCTGCTGGCGCTAGCTTACCTCACATGTTGAATTTCTTGGAGCAGGCTTGTTGTGTCCCATTGCAAAATACAGTGAAGTCCAGTTAAAAGGAACTCTGTTAAGAGGAGTTATCCTATATAACAAATAACGTAGGTACCTTTGTTTGGTTTCCCATAGACTCAACCCAAAAGAAATCCTCTTAAGACAAACCCCCTCACAGGTAGCCTTCTGTTAAGAGGAATTTTCCCAGTGCTGTGGACAGCCCCCCTAGTTTTTTGTCGGGGGCCCCAAGGGCTGGGCACCTGCCTTCTTTTGTTGTCTTCCCACCAGGGAGAGTACAAAATAACCAAAGACTAAGTAAGCAAAGCCACTTAGGTGCCAGCAGTAAAACTCTGTTACAGAGTTTTATTGTAGAGCAGTGGTAAAGCAAACCAACTAGTAGAGCAGTGGTAAAGCAAACCAGAAGAAAACAAAAAGGGAGGATAGGGGCTCCCATAAAGGGGCAAGAAAAAGGGGGCAGATGTAAGAAAGTGAATGCCACTTTTTATCCACAACAACAAAGTGTACACATTAGAACTTTTGGCTGATCAGTACCTCCTGGGGCAAGTGCAGGAAATCTGCCCTGAAGAAAAACAGACCTAGTTTCTAGTCTGGGCAGTAAAGGCAGGGTGCGCACAGGTCCTTGAAAACCTTGAATACCCTTGAATTTCGAAAGCCTGTTTTCAAGGCCCTTAAAAACCTTGAATTTTTTATTAGTCCTTGAAAAACCTTGAATTTCATAAATATTAAATTTGTATTTGTATTTATCAGCATGAAAACGACTTTTGTTGGTGAAATTTTCTTAATGTTCTGAACTGTAGCTAACAAAAAGTCACGGTTTTTGTACCTATATAGCTGATTTTGATTACGCGACTGGCAACACTGGTTGTGCGGTGCGAGCCCTGCGAGTGCCCGCCAAGTCACACCCGTGCGCTGGCTTTGCCGTTGTGCCTCTGCTGCAGGCACCCAAGCGCAATGCCTTGGGAGGTGTTGCCTTGGGAGATGCTTGTAAAGTGCATGAGCTTATCACCGGTGCCTAAATTCTTTGGACCCGAATGTAGTTACGTCCCATATGTCATATTGGACGTCATCTGAAGCAGGGGAGTTGTTCCGGCAGATGTTCCCGGACAGTGAAGTAGCAAAGGCGTTTTGTTTTGGCGAGAAGAAATGCGCCTACGTGATATGCCATGGTCTGAAGCCTTTCTTTCTTTCGGCTTTGCCGCGAGAGTTAAGGGCCTTGAAAATCTCCCAATGGGGCCTTGAAAGTCTTTGAAAACCCTTGAATTTTCTCCTTCAAAACCTGTATGAACCCTGTAAAGGGGTCCTTGTGGACATGAATGCATATGTGAGTACAGTTGAACATGGATATATCGAACCCACATATATCGAATTTTCGGCTATATCAAACTCGTAAATCATCCCCTTTAAAATCCTTTGTAAAAGTACAGAAATTCGCACGTTTATATAGAACGGTATTTTTACCCGCTATCGGATATATCAAACACCGCACGAGCTGGAAGGTGCGCTTCGGCACTCATTGCGGCTCGCGACCTTCGCGGCACCACACCTTCGTCGACACCCAAAACGCTTGAAAAACGTGAGGGTGAGAGGGCTCGGACTGTACGTCTGTTGGGTGTGTTCTCCAACTTGCGGAAGGGCTTTTTTTTTTCTTTTTTTTTCTCTCTATCTCTTTCTCGTGCTATCTCCTCGTTACCATCGGCTCAGAGAGCAGGAACGGAGGAGCCGGTGGCCTCCTCCTTTCGCCTTTTTTTTTTTTTTTTTTTACAGCAGGAACGAAGGAGCCGGCGGCCTCCTCCTTTCACCTTTTATTTCTTTCTTTCCTTTTTTGTTGCTGTTTTGTGTGTTGTTCCCCTGCTGCTGTGTTCTCTGCACTGTAGTGCGCTCTACTCCGTCAAGCCGTGTCCACACTGAGCGCCTTCACCATTTATTTATGATTTAGGAAGGGATTCCCACCGGACAACACTACATTGGCAAGCATTTAGCAGTTATCATAAGCTGCAAAGCAGTACTTAAGGTAAATTTTTTGTTGTCTGCACTGTCAGCATCATGTGGGTCTACATGATAGCTTTGGTAATTATCTGCTATAGTAGAAACTTCGCCACATGAATTGCATCCAGCATGAAGTGTTGCATTCAGTGGAATGCTTTGCAGGATGCCTGCAGGTGAGGACTGGGAGAAAGAGACGGCAGCAGCACTACAAGCAGCAACACTGAGCTGCACATTGCGACTTCAAGTGAAAGGCATCAAGGCTTGGCAGGCAGAGGTGGGTTGCTCTCTCATCTGGTTGGTTCGAAGCATTTTGAGTGCCTACTTTGAGTACACCACAGTCTGTGGTTCATGCAAATGTTCCATTCACTTTGGCCTAGATTAGACTTTTTGCTTTGGTGAGGTTGTCTGGCTCTTAATAATGTATCTTTATTCATGTGATGTCACCTATTATGCCACTCAGGTGATGAAAATTGTAAATAGTGCTTGTTTTAACAGTAAAGCTGTTCTTGTTCGACGTAAAATGTCCATCGGAAACAAAAACTCAGCATATTGGGTATTTTATTTATTTATTAAGAACCTGCTTTGCCATAAGGCATTACAGCAGGGAGGGTACATTACATATAAAAAAGCACACAAAATACATTTAAGAAATGGTCATTTGAATAAATACGGACAGTTTCAGGTGGCAGGGTGATCCAATCTTGTATAGTGCGAACAAAAAAAAAAGAGTAGCGGAAAGCATCACCCTTAAAAGGAATCTCACATATTTTAAGCTGATGATCCCGTCTTTGAGAAACATAGTTACGTGGCTGAAAATACAATTGCATGCTTATCCCTGTGTTAGAATGGTAAATGCTATGGAGAAATTTTAATCTGAGTTTCGACGATGATGTTCAAGAAGATGCCAATTTAATATTTTGCTTTCTGTCATACTAAGCATTCTTTCATGCCAATGACAAACCGGACTGCTCTATTCTGCACTTCCTTTGTATATAGGTCCCACGAGATGCATGGATAGTCCAGCATACTGCGGACATGTGTAAAGTACAACTGCTCCCTAAGTTCCTGTGGCAAACTACTGAAGTTACGTTTCAGAAAACTCAGGGCTCCTGTAGCCTTGTTCTTAACATGAGTGGCATGTCTGTTGCATCTCAAATCGGCAGTGAAAAATATACCTAAATATTTATATTCCACGACTTCTTGAAGAGTGGCATTATTAACTGTGTAACAATTGCTGTAATGTGAGGGCTTCCTGGTAGAGGTGACGTGGACACTTTTTTTCACATTCATTGATATTTTGCATTTATCACACCACGTGGCAGTCAAATTCAAATCGACCCTATATACTACACAATTGTCTGCAAACATTCTAAATGATGATGTGATACTAAAAGTGACGTCGTTAATGAATTACAAAAACAAAAGGGGTCCCTGTGGTACACCAGAGGTCACAGAAACATATTTAGAGGAACAACCGTTAGGAGCCACACACATCTGTCTTAAGCGAAGATACTCAGATATCCACTCAACAACCTTAGCATGTAATTTGTAATGTCACAGTTTAGTGACCAGGTCACTATGCGTAATAACGTCAAAGGCTTTTCTGAAATCCAGAAATATACAGTCAACAATTTGCTTCTTGTCAACTGCTAAGGCAAGCCCATGAGTGAATTCTACCAGTTGTGTCGTACAAGAAAAACCCTGCCAGAACCCATGCTGGCCAGGTATGTGCCAGAAGGGTATGAAAAACAAAGCCTCGGTGTCCTTTCTTGTTAAACTGAAACAATTCTTCACACCTAGTTAACATTTTGCGCAACCACAGCAGAACGCTTTGGCTTCAACATGCTTTACAATTCCTTCGAGTCCACTAGCTGGGTTTGAGCAGGAATGGAACCCCAGACCATCTGCATGGCAGGCAGGTGTTTAACCAAGGAGTCACGCCAGCGGTATTGCTTTGTTTTGTTTATTAAAGCTGAAAGGCCCCCGTCGGGGTATTACATGAGGGATGGTCTTAAGGACAGTTAAATAATGTTTCCAGCACAGTCTTAAATAGTTCTGGACCGGAGTGGCGCATGGTGGCAATTAAGCAGTTCCAGTCCCGCCCAGTCCTACAAAAGGAACGAGGATGGGCAGTAGTTTGCACTGGTGGAGGGTAAACGGCTAGGTGATGGTTTGTGTGACTTGATGTCCCCGGTAGGGTTTTGCGCAAGATACGCATTTAACAGACAGCACCACGGTAGCAGCATTGTATATACACTTTCCATACGTATGAAAATGTTCATTTTAATACAACCAATCGGTAAACAAATTCTGTTGGTTTGATGAGCGATGAACTGGCAAGATAGCTGGAACTTCAAAAAATGCATAATAAAACCTGTGGAAGAGGCGCAGTCTAAATTTACGACATGACTCTAGGCTAGTTAGGTTATCATGGCTCTTAAGTTATTCACATGTTGACCAGAAGAGATTGCTTAAAAACATAATGCCAAGGTATTTATAAGATTCTGCAGATGAGATTGTGGAGCCTGAAATGGTGCATGTAACTGGTTGCTGGTTATACTGGTGGGAATGCTCTTTGAGGACGTGGTCGAAGAAAAAGACCAGACACATTGATTATGCCTGATGACTGCAATGGAACAAAATTAACAATCTTTTCTTTACATTTAAAGACGTCAGCCATTCTTTGCACCGAGGTTCAACTATGTTCAGGTCATTTTGAAGTGCACAAATGTCGGTAGTGTTTTTTTTTTATATAGGGTGATATACGACACGGCTATCAGTGATTTGATGAGTGTGGGAAGATATATTACAGTTAAACATGCTTATAACGAACCTCCATATAACGAATTCCTCGATATAACGAAGTTTTTCTATTCCCCGCCATTACTCCATAGAAGCACATGTATTTGAGACCTCTATGTAACGAAGTGCCAGCAGGAGACCCCCTCGAAATAACGAATTTTCTCTGCCGACAACCTAGAGATTTTTGCCCCTAATTTTGTCACTTTTGTGCGAGCAACAACCGGAAGCACCTTCTCCGCTGCGACGGAATGCGAAGCAACGGCGTCGCGCTTGGCGCGCTCGAAGGCACGGCGACTGTGAAGCGAGAGCGAGTGCACGTGTGCGTGCGTGCGAGTGCGCACGTGAGGTGGGCCTGCATCCGTCGACTCTGCGATCTTGCCGCCGCAGGCGTGTCCTTTCCCCCTGACTTCAAACCTGACCCAGCTGCTTGCTGCAGCTGGCCTAGCGCGCCAAGCCGGCACCCTCCTTTTCAAGTTGATGTTTCCGAGTGCGCCGGCTTGAGAGAGAAAGGGAAAAAACGAGTTTTTTTTTTTTTTTTTTTTGTTTCAACGTGCTGGCAGCGCCGCTCTTTGGTCACTGCCACTTCGCTAACCTGACACTCCGTGACAGCGCTTGTTAGGCCTAGCTCGTGTGGTTGCGGGCGGCGTGCTTCACGGGAAGCTTGCCCTTGACAACACAGGGATGGGGTGCACAGGAAATTGCGCCCACGGGGTGATTCAAGGGCAGCGCTCGTGAAATGATTAAAGAAAGAACCGGAGACAAACAACGGTAAATTGGAGGTCACGGGCGCGCGTTCCGTGCAGAGCATTCGCAGCTGAAAAACGCCCGTAGCAGCATTCTCCGTCTCCTTGGAAATCCTACCCTCAGAGGGAGCGCGCGCGACGCGCAGCTGCCACGGCCTTTTTTTTTTCTTCCCTCCGCTCATTGTTCATTCGTTCTGCGTTCCTTCTTCCTCCGCGGTTATGTTTTGCACATAACCGATGAGCTGGCATTACAGCTTCTAGGCGGTCATCAGCAGGAAACCATAAAAACCTATCACACATTTCTTATTCGTTGCTGAGCAATCGACCCACACTACAGCCTATTGCCGTAAAGTTATTTTGTTTGTTGCATGGTGGCAGGCAGCACCTGCACGTGCAAATACATGGCAGCTGCTGCCGCGGCGGCAGATGCCTACCATGTGAAACCAAAGCGCCCAATGACACATCCCCGCATTTTTGCGATGCAGGCCAGTGGGATTGGTCTATACCAAGGAGGTGTGGAAGGGAGGTGAGAGTGAGCAGGAGGGAAAGGAGGAGGGAAAGGAGGAGGGTGAGGCCACCAGCGCTGCTGTGTAGTATAACAAAGGGGGTGGGAAAGGAAGGTGAGGGTGAAGAGGAGTGGTGTGAGAATGAGGAAGAGGGAAGCTATGAGGAGAGAAGGTAAAGTGTAGCATACCAGGAAGACCACCTAGTTTTGCACCCCTAGTGCAACTGCCCACAACTCTTTTTTTTTTTTGTTTCACTGCAGTTCTTGGCCGAAATCAAGTTAAGCGAATTGCTCACCCAATAACTGCACTTTGACTGCGGCAGACAGGCACCATAATTCCTGTTGGGAACATAGCCTGCATCCACAAATTAATTCAACAGTTACATGGAAATAAATGTAGTGAGTTTGAATTTGCACACCCAAAGCTTAAAGTTGCAAACTGCCGCACATACAAGAGAACATAAACCAGTATACAAAAGAGTGCAAAAGGAGTACAACGGAATGGAACTGTGACAGTGGTATCTCCCTATTGGCTAATGTAATGGCCAATGCAAACATCAACAGGACCTAATTGTGATTGCCAGCATTCCACATTGAAGCAGCCATGAATCCTTCATTCCATGAATGCTTCCATGAATGCTCACTCATTCCATGAATGAGGCTCATTTGCTCTTTTTAGTGCATACAACATTGTCGCTTTAAAGGCATTTACAAGTAAGTCCACGTAAGAATCAAGTCTCAGTATGTATATTGTAACAAGAGCTGTTTAGCTGCATGCCTGTTTGACTCTGCTCTTTTTCTGCAGTTTGTGTTCTGCAGCTGCCCACTGCCCAGTCAGTCATCGAAAGAACGGGGACCCCGGCGGCCGGTTTGCTTCATGTATGACTTCGCAGCTGGCACTCCTACTCAGGTGGCATCCATGGTGGAGGAGATGCTGCAGGATTGGAACACCATCGGGCACCTGTATGGTGTGGTGCTGCGATTTGCTGAGGCCCTACGTTTAGGCAAGGGCTTCACCTTCCTTCACTTTTGTCTCCTCTTGCCTCTTCCTTGCTCTCCTGTGTAAATGTATGATTAGAAAACAATGGATCATATAATTGTGGTCCATTATACATCTTCTTCTGTTTGGCTTCCTTGAGAATTTTGAGATTAGGCTGCAACCATGACTGTCTTGTGCAGGTACAATCCAACCTTGATATAATGAATACAGGTGTAATAAATTATTGGCTATAACGAACTAAACAAAGATTAACATTTTTACTGGAAGTGTTGGGAATGTGCATTTATGACAAATTGCGAGGTATTATGAAGCTATTTTTGTGTCAGATGCACTTTGATATAGCGAGATTTGATTGTAGTGTACTTTTACTTTCAGACCAACACAATTCTCTCATGACTGTTGTGGACATCAAATCCTTCACATATAAGAAGTTGGTCCTTGGCTACGGCATGAATAAAGCCAGCACTGTGAGTATCCAAGTTTTTGCCAGTAGCGTACCTGCCAACTCCTGAATTTTCCCACAAGACTCCCAATTTCTGACCAGTTGTAAAGGTACGGCCGTAAATTTCCTGACAGTGCTAGCCCCACCACCTTTATGTAAACTTTGCTGTCATACATTGGTGTCATGCAGTGAAGCATGCCAAGACTGGGGAGGGCCCATTGGTTTTCACAAAGCATGACACATTGAGCCCTGTGTACATGCGTAATTAGTTGCACATCCGTCATATAACTACCAGTGCCGGTTTTATCACTGAAATCTAAAATCATTACTGGCAATCATTGAAGGTTGTCTGTGATGTTACTATGGCCCTGAATAGCAGTGCATACATACATACATACTGTGAAACCCTGATTATACAGCCTTTTTGGGACCGCGAAAAAGCGTCATAAAATGCGGGCGTCGCAAAATCCGAACAGAAAAATTTATGCCCTTGAGTGCGCCGCAATCCACTGGAGTGATTTGCAGCAGCTGTAGCGAAACATAGCACACACTTAAGGGGGGACGCGGCCTATGAAAGTCGAAAAATCGCAAAAAACGCGCTTTTCGGAAAACTGCATATTTGCACTGTATGTGTCATAAATTACCCCTCCTGTAATTTTCAGCGTCTAATTCGACCTAAAACTACTTCATATCAAATATATTACGAGCAGCGGCAGCTGCTGTGCCGCTCAGACATGCTCCGAAGCAGCATATCTTGAAGCGAGCGCCGTTCATGCGCCATTCAACCGACTGCCGCTACTTTGGTTTTGTTTTGTTCGTGAAGGAGGGGGGGGGGTGCACTTTTTTCCACTTCCGTCGGCGGGAGCGGCGGTGGTGTGGTGGAAGCATGGTTCGCGCATGATTGGGGGGCTCGCGGGAGCATTCGAGTATCCCGTGCTTGGATGCGAAGCTGCGATTGCGCCAAGCGCGCGTTCCTCGAGAGAGCGGAGGAACGTGCAGCCGCTACTGGCTGCTGCGCGTGATGACGCGGTGGCCTTCTCCGGCGGGTGCTCCATGCGTCGTCTGCTACGGTTAGGATTAGCGCCTGCTTCGTGGTTGTCGCCGCGATGTCTGCCTTTGTGTGTGCCGCTTCGCTTTTCGTTATCACAGGAGAGAGATCGCAGGAGAGTGGGAGAGGTATGGTTGGTCAGAAAGGGTGAAAAGAATGGGGGAAGGCAACAACTGCGCCACTCCATGCCGCTACTCGCGGCGCCTGTGGCCGCTGGGAGGGCCACAGGCGCCGAACAGCAGCAGAAAGCCGAAACGAACTGGTTTCCCGAGCGTTCGACATGTGGAGGGGTGACAAAGAGCAGGTGCGACGAAAGACGCCCACGGGCACTCTCTTTTCTTCGCCGTTTGGTCACCCTGCTTCCCGTGGATCGTCGTGTAACGCAGGTTCAACGTAAGATCGCATCGTATAATTGAAGTTTTTAATGCATTGTGTATGTGGGGCTTTCGCAGGGATAGGGCTAGTCCATCGTAAAATGCGGGTCGTCGTAAAACAGGGTATGTAAAACCGGGGTTCCACTGTACATACATACGTACATACATACATACATACATACATACATACATACATACATACATACATACATACATACATACATACATAATTTTTTATTGCTTTCTTTTCCCTTCTGCTCTGTGAACGTCCTGAATTTTGAGGTCTATAGGTTGGCAAGTATGCAGTAGCACAATCCCAATATTTCTTTTTTTTCTGCCATGTGTAAAGTTGTGCATGGGAGGTGAGCATGATAGCACAAAGCAAAAGTGTGGTGTTTAATAGTAACCTTAATTAAATGTAGGTGGTGTAGCTTCTGCAGACTGTTGCACTTCAATTTTTGGGAAACGGGTCTACTGTTAAAACCAGATTATAGGTTGAGTTCTTTTCTTTCAGAAAAACGTGATGCAAAGCCCATCTCAACTTTATATACAGTCAATCCCGGGTACATCGAATTCGAAGGGGATCGCGAAGTAGTTCGATATATCAATGATCCGAAATACCAAACATGCCTATTTGAAGCTCATCTTAAAACAGCGTACATCTTAAATTTGTTTCCCGAGATGATATTAAGCAGTAGGATACCGATTTGCCCACAATGTGCAACAGATCAGCATGAAAACAGTTGAATTTATTTTGTACGAAACAAATATGTAAGCTTCTTGGAAGTCATCAGGTTCCTCGAGCCATTCTGGGGCTTTACAGATCAGCAAATTCAGCGCCTTTCATTGCATCACAATAGCAGAAAATGACTGCGAATGCTGACGCAAGCTCTCGCAGCACGGTACCAAGTCGTTTATCAGCGGTACAAACGTTCATCAATGGTCGGGTCCGATCCCTTGGCACCGGCAACGTCGGCTACAATCTCGGGATTGGTGCGCAATTGCATGGATAGCAATTACATGGACACCGACAGCGGGTTTTTGCAGTCGTCGCCCTGTACAAAGACCAAATTGATAACATAGCTTATGCATCGTGTGTCTTTACACGTGAGTAAAAGCGCGCCAGTGCCGGGGGGCGAACGTGGCTGAAGCAGCGAATTTTTGACACCATTGCGCACAATTGTGGATCGCAACACGTCAGACCGCGGTTTAAACATGATCAACTTATGTAAGGAGGGGAGTACATTTGAGGGGTTCGGCGCGGGTCAAGGTTCGATATATCAAATGCAGCGGACCATAGGTGCTCGATATACGTGCGTGCCATCCCTATACGTTTGCAATGAATTTTCAAGGGGATTTTTTAACTGTTCGATATCGTCAATAATTAGAAATATCCGAGTTTGATATATCCGGGACCGACTGAACAGCAGTTAGCAGCAAAATTTCAGGGTCTGGTAACCATGGGCAACTGAACTTGACCACACTAGAGTTACCTAGAGTTAAGGAGTACCAGGAATGAGGTTCCAAAGCTGAACCCAAAACGGTAAAACCACTCATGGCGCTGCGATCCTTAGCCTGCATGATACAGTGGCGCAGTGGTAGAATGACAGCTTCCCACTCAGTTGACCTGCATTCAAGTCTCAGGAGAGGATAAAGTTTTTATTTTTTATTATGAGGTTTTTGGTTCCAGGTTTTTTTTTTTTTTTTTTTTACTAGTGACGAATATTCCCTTCATTTGCTACATGTTGACACAAAAATAAATGCACAATTCAAAGAATGATGGCATTGTTGGCACGGCAAACAAAATTTATCTCCAACACAGCAAACCAAGTGAACAAAATATATACAAGCAGGAAAACTAATGGCATAAACTGGCATAAATGGCATAAATGTCTTCTTTCTGTTTTGTTCTTTTTTTTTGGTTGTTTTTGTTTGTTCTTTTCCCTTTTTTGGGCAATTCCTGGTACTTTTTGAGCCATTATATTGGTGGCATGCTTTCAGGTGACCATATACTGGCGTCACTCGGAAAAGCGCTTCCACCTGGCCTTTGGTGTTGTGGGCCACACTGCTTCTGCCAGCAACCCACACACTGTGGTGGCTCCACAGCTCCAGCACGAGTTCAACCAGCACCGTTCAATAGCTACTCTGGTTGAGGTGAGTGTCTGGGCGGCCTTTCGCATTATGCTGTGTGTGCTGTAGTACTGCACTGGATTTTCTCCTGAAGGAGTTCTATGTGGTATGTACCCTGTCAGGGAGGAAGCGTGCGCAACACGTCTTGTCGAACATGCACGTTATTGCCTACTACCGCTGCCCTTGCTACCCTGTTCCTAGTGTCCATGATGATGATGATGATGATGACGGTACCAACTGCTGCGCCATCTCTCGGCCTTACGGTTGCCTCCTCCGCCACACACTCCTTACGCGTATGCCCCCCACCCGCCGTAGAACGTGAACCTGTCGCGGGTACGTCCAGTTGGGGTTCATAGTACAAAGTAAGCTGGTTGGCATGGGCTCTCCCTCGACTGTGCCGTCTTGTGATTTGTCAGCATGAACTCATTAGCACCTACCTTCTTCATTATCCTATGGGACCTGAACGTCTTGTGCGAGCTTTGATGAGATGCCTGTTGCTGCATTACTTAGGGTATGGCTGTCCAGAAGAATGAGGTCGCCTGGCTTCAGGGCAAATGGCCACCTGTGGTGGTCGTAATGTGCCTTTTGTTTTGCATGGGCAGCAACTTGTTGCATGTGAGTAAACTCAACGGCCTGGGCAAGGCACTGGCTAACTTCTTAAAGCACTTGCTTATGGTATCTGCCGTTACATGCCACTGTGAAGCAACCACCACATTCACTTTAAGAGGCTACTGCTGCTGCATGCTCCACAAAAACTCTCTCGTAAATGTGCTTTTTGTACCCCGCCTTTACGGTTGCGATGACAACCTGGTCAAGATGTTGACATTCTGCTGTCGCATTGGCAGGTAAAAATTTTAAGTTGACTGCAGTCAACTTCGGCTTGATGTTGTGGGCCATGCAATTGTCAAGGATAAGCATGACCCATCGGTTCTCTCCTACCATATCCTCATCGCACTTGCAAAGCCACTTTGTGAACAAATCCTGTGTCATCCACGCCGTTTTATTGGATCTATAGGTTACTGGCGGTCACTCTCGCTTTTTAAAGTAACGTGGCCTTGCCGATTTACCAATGACAAACAGGCGGCGCTTGTCGCTTCCATCCATGCTAGTGCAGAACAATACAGTTATGCACGTCTTCGAGGCCTTGCGGCCAGAGCAGGCTTTGCCTTTCAGTGCAAGCGTGCAGTTGGGCAGAAAGTTATAAAATAAGCCAGCTTCATTGGCATTATATATATGTCTCTGTCCGTTGTGTCTGCAAATTTAAGCAAAGCCAGGCTTCAATAGACTTGTCATTGACATTGCCGCTATCTCCGCACACCACTTTGCAGCTGATACCATGGCAATCTTTAAAGGGCCCCTAAACAACCCAGAGGCCCAAAATTTGTTTTAAAGATATAACTGCGCTTCTGTGCGATGTGAACATGCTCCCGCAGGAATTTTGCGAATAGGTGCTATAATAAAGAAGTTACACGGGTTTAATGGCCGTTTACATCGGTTTCGTTTTCTCGATTGGCCTTCCCACCCTTCTCTGCCAAGGAGAGGATAGGCGTGGCACACTGTCGAGACTCCGCCCACTTTTGACACGTGACATGACGTGAGCAATTGACGTCATTGACGCTTGCGCTGCACTTCCGGTTGCTCCTGCGCTCACGCCGGTGGGATGGCCACAGGACCTGACGTAGAACTGGTTTCGGCCAATCAACGAGCCTACAATTGAGCAGAGTTGTTTGCAGTAGAACGTGACGACACCTAGGATGCGAGAGCGACTGGTCAATCGCAGGAAAGAAGCGCGGGAATTGTTTTTTCAAATACGGCTGTGTGGCGCGCAGCGCTGTCATATTCGCAGAATGTGATCGCCGCAACCTTCTCTATGATTGAGTTAGCTTGTTTAGGCGGCTTTAAAAAAAAGTAGGAGCCTGTTTAGTGGCCCTTTAAAATGCTGGATCCACCCGTTAAATGGGTTGAAGTTGTCGTGGCCTAAAAGAGCTCCGAGAGACTTAGCCTTTTGTTGGAGCATGGGGGCCACTTACAAGGATGCTCTGAGCAAGGAGGTTCCATTAAACTTCCGGAGTGGAAGTCCCTGCAGCCGCCTACGAGGCCAAGTGAAGCCAGCGGCGGCCACGTTACTAGAGGAAAAAGTAAGCGGGCCCGCCATAGATGGCAATGTATTAAGAGAGGCGCTTGACTTGTTTTGCAACCTCACGATGAAACATAGAGACAGAAACCAACTTTATGCCTATTCCAGTTACCAACGGCATTTTCTAGTTGAGGAGGAGGAGGAGGAATGAACTTTATTTTGAAACCAGCAGGTTTAGACGGCCGGGCCTAGGCCTCCCACGAGGGGACGTCAAGGGCTTGCCTCGACGCCGCCTCGCGGGCATGCTGGATCGCCCAGGTTTGTTCGTCGAGGTTGGAGCTCCGCAGAGCCTCACGCAGCCTCGACGAGAGGGTCGTGGTGTTAGTGTGTGTGTACTGTGCCGGGCACTCCAGTTGAGAAAAAAAAAATTTTGCCGCGTCCGTACTCAGCTGTAGGCGTCGAGGAAAACAAAAGAACACAGCTGGCTGAGAGGTTCTATGCAAATCGTACTTGCTGGCTTACTCTGTCTGTTAGTAGAAACTAGGTTTTTGTGATGCGGTGACGCTATATAGCGCAAATACGCGGCACTGTGCGACTGCCAGCTGACGTAAAATGCATTCGTGCCCTTTATTTAAGCATGTATCCAACCCATTGAGTACAGCGCATGCTTTCTGCATGTTGCCTTTTTTTTTTTTTTTCGTATTCCACGTACGTTATTCCAAATGATTCGTTGCTCTTAGCGTTTGCGAAGTCTTCTCAGATCCGCGTCTACCAAGACCCGTTGGGTGCGTTCGGAAAACTTTATTTAGTTCTAACTGTAAACGTATACGTAGGATATTTCTTACACGGGGGACATGCGCCGAAAAGCACGCACTTGAAGACAGAGGTTGGGTTGTTCGGTGTCACTATAGAAGAGGTGATCGAGTGGCTGTTTTAAGCTTTCCATCCACCCCTCCGAACACCACATGTTCTCAGTCAGAAGGCTACGCACAGTATTTTTAATTTTTTTTCTTCATTTTCGAAACCAGTAGCATGAGAAACACGCCATACGTACGTGCTCACTGCGTTTGCGAATTCGTCATTCGTCAACACGTACACGTAACAAATCTGCGTCTATGCTCCGGAAAGATGCCCTTCCTCTAAAGCATCTAAAGTTCGCATACAAACACTGCAGGAAATATCCAATATGTGCATCAGATGCGTGTTTTAGCAGAACTCGAGCCCGTAGCAAATCATGTATGCACGCATCTGAAAACGAAGCACTAGCAAGTATTTAAAGCTTACAGTTAACTTTGATACAGGCGTAGGGATGTAATATATGGACGCGAACGTTTAAAATTGCCCTCTATTTTAGCAAAATGCACTGAAAACGGTAAGCCGTACGTGAAGAAAGTGAGAAAAACTTACACGTGAAATGTTCTTCCAGGCCTCTTCTCAACGCGATTTGTGCAGACGAAAGCGACGCGCGAAGTCACCGTTGCCTTCTCAAATATTTAGATGCCTAGGAAAAACAGGACACAGTGTTTAAACACCACGAAACAGCGTCGTGTTGTCTACGCGCTCCGCCGTCTGTGTGGTCATCTGCTACTGTTTCCTTGAGCAAGATGGCGGCGACGGCTTCACTTTCGGCGGCACGCTTCCACTCCAGAAAAGTAATATATAACCTCCTTGGCTCTGAGCCCTAACTTTCCAGAACCATCTGAACAGCACTGCTTCCACGTCCTCGTATTTCAACATACGTATTCTCTTCCATGACAGGGAAGACAAATCTTGCTGCAGTTGCTGCCGCAGTTTGTCCTTGTCCTTATAGATGGTCGATACGGTTGTGTCAGAAACGCTGTATTTAGCCGCCACTGACACCTTCTTTAGCCCACTCTCTATGTCCCTTATAATGGATTCCTTGGTCTCCAACGATAAGGCCCGGCGTTTTTTCACACCGCTTGAAGACGCCGCTAATGCCATGGCGACAGAAGCTCGACAATACATGGCTCGGGACACACAGATGGCAACTACGACACGATGAAGCGGTGAAGCGAAAGATGGAAAAAAAAAAGAAAAAAAAGCATGCTGCCGCTTCCATCCCGCACTCCATGCAGCGCACACCTGGATTGGACGCTGCCATGGTGACGAAAACGCGCTCCTTCCTTCTTCCAAATTTTCCCTCCGAACTGTACCCTCCTTCTCCTCCACTTTGCCTTTTCACGCCTGGTATCCACACGCGCAAACTCGCTCCCAACGTGCCAGCGTGCCGGGAAATCGTGCTGCGTTCACCGATTTCATGGTCGTGCGCTTAAAAATCCGTGCTATAACCGGTATTCCCCTTTGCTCGGCTACGCAATAAACGGTCCGCCTATACATTGAGTTCTATGGGTGACATATCGGTGGTAAAAAAAACACGTTATAACCGGTCCCACGCTAAAAGTGGTTATGTTATAAGTGGTCTGCACTGTATATGTGGTTGTTGACTGCTGTGGCTCTTGTCTGATGTGATTTACTACGCAGGTGTTCTTCAAGCACCTGCAACGAATAATTTTGTATGGGACATTTTAGAGGGGTCCTGGACAACCCCCTGGGCTTGGTGAAAAAACATATTCTATGGCTAGCCTATGCTGTAATGAATGTCTCAGCAAAATTCTGTAGTCATCTGCGAAGTGTAGCGTTCACTAGCGGAGCGCAAAGTTTTGACTTCCTCAGGGGCCCTCAAATCAAAAAGAGGCTTCTCCTCACGCTCCTTGTATATGCTTTGTTTCGTCATATAGCGTTCACAGTCACTTCAGGTGTCCCCCAGGGTAGCGTATTGGGCCCTTTGCTCTTTCTTTTAAATAGTAATGACATCGTCGCCGTTGTCACTCCTGGAACTCAAATAAGACTGTTCGCGGATGACTGTGTTGTGTTCCGTGCAATTAAGTCTGTGGAAGATCAGAGGGAACTAGATTTCAGCTTGTATAACATATCATTGTGGTGCGAAAAATGGGGCATGGCTGCAAATACCGACAAAACAGTCTCGCTACGCATAATGCATAAAAAGAATCCGCTCAATTACGTGTACTCAATGGGGTCTGTTCCGCTGAAACAAGTTGAGAATTATAAATACCTTGGCATAACCTTCACAAACAATTTTTCTTGGAACCTTCATATAGAGAACACATGCTCTGCTGCATTCTATAAGCTAATTTATCTACAACACAAACTTAGAAATTCTCCTTCAAACGTCAAGTTACTCTCCTACCTGACCTATATACGCCCTAAACTAGAATACGCCTGCATTGCCTGGGATCTGTATACTAAACTCAATATCAACAAACTTGAAAGAATTCAAAGAAAATCGGTTCGTTTCATTTACCCCAAATATAAACGTTCGGACTCCCCATCTCAACTTATGTTGTCTAATGACATTCCTTCTCTTCAGCTAAGAAGACAGAACTACCGATTCGATTTCCTATGTAATCTAATCAACCACAAATTCATCCTCGACCCTTCACTTTATGTAAGTCCTCTTCCTACAAGGCAGACACGACACCATCGTACTGATGCACTAACACCTGTCTACGCTAGGACAGACGCATACAAGTTTTCTTTTTTTCTACGAACCATTTCTGAATGGAATTCTCCCCCGCACCGTAGAACTTGTGATCATCTGATTTACGTGTGCTTTTCTGTGCCTTTTCTTTTTATTCTTTTGTATTTTATTACGTTCTTTTGAATTGTACTTGTGCGTATGAATGTATAAACATTTCTTATATGTGTTAGTTTTGTGTACAGTTATGTATGCCCATCCTGCTAGGACCACAATGTGGTCTGCAGTATGTACTAAATAAATAAATAAATAAATAAATAAATAAATAAATAAGTATACAAGGAGCATCGCTGCTATTGGCTGATAGTAGACACGCCCGCCGTGCCCATGTGTGGGACCCTCACAGCACGAATTTTTTAAAACTGTGAGCACGTACGTGCTGTGCGCTTGCTTTTCTTTGTATTGTGAGCACCTAAGCAAAATAGTTGCTGGAAAGATGTAAAAATATATCTGTTAATGGGCATGTCTCATAGATGCCATTGGAAGGTGTCTGTAAACCACCTCGGCGTCGACATGAACGGTGCGCTGCAAAAGTCACCATAAATATAATTTCCCGACAAGCCAACAAATGCATGCCAGCAGCCTGTAAGAAATGACAAATGATTCCCAAACTTTAATTAACCATTGATCAGTGATTGTAGATGGGTTTATTTCCTATAGGACTCCAATACACCACCACTTCTACTCGTACTCATTAACATGGCTGAAGTCAAACCCAAATCTTCCTTGGATAAAAGGTGGAATAAAGGACTATAGGTCTGATTACGGTGGATTTGGGTGGATTAGAGCTGATGAAGGTGCATTAGGGTGGATTAAGACAGATTGAAGTGCATTAAGGTGGACTACGGCATATTAGAGCGGATTACGCTAGGTTAGGGTAAATTAAGGTAACAGCAGATTATGGTTGACTAAGGTGAATTAGTGTGGATTAAAATGGGTTATGCCTTTAATGTTTGGCTTAATTAGGCATAGCTTATATAGCCTTGACTGAGCTCATATAGCTTGACTTAGTGCGAACATAATTAGTAATTACATGATTAATCTTATATTAATTAGGTTCGGTCTAATTAGCCCCAATCAGACATGACTTAATAAGCTGAGCTTCATTAGTCATAATTATGCTTGGGTTAATTAGTCCTACCTTAAACTTGGCCTAATTAGTCTAGGTCCAGTTATACTATACATTAATATATTATCTTAATTAAGTGTCGCCTAATGAGTATCACTTTAATGAGGCCTGATTTAATCAGTGTTAGCTAAATTAGTCCTGAAATATTTAGTCTCAGCTTATTGAGGCTTGACTTTAACAGTCTTAGCCTAAATAACTGTGGATTAGTAAGTGGCAGCTTATATAAGTTTGGCATAATTAGCATTAACCTAGTTATACATGATTTAATTAGTACTGGTTGATTAACTATGGTCTAATTAGATTAAGCTTGCTTACACTATACTTGTTTATATCACATTAATTAAACATTGGTTAAATGGACATATTTTAATTGGACTTGATTTAATGATTATTGTGTCTTAATTACTCATAAATTATTAATATCAGATTAATTAGGTGTGGCTTATTTGTCATAGCCTAATTAAGCTTGAATTAGTTCAGTTTGACTTTGTTGGATTTGTCCTGTCTGAACTAGGCTTCAATTAATTAATTGTAATTAGGCTCCATTGAATTGGATTTAGCTTAATTAGGCCTTACCTAACTAGTCTTAGGAAGCTTTAATTGTCTTTACTATGGTGTGGCATTGTTATGGTAGCATTACATAGCTTAGTGGAGTTTTCTGCAGATATCCCAGTTTCACCAATAGCTCAAACAGCTTCGCTGTTTAGATTGAACTAGTACATATTAGGGTGTATTTACACTTTAAATTAATCCATCCGCCATACTGCATGTAAACGCCTCTTAATCAGCATTAATCTGTTTGCAGGGGTTCGAGTCATGAAGGTTTTCCTTTTGAGTCATAGCAGTCACGCATTTGAGTCCGACAGGGTGATTAATACGTCTACAATCACTAATGAACCATTAACTAACTTGGGGTTATGCAGGATGAGGTGGAACAGTGTCGGTAGTCGCGCTGTTTATCCTGACGCTGTCGTGTGTGCAGCATCTAAGACAGGCAGTGCACTGACAAAGCAAGCGCGCCCACCTCTGAGCCTAAACATGTGTGATGAACAAAAAGAAAGCTTCGGAGGATCGAAAAATACAGTGATCGCGAGAGCATGCGACTGAGCCCAGGTGCAGAGTGAGCAGATGGCCACAAGTGCGTGCCGCCAACAGACCTCGGCAGTTGCGCACTTTCAATCAGCCACACTAACACGTCGTTGAAATCTGGTGACATAAGCGGTGGGCGGGGCACCTCTTTCGACACCGCCCTCAAGAGCTCTATACCCTCTATTCTGCAGAGTTTAGACAGAACTGGAAAGGGAGGTTTTCCAGTCGCAATATCTTTGCTCCTAACAAACCTTTTTGAAAAATTATTTTGGCTGTGAATTTCTGAGAGGCTTTCAATACACACCAAGCTGTTTTCAAAACCAACCCTGAGCGGTGGTTCAGGGCCCCTTTAAGAGCAATGCCTTACCAGGTCTTAGCTTTCTGTCAGATCCTAAACAATGCATAGGCACAGGGTTTCGAACCTCACACTTGTCACTATGAAAGAAGAGAGAAAGTGATTGGAGCCTATGATAACTACTTGTAACTTTGTTCGTATTGCTACGAAGCGACCATAGTATCTGGGTATGGCTCATACCATCGATGAAGAAGACGAAGACGGGACTGGCTGATGCGCGGACTGTCCACCATCTTGGTTGTTGCCTGGTTAAAGCCTCCCTGTAAATACATTGTAAATAGCCGTCCTCTGTGTCTTTCTCGTAACATCTTTGTGGTGGAGGTGCTGGTTGTTCCCTGTCCCCAAAACGGAGCTCCGCAACGGCCGCCTCATCACGGGTCTGACCATGTCACACGGTGAAGGCACATCCTCTTCACCACCTGGCCCTTCCGCGGTCTCCGCGTCGTCCACCTACGTAGTCCTACCTCCTGCCCGTGACCCCGGCGTCTTTTCCGGCCAGGATGGGGTTGATGTCGACAAGTGGCTCAACCTTTATGAACGCATCAGCGCCAACTACAGGTGGGATCCCACCATTATGCTGGCCAACGTGTTTTTCTACCTCGATGGCCCGCCACGGGTGTGGTTCGAGACGCACGAAGCTGACATAACCAGCTGGGAGTCGTTTAAAGAACAGATTCGCGACCTTTTCGGTGATAGCACTGGCCGGCAGACCGCGGCACGTAATCAACTTGCGACTCGTGCACAGACATCCACCGAATCCTACGTCGCGTACATTCAAGACGTTCTCGCACTTTGCCGCTTGGTTGACGAAAACATGCCCGAATCCGACAAGGTTTCCCATGTGCTCAAAGGCATCGCAGATGACGCCTTTAACTTGCTCGTCTACACACATGTTGACACGATCGAAGCCATCATCAAAGAATGCCGGCGTTTTGAACAAGCCAAGAGCCGCCGTATAACGCAGAAGTTCGCCCGGCTTCCCAACACGGCCGCAACTTCATCGTGTGATGCGATTCGCCAGCCGCCTACGTATGACAACGTCACGCGCATTGTCCGTCGCGAGCTCGAAGCAGCCTGTCCTGCACCTGTTCCGCCACCTGTTTTTGCAACGCACTCAAGCGACCCCTCGCAGCCCTCTGTGTCTCTCATTCAAGCTGTCGTCAGGCAGGAGTTTGCCAACCTTGGTCTTCCACTAGCGTGTCCAGTATCTCGTCCAGATACTCGCCCTTATTTTACGGGGCCCGCTCGTCGATCCTTTACCTCCACTTCGCCCCGCCGTAACCTCGCGGAATGGAGAACGCCCGACGATCAGCCCATATGCTTTTCCTGCCATCAAGCCGGACACATTTCTCGTTACTGCCGTCGCCGTTGGACCTACCCTCCACGACAGACCTTCCCAGCCTACATGCGCTCTCCTCCAGCCAGATAGTCAGCGCCTACTTCACCTACTTACTCATCGTCGACCTCCCACGAGCCTTTTACCGCCGATGCCAACGATGTTCGCCGCTTCTCCCGTTCCCCGTCGCCGCAACGCCGCCAATCCCGCTCTCCGCAGCCTCGACGCTTTTCTTCTCCGACCTTCTCTGGACGCTCGCAGCCGGAAAACTAGATAGTGCAGCTTATAGAGGTGAAGCTGCATTACCACCGTCGCTCGAAAACCCTCTACTGACGCTCCCGACGCACCACAGCCTTCTGAAAGTAAACGTCGACAATGTTCCTGTAACAGCTCTTATCGATACTGGTGCGCACATATCTATTATGAGTGCCTCTTTACGCCGCCGTCTGAAGAAGATTATGACGCCGTCTACGACGCCGACAATACGTGTTGCCGATGGAGGTGATGTTCACGTCATAGGAATGTGCTCTGCCCGTGTAAGCATTGCCGATCGTCACACTGTTGTACTTTTCGCTGTTCTTGCTCGCTGCCCACATGACCTTATACTTGGCCTTGACTTCCTTTCCGAGCACTCAGCTTTAATTGACTGCTCTTCGGGAGTACTTCACCTCGATCTTCCTCTGCTCTCAGATATTCCTGAAACGTCTATCAGCCGCCTAAGCTCCACCACTTTTGTTCGTTTACCGCCTCGGGCCGTCACGTACGTGTGCTTGTCGTCGAACCCACCCGTTCCTGACGGCGACTACATCGTGACCCCTATAACTGATGTCCGCCTGACCCGCCATGTTACTGTGCCACATACCGTCGCCACAATAGCAGACAACTGTGTGTTCCTCCCGCTCCTAAATTTTGGCCTCACCCCCCAAGTGTTGCCTCAACGGATGTCGCTTGCCCAGCTTGCAGCTGCGACGGACCACGACATCACTGTTGTTGCCGCAACCATTCCTGACCAAGCTGCAGTTACACGGTCACCTGATTGCGACGACAGCATTTTTCGAAAAATGATTGGGTCGGACCTCCTTCCCCACCAGGCCGACGCTCTCTGCCAGCTTTTGACATCGTACAGCGACATCTTCGACGTTCACGATCGACCCTTGAGCCAGACGAAGATTGTCACCCACCGCATACATACTGGTGACTCTTTGCCCATTCACCACCGCCCTTACCGTGTATCCGCAACGGAACGTGACGTGATCCAAAAAGAGGTCGCCAAAATGCTTGCGAAGGACATAATCGAACCATCATCTAGTCCTTGGGCCTCACCCGTCGTATTAGTTAGAAAAAAAGACGCTTCCTGGCGTTTCTGCGTTGATTATCGACACCTAAACAAAATCACCAAGAAGGACGTGTACCCTCTTCCTCGTATTGATGACGCCCTCGACCGCCTCCATGGTGCCGCTTTCTTTTCATCGCTAGACCTTCGATCTGGTTACTGGCAAATTGCCGTAGATGACATGGATCGCGAAAAGACCGCCTTTGTTACCCCCGACGGTCTCTACCAATTCAAGGTCATGCCCTTCGGCCTCTGTAACGCACCAGCAACATTCGAGAGAATGATGGACACGCTCCTTCAAGGGTTTAAGTGGCAGACGTGTTTGTGCTACCTGGACGATGTAATAATCTTCTCGCCGTCTTTCGAAACACACCTGGAGCGCCTCTCGACGATCTTGGAAATTTTTCGGCGAGCTGGCCTCCAGTTGAACTCCTCGAAATGTCTCTTTGCTCTTCGTGAAATTACCGTGCTGGGCCACCTTGTTGACGCTTCCGGAGTTCGACCAGACCCAGCGAAAGTACACGCTGTCACGAGCTTTCCTGTTCCACGCTCTGTCCATGATGTTCGAAGCTTCGTGGGCCTGTGCTCCTACTTCCGTCGTTTCATCAAAAACTTTGCGGCACTTGCTCGTCCCCTCACTGACCTTCTGAAGCACGACGTCCCGTTTTCTTGGGGTCCTCTACAAGCCGACGCCTTCTCTCAGCTAATTGCAGCACTAACCACCCCACCTATCCTTGCACACTTTGACCCAGATGCACCCACAGAATTGCGCACGGATGCTAGTGGGTACGGCATCGGTGCAGTTTTGGCACAGAAGCAACAAGGCGTTGAACGTGTCATTGCTTACGCCAGTCGTCTTCTATCGAAACCGGAGCGCAACTACTCGATTACCGAAAAGGAATGTCTTGCCCTTGTTTGGGCGGTTTCTAAATTCCGTCCTTACTTATATGGCCGCCATTTCCGTGTTGTTACCGACCACCACGCTCTTTGCTGGTTATCTTCCTTGAAGGACCCTACTGGACGACTTGGCCGGTGGGCTTTGCGCCTACAGGAGTACTCCTACTCAGTTGCGTACAAGTGTGGTCGCCTCCATCTCGACGCCGACTGCCTGTCGCGCTACCCTGTTGACCCACCGGACGAGTCAGACATCGAGCCTAGCCCCTCCGTCATGTCTGTGTCTCAGTTTCTTCGTATTGGTGACGAACAGCGGCAAGACGCTTCCTTGCGGTCGCTCATTGGCCGTCTCGAATCTGCACCAAACGACGCGTCGTTCCGCATGTTCGTCCTCCTAGATGGAGTACTCTACCGTCGTAACGTCCAACCAGATGGCCCTGAACTTCTCCTCGTCGTGCCTAAACATCTGCGCGCATCGGTCCTTCGTGAGCTGCACGACGAACCCACTGCTGGCCACCTTGGCGTATCTCGCACGTACGACCGTGTTCGCCGCCGCTTCTTCTGGCGTGGTCTCGCCCGGTCTGTTCGACGCTACGTGGCCTCCTGCGAAAAATGCCAACGTCGGAAGCGACCTGCCGCACCCCCTGCCGGACTACTTCAACCACTGCCCGTGCCGACCGAACCGTTCTTTCGTGTTGGTGTCGACCTTCTCGGCCCTTTTCCCGAGTCAAACTCCGGCAACAAATGGGTCGCCGTTGCTATAGATCATGCAACCCGCTATGCTATCACTAGGGCTCTTCCGACCAGCACTGCTACGGACGTCGCCGACTTCTTGTTGCGTGACGTTATACTACACCACGGTGCCCCTCGCCAACTGCTCACAGATCGTGGCCGCGCATTTTTGTCGCGAGTAATCGACGATCTCTTGCGATCCTCCTCCACGCAGCACAAGTTGACCACCTCCTACCATCCCCAGACAAATGGTCTCACCGAGCGCCTCAATCGTACCCTCACGGATATGCTTTCCATGTACGTTTCGTCTGACCACCGCGACTGGGACCTGGCCCTACCGTACGTCACTTTCGCCTACAATTCCTCACGCCATGACACCGCCGGTTATTCTCCATTTTATATGCTTTTCGGCCGCGAACCGACCTTACCACTAGACACCCTACTTCCGGATGTTACCGCGCCGCCTAGCGAATATGCTCGTGATGCCATCGCTCGTGCCGACCACGTGCGTCAAGTCGCCCGCTCGCGGCTGTGCGCCTCGCAAGCAAGCCAGAAGCGCCTTTATGACAGCCGCCATCGCGACGTTGCCTTCTCACCCGGTTCCTTAGTACTACTATGGTGTCCTTATCGACGTGTTGGCTTGTCCGAAAAGCTGCTATCAAGATACACGGGTCCTTACCGCATCGTCCGCCAAGTAACGGACGTTACCTATGAGATTGTTCCCGTCTCCCCGACTCTGTCTACTGCAGCTCCTCCCACCGACATAGTTCACGTGACCAGACTGAAGCCTTACTACCTCCCGTCTGACGACCGAGTTTAAAGTGCGCCGAGACGGCGCTTCTACCACCGGGGGTAATGCTACGAAGCGACCATAGTATCTGGGTATGGCTCATACCATCAATGAAGAAGACGAAGACGGGACTGGCTGATGCGCGGACTGTCCACCATCTTGGTTGTTGCCTGGTTAAAGCCTCCCTGTAAATACATTGTAAATAGCCGTCCTCTGTGTCTTTCTCGTAACAGTATGATGCTTGATAGATTATAAACTCTTTTTGGTCGGAGATTTGTGAGCCATTCAAATCTAGCAGTCTGGTCATTTTTTGATGAATTGGAAAATTGTTGTAGGGGCCCTTAAAGGGACCCTGAAACGGTTTTGATGATTTTGTGCAAACATGGTGATCCAGTAGAGCGGGTCATTAGGACCATTACAGGACAGATTTCAGCGCTGTGCGTAAAGTGTGTAATTTATAATAAGGTTTTGAACGCGCATATCGCAAAAGGTCGCAGCGGCTCGCCAAAATGCGTTTTCAAACGCCCCCGCCAATCGAACTACGAATGGGAGGTCGTGTGATCAGCAGTGCAAAATTACTTCCTTTAGAGTAAGTGAACATCACAGGAAAGTTGTCCTGATGACCCTTCTTGAGGCATTGCCTCATCTTTTTCACAGCAAGCAATGCCACACTATGTATTTCATTGGTTCTTACCGGCACATCATAGAGAAGAGTGATCGTAATTAGATACACATTTCTACGAATGGACAGTGTTACATCTTAGGTCTTATTTTTAAATTAACACTGACTATGGCGTTGATTGAGCTGCCTTCTAGTGTTTATGCAGTGTATATTGCAGGTTGATAGATAAAAGAGAATGTTTGAATGTGGTAATGTAAAATTAAAATTTTGACTCTTTCTGATGAAGAAATCTTGCAGCATAGTGATGTACATAGCACAGTAAGAACACTTTTGTGTGTGCACGAATATGTGCTGTGTGTTGATGCTTTGATGCTGCAGCCTTTTTGAGTCAAGTCTCCAACTATTGTGCGTGTGACAAGCGCAACATGAATGTGTGTCACAGCACAGTGCATGTTGGATATTTAAGGCACATTCACATAAAGCAAACACCTGAGGTATTCCCATGTGCACGTAGTAAGAAATTTTTAAACTTGCAGTTCGTAATTGCACCGCATTCCTTTCAGTGTGCTGCCACATGTTATCCAGTTCAGTTTTTGTTATCTGTAGGAAATGGTTGTGTTACAATTGCCCCTTGGTAAATGCTTTGTGTGGTCCAGGTGCTGAGGGACACCTATGCACCGCTCCTTTCCCTCACCAAGCTCCCATCTGCACCTCAGCTTGGTGTCATCAATAGCGTAAGTGCTCCGTCTGTCTGAAAACGTGGCAGAAATCTGTGCACGCCTACAATGTTTTATGTTGTGGAAGGTTAGGTGTAGGGGCAGCAATGGCAAGGTTTTTCCTGTGTTTCTGTACTAACCTTTCAATGCCTTTTCATTTTTACCTTGGCGATGTATGTTTTTTTACAAATTAATGCAGTAGCTAGCATTCAAGGGTTTATTTGTGGTCCTTGTGTTCAGGATGTCTCACATCAGTCATCATTGAGAATGCTTTGACATGGCAAACAATGTGATGTGTTAAAACCATGCAGTTCATAGTGAAAAGAACAGGCGTGTACAACACGGACACAAGGGGAAGAAGTGGACAACATGTGTCCGTGTTTTGCATGCCTTTTCTTTTCACTATGGATTCTTGCCATCTCTGTTAGCTTTCTGTCCTGTTGAGAACCATGTGGTTCAAGCCTATATTGAGAGGCACTGTCTAACTACACACAGCAGGTTGTGTTACACTTCTCAGCTGCCCTTGTCCACTTGGCTAAACTGCTCCATACATTACAGAGCATTTTGTGTTTTTTTTCTGAGACCATCTAGAATACTTGGACTCGAATACTTGGACTAACATTATTGGTGTCAACAGGTGAATAATGACCCAGAGATAAAGCATTGCACTGTAGTGCCTACATAGATCATTGTAGGAAAATATAAATGCTGTTAATTTTGCCGTATGGTATATATCTCATTTATACAAATACTTCCCTCTGCAAAAAGAAGAAGAAGAAAAAAAAAATAGAGGATGGAGCTGCTGCTAAAAGCTACGCTAGCATTGAATTTGTTTTTGGGGTTGAAGTAAGAGAGGAGTACCATATTTACTCGCGTAATAGACGCACTTGCATAATAAACGCACCTTCAACTTTAGTAGTAAAATTCCAGAGTTTTTTTCTCCCTCGTAATAAAAGCACCCCCAACTTAGAACTCATGCAGTCCTGTGAACGTCCACACTGTGGTTTTTCCATTTCACTCGATCCACGGTGTTTGCGAGCCGTTCGGCGTGGTGATTCGTAACTTACACGTCCCAGTAAAACTGCTGCGTGTTGCCGGGCCTAGCTGCGTGCAAGCACTGGTAAGATCATCTTGCGAATAATATGACCTTACTGCTGCTTGCATGCAACTATGTCTGGCAACGCACGGCTGTTTTGTTGGAACGCGAGAGTTATGAATCGCCACACCGAACATGCAAGCAGCGGTAAGATCATATTGTAAGTAATATGATCTTACCGCTCACCTACACTGAAGCCCTGGTAACACCTCGACGTTTCCCCGTCACGAACACCTACATGCCCGCGCACACCTTTGTATCATCGCCTCCACCTGTGCAGCAGTCTAGCCTTCTGTTCCACCGACAGTCACCACGTCTTCAGAACCCATGGCGCACCCAAGACAACCGTGGCAATCTCGGACGTTGTGCTTAACACGATTGTTTGGTAAGCTCTACACAGATATGAAGGAGAAATGCAATGATGGGCCATTTTGCATGCATTTATGGGAAACATCTACTTTTCCGTTAAGGCTGCTTGTGAACGCTGATGCGGCTGCACGTCTCCGAGATTTCATCGGCGACGTAGCGGCCTTGGTTGGCTGCGGGCAGGCACGACGAATTCATTGGCCTATGCATCATGCGAGTCGTGGCGTCGTCATTATGGGCACGGCCCATGGCGACATGGAAACTCTATGCGCGATGAAGACCGCCGCATGCCGCTCCTTCATTTTTTCTCTGCTGACAGTTTGTAAGTGTTGCCATTCTTCCGGTGTGATGCCGCTGTCAGCGAACCACACATTAAACGGAAGCGAAATGCCATCACAATGGAACAAAACGCGCCCACCATAAGGCTGTCACAGCGGGCACCGAGTTGTGCGGTACCGACGTCACATAGCTGTTTTTTACTGTTTCTGAAATAAAATTTCATCGCACGCATCGCTCTAAGCAGTACTGCAGGTTACAACACCGTCTGTCTTGCCATTAAAATGTTTTGTTCGACCCGAAAAAGTTTTCGTAATGTTTACTCCGCATAACTGTGCACCCCCAACTTTCCTTCAGCTTTTTTTAAAGAAGCGCGTTCATCACGTGAGTAAATACAGTAATTGACATTTTGAAATAACTGTTCTGTCATGACAGTGAGTTTCAGTGAGTTCATGAGTTTCTTTTTACAGTCGATAAGCCACGTTTTGATACAAGGATATTTTCTCCTGATTATTTACAGAGGCCTCAAGTTCCAGTCCAGACATTTGTAATAATTCCTCAGTCATCAACTCATCTTCGTCTTGTATATAGAAACACGTATCCTTGAGTGTTTTATGGTATCAGTTTTGAAGTTTTTAGGTGCAGTATATTGAATTGGTGCTCAGTATAGCACATGTAAAGCTAGTGCTGTGATATGTGCAGTAGCTGTCTGTTTAAGTAAAGGGGCCCTGCGACACTTTTTTGATTGCCTTGTGGAGCACTGGAGCGTGTGTAGTATTGAATACTGGGATGAAAGCAAAAGGAATGATAAACAGTGTGCAAGATCTGAAGTTATTAGTCCTGAGTGTTCAAAACACACCTGAAAAAAAAAGAAAAAATTTTGCATTTTGCTCTCCCACTGGTGCTGATGGTAGCTTCCAAATGGCACGCACCTTGATATAGAGATAACGGAAGTATCGCCTGAAGGTGGCTTGTACAAAGTATCTTGCCGCCGGTCTTTTTGACGGAGTTGTCGTGATGGTTAAAATTAATTATGAGAGTCACTCAGGAGAGGCATTTGTTTTCAAAATATGATACCTAAAACAGATTTTTTTTTTTGTGCCATGAAGCATAAAGAATGTTTCTGTTGTGTCCCTAACGAGCCTCCAACCTTTTAAACTGCACCGCTGCTGCTCTCAGTCAATTTGGTGCTGGGCTAGCTGGGGTGCAACAGCAGGGGGCTGGAATGAGAAGCGCTGCTCGTTCCCCCTGCTAGTGTGGCTGCCACTTCCGTTAAAGGCAGACAGTAAACAAGCTTCACTTGTTTGAGGCTATGCTTTTTAAACCACCGTTACTAGCGCATACATTTATGGTCCAAGGACACCCCTGGATATGTTTCTATATTTGTGCTCAACATTGTGGTCTAGCAGGTATCGGTGTGTACTGTAACATGCGACTTGGCATGTCAAGCCAGTCACAGTGCAGAGCCACTGTTGTCACTGCCGCATAATCAAACATCACTTCCCATAACAGAAATTGCCATTGTGTGTCGCCTAATTTCAAGCAGAACTCTGCGGAAGGCAGAACCATTTTGCTTTTAGTACTTCCACTGTCGCTAAAACATCCCCACATGGTGCAGTTCTAGAATAAGCGATGAAAACAGCATGCTCAGTTGGTGCTGCAGGGCCACTTTTAAAGGGCCCCTAAACACCACCGACATTTTTTTAAACATTTCAAGTTAATGCGTGCGTCAATTTGAGAATGCAGTCATAATGAACGATGTCAAATGTAGCAGCACTACACATTGTGGCTGTGTCACAAACTAAAAAAACAATCCCGTGTGCCCCTCCTGGTTTTTCCGGCATACCAGAGTTAGCTGTGATGTCAGCACTGTGTTTTTGGGAATGTTAGCCACAGAGCTCTAACAATTGGTCGAAGGAGAACCTACGACTTGGGGTTAGTCAGCTAGTATTTACATGCTCTCCCTGCCTGTCTGCTCTTCCTCGTCGCGTGTGGTGTTGATGGTGTTCGTGTGCGCATATATCACGTGACATTCAGAGGAACACTTGGCAAGGAGATGGCACGTGCAACCAGCTGTAGCGGAGTGCAGGAGAGAGTGAAACTAGCAAGCACCACGTTTTACTAGTAAAATGCGTGTAACTCCATTATTATGGCACCATTTCAAAAATTCTTACGGCTACGTTTGTTGCGGACACCAGCATAACAGCAACACATCAGCTAAATTATGACCTCTAGGTGGTTTAGGGGCCCTTTAACACTTTATCTCTCTGTCATAAAAAATGCAAGCACGCTTCATTTATTACCTGTTCTTTTTCTTTTTACAACTGGTGTTTTTAATTGGGCTAATCAACAGGCGAAAGAACAGTCAGATAAATGGTAAATCACTCAATGGGGCTCTATTTTTGCGAACACAGTGCACCCTAATGGGAAATATGCAGCCAGAAAAAAATAGGATGGCCTTATTTGATGTTTGACATTGTCTAAACAGTCATTAAAGCACCGTGACATGTTTGCTGTCATTTATTCAAGAAAAGTAAAATCTGCCATTTTTCACCTAGTGCTCATAGATTACAGAGAAACGGGAGTTCACTATACTTGTTGTGCTTTTCTTCTTTTGACCCAGTTGCATTTTTATTTATGATGGATTCATGCAGCAGTGTTGCTCATTTGCATGACCAAACTTGAAACTTGAGATTGTTACTGGTAGTACGAGTTCATTTCAGAAAACTGCAAAAGGAAGGCAGGGGGAGGGTTTATGAAAGGCGGACAGAACAAGCACTGGAAGCTTTCTTAACAAACGAGCACAGTTATGTCCTCGACATCCAGTGCCGACCTGAGGGCTTTGTGGCCGTCAGGGATGGTGCATACAGCAAATTTGACAAGACCAAGGCTGTCGAGGATTTCACCCCAATCCAGGGACTAAGGGTAAGTGCAGCAAGCTTTCCAAAAAGATTAATCATTAAGATTTTTCATAGAACTGCTATGTAAACAAAATTTTGCTTATGCTGTACTTAGGAAAAATTATGGTCTTGGCAGCATTTAGGCTTGCCTTTGTTTAATTGTTGCTGTTGGATAGGAAGTGTGCTCAGTGGCATTTGATGCATGTGGCTTGCCTCAATGTATACAATTGATCCCGGATATATCGAACTCAGAGATGATCGTGACATGCTTTGATATATAAATAATTCAGAATGCCAAATATGCCTATTTGCAGCAAGTCTTAAAACAGTGTAAGTCTCAAATAAAAAAAAAATTGTTTCTCGAGATCGTAACAAGCAGTAGAATACCGATCTGCCCACAATATGCAACAGACCAGCATGAAAACAGTCGCATTTTATTTCTTATGAAAGAAATATGTAAGCTTTTTGGAAGCCATAAAGTTCCTCGAGCCATTCTAGGGCCTTACAGATCAGCAAATTCAGCACTTTCCATTGCACCGCAACAGCAGCAAATAGGTCTGTTCGATTCAGAAAATGTGCACGGAACCACGCACAAAAGGGTGCAGGTGGCGTCGACACCCGGTGCAGCAGTTCCCGGCACCCGTTTTCGCGGTGCAGATGGAGCTCCGTCCGCCGCCGCCCAAATGTGTGAATCGAACGTGCAGGCCTGTCGTCTGCTGCACGGCCAGCTCGATGAGTTTTTTGTTTCTAGTAGCCTGCTTGTGCTCGCTACAACTATGCATGGTGATATGCTACAACAAAACCTGCGTGCGGGCTGTGCGAAACAAGACGTGATATTTATATTATGCGCATCCACGCATTTGCTGACACGAACGACGCGATACAATCTGCATCCTACCATTTGTAAAAAGAAAAAGTGAAGGTGAAAACAAGCCGTCATCGTGCACGTGTTCAGAGAAAAATGTCAAACGTTTATCACTTTCACAGAATTACTTGCTGTGATTTCGTCGCGGCGTACGTCCTAACCGTCTCCATTTAGACAAGCCGACGCCGTCGTCTGCATGCGTCGCCCGACGGGATAGCGAGGCTGCACCAAAACGCTGCACCCACATGCTGGGAGGTGCAAAGGTGCACGGCACCGCGGCGGCACCTTAGCTGCACCCCGCCACAATCGAGGACGGAGGTGCAGCGGGCGCCGCTGTACCGCGAGGAATCGAGGACAGTGGTGCAGCGCACCGCGAAAAGGTGCAGAAGGTGCAGGGAACCTTGGCTGAATCGAATAGACCTAATGACTGTGAATGCTGACGCAAACTCTTGGAGTATGGTACAAAGTCATTTAGCAAAGGCGTAGATGTTCATTACTGATTGGGTCCAATCCCTTGGCACCGGCAACGTCAGCTGCAATCTCGGGATACATGCAGTCAGAAACAGCTCGCACATTGTCATCGACGCTAATGATGTTGCTTGCTGTGAGCCTGTCCGAGAGGACGCCTAGGAATGTTGATAACTCACGAAATTCATTGAGGCATCCAACGCTGTTATAAGTAGCGATGACCCGTGCTATGTCTCCACTTCGCACCACAAAGTGTGCTTACGGAAACATTTCGCAACAAAGTTTCACTTGACTAGGCCTGAAGCACAGTCAGTGTTTGTCTCGTCCTAAGAAAGTCCATCTTTTTTAGTTCAGTGGATTTATCTTCCAAACAACTTGATCATGATCGAAAGAGATGCATACAACAAGTCCGCTATGTGCCAAATTGCCAAAAGAAACATTAACTTGGTGACAACGATGGCATTTATGTCTTTGCAACAAACTGCAACAAAAACATGGCCTTCAAGATTGGCAATGGAAAGATCACGTAGATGACGTCATACAGCCCCAAGTCTTGAAGGCTATGCTTTTGTGAACTACAAGCACTAGCGCGAGGACAACCATCGGACTGCACAGATCAGTGTAAGTAGATACTGCAGGTGCAGTCTGCTGGAGCCACAGCCACTTTGTGTCCAGCTCATTTGGTGCCTTTGTCTGCCAGCCTTTTTGTAGCGTTAGCTACACTGGCCGAGCTGGAGCAGTTTCGCATGCGCATCCGAGAGCCATGCTGTGCATGCGCGAGGAGCAGTGATGTCACACAGCTGGCGCACCATAGTCGCCACCACCGCGCGCGCCTCGCCGGTCTGCGCATTCCAGAGGAGCGATGTCATAGCCGTGGCAGACGCACTGGCGCCGGCGTGAGTGCGGCTGTGCGCCTCTGTTGTGCAGTTGCTGTCTGACACTGCGCCGGAGCCGCTTGATAGCGCCTCTCAATTTGTGCGCATGCGGAGACGTATCAGTAGGGGTATACATACAGCGGGGAGGAGGAAGAGGAAAAGAGAAACGGAAGAACAGGGAGGCTAGCCAGTTGTCAGACCGGCTGGCTGGCATTTGCCAGTGTGGTATAGCCATGGAGAAAGAGAGAGCCGTCTTTGCGGCAATAGAGAAGCAACCTGATGTTGAGCAAAAATATACACGTGTCACACAATGCGTATACTGTGTGTGTTTCATTGAAGTAGCAGTAATCATGATAATCAAGCTGATTCTAGACAACCAGGAAAGCTGAGAATAATCAGCTGAACCTTAGCTAACGCTACGTGTATCCTGGCATAGCTGAGCTAAGCCACTGCAGATTTTTCAGAGGTGTTGCTGCTGCGTGTTACATTCTAAAATTGGTGCAGCAGACAGGTTATTATGCTGACAAGTGCTGTGCAGCACCCGAATGCAACACAACTGCCTGGCGTTTTCAACACCATCATGCGTAAAAATGGATAGCAACATGTTAGAGCGTGGTTGAAACATGGTCAACTTATGCATGGAGGAGTGCATTTGAAGGTTTCAGCATGGGTCAAAGTTCAGCATATGAAATGTGGCGGTCGACAGGTGTTTGATATATTTTTTATTTCACAATACTGTGTCTGCCATCACAATATGTGTCATAATATGTGTCTGCCATCGCTATACCTTTGCTTTGGATCTTGAAGGGGTTTTTTTCAACTGTTCGTTATAGCCAGTAATTTGATATATCTGAGTTCAGTATATCTGGGATCGACTGTAGCACTTTGCTACTGATTTCCAAGGCTTTTTACTATAACACTAGAGGTTATGACATTCCTACATTTTGCCCTTTCATGCACTGTGTTGTGTGCATGTATATATGCACTTCTCGTTTTCAGTGATAGTGTTGGCACTTATTTGAGGATCTGATGTTAGTGCTGGTCGTCAAGGCATGACCTTTTGGGCTGCTTCAATATTATTATTATTTTGAGAATGTCTTTAGTCCTCTCTATTGCTGCTTGTTAAAAACACTCAGGGTTAGCTCCTTTATGTATATAAAGTGAGGTAACAATGAGGGCCTCTGTTTCGTCTTAGGCCTTCCTGAGCAAGTTCGTGGATGAAAGTGCATGTCAGCTACGAAGGCGCTCCCAGTCGGAGGATGACAATCCCCCGTCGCCCATCCCTACACTGGAAGGTATGGATTCCTTTCTGGGGCCTGGGCTGCGGCCAAACTCTCCAGCTCAGCGTGGGCAAGATAGCAGTTCAGCTGCTGCTGCTGCAGTGGCTGCCGCTACAGGTGGACTGCGCTTCCATCATCCAATGACACCGCCTTCCAACCCTCACACACCAGCTTCACCTCACCCATCAGTGTTGTCTCAGGTAAGTTGCCCTCTTAGGGTGCTTGCAAGTTCGTAGTTTTTATCAACTAACCATCAGCAGGAAAACCTGTCAAGCTCTTTGAGGCGGTACTATAACATGCACATCATGGGTCAATGTTAATGCTAACCACAGGAGTGGGTTTTGGCTTAACCAGTTTCTTTTTTTTCATCTGTTAGTAAGGGCAGTGGTGGGTGCACTCATTGCAAGCTTTCTCAGTGGTCGCTTGGTTTTGCACGGTGTTTGCGATTTGCACAACGAAGCACTACGGATATGCACAGTCATCACTGGGTGAGTGGAGACAGCTGTATAACCTACCTATGCTCATTTACATTGTACGATGGAAGGACTTGCAATACTTGGCTGCTGAATATAGCAGATCAGTTCTGCAGTAGCTAGCTAAGTGAGAAGATTTATGAAAAGACTACTGCTGCCTCACCTCAACTTGTTTAGCTGTGTAGCCGCTCTAGCGGTGGCTGCGTCTCCCCACAGCAGCCGCTGTACCAAGGCCTCACGAGCAGCATGGCGGCACCATGTTGCACCTCCAGGTGCCACGATGATGCCAGTGGCTAGCTGTCTGGTGCTCATTACGTCGGTCTGAGAAAGCCATTCACATCACTCATTGCTCAACCCATGGGTAGTGGCAGTTGAAAACTCTTGCAGGAGTGCTGACACGAATTTCAGACATTTTATTATTATTGCTTTAAATAAAAGCCCTGATATTGAGAACCCTAATAGTAGAGCTGGGCAAATAGCACAATTTTGAGTGCGAAGTGAATTCGAATATTTATGTTCTGGTGTCAATCAAATGCTTTTTGAATAATTTTTGAATATTTTCTGAATAATACCATGTCAAGTTATGGAGAAATGTGCCGCCAAACATGGGCAAAAAAATTTATTGCATGACTAGTGTACCCCCACAGTGTCATTCCAAAGTCCTGAAGAACAGTCCAACAGGAGAACTGTGCAACAGAAAGCTGAGCTAACTTCACCACAGTACACGAGGGTTAGCTTTCCCTCAGCACACGAGCGTTACCTTCGCCGCTGTACACGAGTGTTATGTGGCAAAGCGCACTACATGCTGGAATGGGCCACTAGCCACGAGACATAGAATATTTTTCCCCCTTAATTACCAACTTCAAATTCAGTGCAAGTTCAGTGCAAATCGAATTGAATAGCAAATGCTGTTAAAAAAATTATTAGATATTTCGAATATTTGCGCACCCCTACTAGATAGAGTATCGTGGTGCTTCGGAATGCAATCAATATATATTTTATACGGCTGCCAAAAAACCTACTTTCGGTTCAGATTTCAAGGGGACAGTTTCATGGCGACGTGCCAGCACAGTCGGACGTAGGTCTAAGTCATATGGGGACAGAAACTCGTGACTCCGTCGCAGCAACTATGTTGGCTACTGTAGGTTGTATGTGGTACACAAAAATGATAAAGTAAGTTTTTCGGCAGCCGCATAAAATATATATTGATTGCATTCCGAAGCACCACGATACTCTATCTAGTACTCCAGGGTTCGCACAGCCCCTTGAAATCCTTGAATATCCTTGATTTTAACAATATAAGTTCAAGGGCCCTTGAAACTCCTTGAATACCTGTGAGCTCGTTTTAATCCTTGAGAATGCCATGATATTTGTTCTGCAAGAGGAAATTAACGATGTACCTCTGTAAGTCACGCTGATTTTAAAGGCATTTTCGCTTACGAATGACCATGAAAACAAGCTGTGTTGACTAAAGGGCGTCAGGAAGTTTCGGTTTTAAATTACACAACCTTACGTCGTCTGGCAACTAATATTGATTGGAAATCCAATCCAAGGCATATCGCTCGGTCGGGCTACGGTCCCAAAACTGGCTAGTCTGCCTCTGCCGTCTCCGCGCCGTTAATGCATGTGCAGGTGGCACTGCTATCATCAGAGAAGAAGACAGGGCTCCAAAGAATTCTGAAGTGCTTCCTGGAGTCAGTGGATCGCTTTTCAGAAAACGCCGAAGCAAAAAATGACATGACCTGTCTTGTCAACGCCAACAATTTCCGTCGAACAGCTAAAGAAAAAGAGGTGGAGATAGCTGCTCTTGAAAAAGAAATTAGTACGAAAGTAGAGCTTGTTTCTTAAGTCATGTGCGGGAATAAAATTACGTTAACACTCCTTGAATTTTTCCTTTTTTTATCCTTGAAATCCTTGAAATATCCTTGAATATTCAGTAAAGTATTGTGTACGAAGCTTGGCACTCCTTTAAGGTTGAGGCGCGTTAATCTTCAATGGTGTGCATATTTGATATCTTCATATAAATTACTTATTGCAAAGTGCCGATATTAATCTGCTAATGATCAGTACTTAATCTATTGGTGCGGTGCATTTGTACAGAATCACCAAAGCCGTTTTAGGGTTCCTTTGATGGAGTGTTCTGCTATGACAGAACAGGAAATGTGATACTGAGCTTGGTATTCACTATAGTGGAGAAAATTATTTCTTGAAGGTGTCTGGGATTAGGTATTCTGGTGACTAAAATTTTGAATACGTTTGCTGAGTGGTTTTTCTGGCTTGTTGCATTATTCAGGCTTCCCTGCAGCACTGACATTCATCCCAAGCAATTGAATGGTGCAACCAAACTATCAGATGTCAAACAGCATATTGGCCTTGAAGTCATTTCACAAATGCATTCAAGGAACTTCACAGCCATAACCCAAACTACATTACATTGTTTAGCATGAAGCTGTAATGTTGGCAGCGCACTCCTGATGAATTGGGTCCACACTTCGATTACTGTCCTCCATGCTGTTATGAGTGTAAAAGGACTACTGCTGTTTAAATGGGTCTTTTGGCACTCTCATGGTGTTTACACTGTGCTTTTGCCTAAGGATGTTAGACTTGATGTTGGAAGTACTATGCACGAAACATGAAATGGCTTGTTGTGCCAGCAGCCTTAGCAGCATGGCAAGCAGAGTTCCAGGTAACAAACTATCATGGTAAGCTAGCCATCCTTAGGTTTATGCTCATAGGCCTTATTGGAAATCAAGCTGAGATTGAGAATATATACGCTTTTAGAATAATGGCTATAGCTCTGGAGCACAGAACCTCATGCAGTCTCCTCCATGTCCGAGAAGTTGACCATCAGTGACAGCAACAGCAATTGAAATGACACATACCGGACGACAGTGACAAGCACCTTTATTGAAACGTCCTGATGATCGTTAAAGGGAGCTGAAGGCTCCCCAGTGAAGTTGGTGGCTCCGTCCGTGCTAAGCCAGGAGATGGTGACTCTCAGTGACGTTAGAGGTCCTCTGGACTGCCTGTAGTTGATGTGTAAAATGTGTACTATGCAGTAGGTAATCCCATTTGGCCTTGTAGACGATGGAGCCCTCGTTCGACGGGCGCGGCCAAAGGCTTCCCAGTCGGGGAGCCCTAGGCCAGAGCATATGATCAGATCACAGAAGGTATGTTTGTGTCTGTAAGAGCCTAAATGTGACAGACTAGGCCCTGTTCAACTAGTTGGGGGAGGGTATTTCCTCTGACTTAGTCTGTAGTGGGATGTGACCATGAAAGGTAGATACAGGGTCTTTGGGGAGTCAATCCTGTGGGAGAGCTGGACCATTTGTGTGGGTATAGTGCGTGAAATCTTGTGCTAGGCAGTAGGCCTGCTCATTGGGATTGCATCCTACTGCATACCATATGCGTGATCATGTTTTGATCAGGAAAATTACTGGTTGGACTGTAGTTGGCAAACTAATGTGCTGATCTGGCATGCTAACGATTGAGTAATTACGTGTTAGCAGCTGTACAGGTACTTTATTAATGCATAACCCTACCCCAAAAATTTTTAAGAGCCTAACAGTATAATGAAGGCGTGAGTTACACGCAGATTTTGCCTTGAGGTGTAGCTTTACCGAAGTGCATGCCACAGACCACAAGGCCAAATTCTCTGCAATCTAAAGTTTTGTTGTCTCCTAGGGAACCCCACATCCATGCTCCCTCTCTGTTGCGTAAGTGCATGTCAGATGGAATGGCTACAAGGTGCGTTCTGTTGTCCCTGATGCAGGCACAGAGCCCTGGGCACCTCTTTGGTGCTGGCTCTCCCGTGAACCCCCTTCATGCACCCTCACCATCATTTTTGGCTCCATCACCCTCCCAAGTGCCCATGCCAAGCCCTGCCACTCAGGGATACATGGCTTCCTCTCAGCAGCAGCCTGGTGGGTTCCACAAAGACTGTCAGTTACGCATACATAGGATGTAGTGGTGGTTTATCAGGCATCTGTTTGTTCAATTTCTATTCATTCTAGCACCAGGTACCGTCTTATATGAATCATATTACCCTATCCTGTGGCTGTACTATTTATGTCCCCTTATCAAGCACAAGGTTGTGGGTTCAATCTCCTTTCTTGGCAGCTGTATTCCAATGTGAGCGGAATGTGAAAACACTTGCGGGCATAGACCATCAGTGTTATTACAGAGCCATTTCTGACCGATTGAAATTAAGCTAGGGCCATCTGCTACAGGGTGTTTCAGCTAACTTGTGCCACTCCTTTAAAAAATGCATGTGCATGTTATGGGAATGAAAACATTTTACTATTATTCACTGTTATCTAGACTGCCTCAGATATTTTTATATTAACTCAGGTAATTAATTAATATTAATTAATTGGCCAACTTTTGAATGGTTATGCTAAATGAAATATGTGCAGTGCTGAAGCTGAAAATTATATTATTTAGCACCCAAATAATGTATTTCCATACTAATAATTGTAAATGCTTTAATTATCTTGAGCAGCTAAAAAAAAGTGCGTGAGGTTTGAAGGGCACCATGTGAATAGGTGCTTGTGCACAGTAACATTTGCTCCCTCAAACGTGCTAAGAACAAACCATGAATGATGGACGCAGACAGATCGTGTTGAGTACGTCGCAAGAGAAATTGATAAGAGGTGCCCACACAACCTGCTCTTCAGTCAGTCCATTGTGGTCTGCATGCATCAGCAGTGGTTGATTCTTAGCTCGGATGTGACGAATTATTAGCTGGATGTGACGAATTATTTGGCCTTTTATAACGTCATGTCTGGAGAACACCATGTATGTTTTGCTCCCATATAACAAAGCATGTCTCTCCTTGATTTCGGTGTAACAGAGTTTCACTGGTGATGCTAAGTAAGACTTGGTAGTGGCATCAAGCTGTGATTGCCAGTTGTGCGGCTCAGTGAAATAGAATTTTTAAAAATGCTATTGAAGCAGGTTTCTTCTTCTTTTTCTTTTCTTTTTGCAACCACACTTTGCATGAGGTGACACAGTTCAATATCACAATGTTTTATTATAATGAAGATTAGGGTTTAACTCTACTCGCTCCAGTATTGCTTTGGGATGATGAATCCCATCACCCATTAAACTGCATTTGTAAAGCCCACTGTAGCGCAGATGTATTCCTTGAAGGTTTATTTACCTCTACCATGTGTTTACTGAATTCACATTACACAGTAAAACCTCGTTATAAAGCAGTTGAAGGGGGAGCCATAATTACTTTGTTATAACCATTAGTTTGTATAGTCAATATCCATGTCATCTATGGGAATTTCAAGGGGAATTGCGATTTCTTCATTATATCCAATAGTTTGTTATATCCGGGTTCATCATAGCGAGGTTCTACTATGTGAAAAATCTCTTAATGGGGTCTGTCAAATAACATTATCTGCGTTCTGTCAATCTAGTAAGTTTTAATCTGAAGATGTTATGTGAGGTGTAGTTACTTCTGCATCTTTATTTGTCCTCAGTTTGTGGCTGAAAAGAAAAGGTGTTATGGGCAGGCACAACAGACTGGATACCTGCCAAGACTTTACTGCTTGACATAACTGTACAGAAATGAGCTGTTGTGTACACTGTTACTTTTACGTTACATCTGTGGGCTTGCCCAGGTATTAATCTCTGGCTCATGAGTGAAGGAGCTAGCACACACTATGCTGTTTAGACCGTCTTGTGTTTTCCATTTGGCACAGGTGGCTGTGAAATACAATAAATTGTTACCATTAATTACTGAATTCATTTGCAGGTTGATGTTCTGATGTGTTGAATATTGTGAAGCATGACTTGTTTGTGTGAGTTGACCTGGCAGCCAAAATGTCTCCTGAATGCCTCTCCATTTGTAACAGCACGTAATATTTAAACTTGAACTTCGCGCGCTTGGCATGCAAAGCATCTGCTGCCAATATGTCAAATGTCAGATCATCGGTAAAAGAGCAGTGAATAAACAGAGTGCTCACATATGCAAATGCTTCAAATGTGTTGCAATGAACACTTATGTTTAATGCTATGGCTGTGAATATCAAAATTTCCTTGTTCATTTCAGCTTATGTACAGGCACACTAGGGGTATGAAGTTTGAATTAATCAGGGGGAATTATCTTCAGAAGGTAACCATTGTTTTGCTGTGGTGCAGGTAGCCACCCTGAGGGCGGTTCCCCTTTTCCAACGCCGGGGGGCTCCACGGGTAGTATGTCATTGTCATCGCCTGTTCCTGGTACTTGGCCAGGCAGTCCCTCAGTACCACGCCCGTCCCCTCGCCTGGCACCATCACCACATGCACCCCCGTCAGTTGGTGGCGCTCCTCTTCACAGCCCGCAGACAGGTGCGCCTCTTGACCACAAGCCGTCTTTGCCACCTCAAGGTGAGCTAGCTGTCTGCCTCACTTATAGGCGATGCGCAAAGCGCCGACGACGCCATCTGCCGCCACGGCTCGGAAGCGTTGGTGGGTCCGAGCGAGCAGTGTTCCCGCGAGCGTGTACGCGAGTGCGCGGATGGATGTGTTTTCATCGTGATTTAACGACTCTCTCGGGCTTCAGAGATGCCGAAAAACAACTGCTGCGTTGTCGGCTGCTCAAACACACACAAGAAATCGCCACGAACGCACTTACACAGATTTCCGGTGCTATTTCATGAGCGAGAGCGACGGCGGCGGTGGATTGCGGCTGTACGACGCAGAAGGCAAGCAATCGCGCTTTGTTTACAGGAGTGTAAAGTCCGAGGACTTCGATGAAGAATAAACCAGGCTTCGAAATGCGGCGGAAGACAATACGCCTGAAGAGCGCCGAGCAGCGATACCCTACGGTGCCGTTTTTTTTTTTTTTTTTTTCCCCTAAAGAGAAAGACCCAGAACATCACGTGCCACGCACTCGCGATCCTACTTCGTCTTCTTTCGCGCCCGCTATTTCTCTTTTCTTGTTAACAGCAGTGTAAGAACGATTATCGTGTTTTATTTCTCCACTTATGTCGCTACGTCTTCAGCGAACGCTACTACGTTTACACTTGGTCGCCTCGCCTGCATTGTAGACGCTACAATGCACATGAGGTTGTTAGTACTGATAAGACGCGATGCCTAGGCCCTCTTGAAAAACGAATGGCGCGAAGCGCAATGTCAGAGAATGTGGGGCAGGTGACGGCTCCTTTACAAAAGCGCCGTGGAATCACACGTGTGCTGCAAGAAATCGGCTGCATTCTACCTACTGATGGCACTGGAATACGATCACCGGTGCAGAATGTTCGCTGTGCGCTCGCCTCAAGTTGCATATTGGCTGTAAAACATGGCACCTGTGCACATTTAAGACTTCGACGATCGCGTAGAATGTAACGCCATTTTGCAACACTTGGTAATAGCTTGCAAAAAAACCTAGCAAATACGTACCCAAGCTGCTACGACAAGATGGGTGACCACCAGCTCCGCAGTGACTCAGTCTCGTGCCACTAGCGCAAGCTGCCGAGATATATATTCACAAGTTTATCGTGCTGGTTTCAGTTTTACCAACGCTGACCCTTCGCGTGGCCGCACCCGTGAAATCCATGCGCCGGTGCGACAGTGATCCCTCAAAATCTACTATATAAACACATGGCGCGTAAGCGAAGCTACTGTGTCGAGAAAAAAACGCTGGTTCACGCGTCAACGCATGCAGGCATTAGTGATCGGGACGTTATAAAGAAAGCGGTGCAATGAGCTCCACTTCGTAGGGAAGCTTGTTGACGCTTGTCTGTGGCAAACACTTGGCGCGTATGGTGACATTGTCGTCCCACACAGCTGTGACATCGGACACATGTCCACTATTATAATGTGCAGCTCCTCTGCACACACTATCGCCGCAAAAGTAATTATCTGGGACGCGCACAAGCGGCAAATCGCACGCGCGCTCTTCCGCGATGCTTGCAGTGAAATGAGGCGTCTGCTACGCGACCCACCAACGGTTCCAACGGCCGCCGCTACGCGGCTTTCAGTGGCGCCCCTATAGGCGCTGTGCATGGCGTATAGCATGAAGATTCCAGCAGGTAATGAAGCAAGCAGAAGAACAGAGAAACACACTGTACAATTTTTGACAAGCCTATAATGTTGCTAGGCATTGCACATGTCAGGAGAATGACAGGATCGTTGTGTGCTTTTGCTGCATCTGGCTCTTGCATATGTGAGGTGAGATGGGATAGCGGCCCTCACGTAGCCTACATTCCCATGTTCCCACATTTAATTTTAAGAAAAAGTGAGGTGGAGTTACACTAGAACGCGTTTTACTGATAAACTTCATGTGTGAGTCCAGCTTTGTCCTGAGTGTTTCTCTCTTTTTTTGCTAGCATCATTAACTGCTGGAATGTTCACACTATGAATACGTACTTTATGGCATCTCCATTGTGCTCAAGGAACAAGGGACACAGGATATTGCAGTGCAAACCGACAAGAAGGGCATTTATTTGCAACTCTTACATGCCAGCCAAATTATACAAATAGTATGCCATTGTAGCACACAACGCGTGGAATTAATGATTTTTGGCTCGCTGCGGGGTACTGAGCGAGTAGTGTACGCCCATGCCACAAAACTAAGCCTATGTTGCTCGCAAGATATGTCTCGTGAACAGAGGTGGAATTTGGAAAAAGGAATGGTGTCCGCGAGATGGATGAAAAACTTTATTGTGGTCCGTTAGGGCGACGAGAGAAAAGCATTTGCTAGTGGAAGACACAAAACACTCACGTCATGACTAGCAGCAAGCAGAAAAAAACTTTACTGGCACTGGATTGCACTGTATACTGAGCTTGAGGTTCATGTGCAGACTCGGTCCAAGTATCACAGCTGCTTACCTCCCAGTACATCCGGGCAAAAGCCGCTGATACTGCACAAACATTTGCAGTTAGCAGTGTACAGTTCATAGGTTCTCTTTCATAGCTGCGATGTTTTACGAAGCATTTTTATGCTTGAGCCTTCTTCTTTTCTGTTTGCCTTCTTGCTTACAGAACCAGCGTGTAAACGCAGATGTAAATAAATTGTACCGTCACCGTACATGATTTGAAGTCGCATTTGTTTCAAGGCATGGGTGCCTATTGGTACTGTGGCCATTGCGTGCGCCCTTTTTTTTTTGTTTTTCGTTTGTAACAATGCTGGTTTGGGGGGTTGGCATATATTCTAGTCCGACCTGTATTCTGGTTTATACGGTAAGCTTTCTAGCGGCTTTTCTTGCTTTATTTTAGTACTCAAAGTTTCTTTTTTTTCTTGGGACTTTCAACCCTCCCCCCCCCCCCCCCCCTTTTTACCTTATAATCATTACCGCCTTATAGTATACTAATACTATATTTACTCTTATAATGAACACAACTTTCATTTTAATTTTTAAATAAAAGAGGAAACGTTGTTGGGGGGGGGGGGGGGCATGGTGTTCATTATGCAGGGTAAAATCTGTGCGTACCTTGTTGAGATGAGCAAAATATTTTAACATGCAAGGAGGACGACATTGCAGCTTGTGGTAATAATATAGGGTCATGGATCCAATGGAATTTTGTAAAGAGCAATTAAAGAAATGCTATGGCATTGGTACCGTGCTGCTCAGCACCCGCCTCGACAGTCTATGTATTGTGGCTGCGATGGTCTTCTGTTTTCGTTTACCATGTGGTTCGCCCACATTGTCGCGAAACTTAAAAATTGCAGTGCTGTCAAACAGTCAACAGTGCAAAAAATGTCCGCCGTGAATTGGCAGCATAAGGCAGTTTTCACTGCGGATCCTGCTTCCAGTGATGCACACAGTGCGTAGGCCGATGATCCTCACCACACCGGGTTCCCATCTTGCAGCCCCCTCAGGGTTGCTGCATCGCTGATGTAATCTCAGAGGTCATGCCCAGCCGCGTCATTGTTCGCCAGTGCTCGCGGGTGGCTGTAACCATAGGATCTCCATGGCCGTAACGAGCTAAGTTGATGGACTAGACATATCTCACTACCACACGCAAAGCACCTCGCCATCATGTTTCTTTCTTATATCTCTGCTGTTGGGCACCTCAGTACAATCATTGAGGCCATACCTTTGCATCTATCTGCCGCAATCTTGGTTGCCATGCCCCAACCATACTTAGCTGCGCCAGGCGGTGCACCATGCCATAGTGAGAGGAAAAGACGGGGTGCGGGACTGCTGTAGCATGGAGGAAGGTAGCAGTGTGTAGTGTCTCCGCTGCTTGCAGGTGGCTACACGTGGTGACACGCTGCAGTTTGTTAGGATGCGGTAGTTTTAGGGGCGAAGCTCCTTAAGGCGTAGGCTTGTCTGCCGTAGTTGTCCATCGTAGCCACTTTGTCTTCATCGAACGCTGAGCTGCCTCGAGCGCTGGCACGCGCTCTTGTGTCACGAGTTCACGCCGGTTCCTCTTCGTCGCCTCAAACGCTGGCACGCGCTCTTCTGTCACGCGTTCACGCCGGTTCCTCTTCGTCTACTCCGGCATCACTCAGTTTCGGTTTCGTTTTGTATTACATCGCAATAGCCCCAGTTTTAAGTAGTTGTTCACAACTTTTCTGGAAGGTAGAAGATGCAAAACGAATGCCACAGTGTTCTAGAGAACTCAGTTGTCTGTCCATACAGCACGAAGCATGGCTAAATTAATCCGTAACTCGGCACGATTTACGATGAACCTCCGGAGCTTTGCCCACTCATCATCATTCACTCCGTGGATATGCGTGGATTTTTTAATCATCGTGGAAAGCAACCAGCTGGGGTCGGTATATCAAAAAAGAAAAAAGAGTTGTAGGGTGAGGAGTCACCTTGTAGCACTCATTGCCACGACATCAGCTGGGTAAAGTGAAGTGGGAAAGCTGCTGTGCAACCGTTCGCACGGCTGCAGGGTACCAAAGTTATCAAAGTTAGGGGTGCGTTTATTACACGGGAGAAAAAAATGTCAGGTAGTGATGGCAGCAAAAGTTGGAGGCTTGTTCATCGTGCAAGTGCTCTCATTTTATGAGTAAATATGGTAAATGCGCTCCATAGGACAGACGGGACAGTGCCTTACTGAATGCCTCCAGGAACCTGCTAGGTCTTTAGACACAGGACGTGGTCGTAACCTAGCCATTCAAGTAACTTTGGGCAAGTATGCACCAGCATTTCATGAATTCCAAGTCCTTGAGATAACATAAAGGTGAAAGAATGTGGAGAATTGGAGAAGTACACGCAGTACATAGAAGGAGTGCCTTTTGCATAACAGTGCAATCATTTAAAGCTTCAGTACTTGAGCAGTGTAATTGTTTGATTGAATTACTCAACTGCCCACTCAGGAGTTTCTTCATCCAATATTCTCTTGGCGTCATTACAAAACGAGTTTTAACTAGGCACTCATCACCTATTGTGTACGTTCGTTCAGAAACTTGGTCCATGCCGCTGTGTCACCTTTTGTTACACTGTTTAGTGCACGTCATAGGTTGCATAATGTATCAACAAGCTCAATTTCTAATCCTTCTGCTACAATTGCTGTTCTCTTGTTCTCAACATCCACTGCAGTGGCGTAGTGGCTGTGGTGTTGTGCCTCTGAGCTTAAAGGTTGCTGGTTCGAGTGGTCATTCTTGCAGATAAAACCCCAGAATTATTTGTACACTTGTCTTCAACAGGACTGGGAATGCCCGGAGGTGCGGCCCGAGTGCTTCCGCAGCGGTCATGGGCTGCTGCCATACCGACCCTGCTCTCACACAAGGCACTTGATTTGGTTTGTCAAAGTGGGGCTGGCCATGGTGGACCCATGGGAGCTGGGGCACTCATAGGCGGAGGTGCCCTGGCCCCACATTGTTCTCCACTTGAACGCTTCCTTGGTTGTGTCTTCATGCGCAAGAGCCTTCATCGTGTGGTTCAGGGAGATGATAATGTGAGTATTAGTGCTGCATTAGTACTGGTGTTATCATTACTGTGACTAGGTCAGCTTGTCGTAGAGTTGTAGGCAAGTCCCTGAAATAAAAACAAATTGCACATATTGTCAGCCCAGTAAAATTGAGCTTTTTAAAGAAACTGCGAGCCATGTTGAATATAAATTATTGCAATGAGCAGCCTCCCTATTTTTACACAAAATAAAATCTGTTGTGGCTAGGTTTTATGCATAAGAATTCGTAGCTCTAATGTGTCTCCTGAAAAAAATGGCCCCTCTCAGTAGCTTCACCAAAGTGCATAATTTAGTCACATAATGCATGTGCACGATTCATTACCGGTGACAACTGGCTTTATTTTGGAAGATATTTTAGAGCCATGTAAAAATTTATAGGTGAGGCATGTGATAGGTATGAAGTCGTGGTGTTGGTGGCAAGTGGCCTTTGTTGTGTGGATGCAAAGGGAATGCTGTTGCTTGGACGAAATGCAGGGGAAGCTACCCTTTGATACCAACTTTTTGTTTCTTGAGCTATCTTAATGAAATTTTCAGAATAGACTCATAGCAGAAGCATTTGAAGAACTACAAAATTTGAAGAAGTTGTGTTAACTGGTTCTTAAGTTACAGCAATATGTCAGTGTTGTGCACATGGTTCTCTTATTCCAGGCCTGAAGAATTTTCAAAAGGTGCTGGAACTGTGAAACTTGCTATGATGATTCCCAGATGGATATGTGAGGGGGTGACAGAGCCCTTTTTTTAAATTTTCGTGCTGAAAAATTTTAGCAGACTGCCGATTTTAGTGTTGGTGATTAGGATTTCATCAATTGAATTTTGATTAAATGTCACAAATAATAGACACAGTATACGAAAAAAGTGGGCTTGTCACCCCCTCACAAATTCATTCAGGTACACAATAAAAAAAAAAACCTTTGGAAATCTGATGAACGGTTCCAGAGATACACCTGGAACAAACAGCCTCACCAGCCAAAAAAGTCATTTTGAGAAAACCTGCTTTTAAAGTTACGAGCACATTTCTGTGTCTAGAATAACGCTGAAGGGTAACAAAGTGTCATTTTTTTGCACTGCTATTCTTTACCGATTCTCCTGGTTTTTGTTTTCTGGCGTTATCCATAAACGGGTTGCGATCGCCGATGCCGATTCGAGATGCTAGACGCGCTTCAACTTCGGCAACTACGCCTCATGTATCAATGGCGCAGAATACATAGGAGTTGGAAACGTCGCTGCAGTCGCCTTGCGCTCATAAATAAAATCAAATTCAGCATGATAACGCTGGTCGTGGTCATGGGTAGCACGCTTCCCCGTGGAATCAGCCTTTACGTAATGCGTCAGCGCATGGAACAGCCGAACGCGTGTAGCGTCCCTACTGCCGGCGCGTATGACTGCGATACGATCTTGCAGGCGAAGGTACCGGGTACCTTCGCCTGCAAGATCGTATCGGTATAGGCGAAGACTTCCGAAGGTACCGTGCGCAATAACGAAAAGCGAAGCGGAAAACAATGGGCCAGCCGCACGGCGACAGCAACGGAGCAAGCGCTAGGCCTAGCCACAGCAGACGACGCAGAGAGCATCCGCTGGAGAGCGGTGCGTCATCGCGCACAGCAGCCAATGGCAGTCGCGCGTTCCCCCTCTTCCTCGTGGAGCGCGTGCTTAGCCCAATCGCGGCTTCGTGTGTGAGACACGAGAAACTTGAAAGCCCCCGCGAGCTCCCAATCATAAGCAAATGGGGCTTTGACCACGCCACCACCGCTCCCACCGACGGTGGAAGAAAAAAGCGCAGGAATTTACGAACAAAACAAAATCAAAATGGCGGCCGTAAATTGAATGGCGCAAAAACGGCGTTCACTCGAAGTTGGGATGTTTCGGCGCGCGTTTGACCGGCGCAGAGGGTGCTGCGGCTCGCGATATACATGATTTGAGGTGATTTTACGTTGAATTAGGCGCTGATATTTACAGAATAGGTAGTTTATTATACACTGAGCCAAAATATGCGGTTTTCCAGAAACCGCATTTGCCGCGATTTTTCGACTTTCAAGGGCCGCGTCCCCCCTTAAGCCACCATGTGGGACTTTTGCAGATGACAATGTTGGCTCCAGCAGAGCCTGGTGTGATCCAGTTTCGGGCAGAGACACTGCAGTGCCGTGTGAGCCTGAATCCTACCACACTGCAGTCACTTCATCTCAAGCTTTCCCAGGCAGGGCCCACTGACCAGTGGGCCCCTGAGGAGCTCCAGCTGCTGGAGCGATACTTTGATACCAAGGTGCGCTACTCTAGGCTTGTCTGTGATGGTCTTCTGATGTAGTAGGTAGACTTTCTCTCTGGCAGAAAAGTTGAAGCTGATCAGATCAAGCCCTTTCACATTGAATTATCCTTTATAGTAGGTGTTTCTATCACGCAACTTGTGGACCACATACAGCACCGCAGACATTTCACTAGCAGCCCAGTCCCATGCTCTGTCTGTTCAAACATAACAGTGGTACGAAAACTATGTTTGAGATTCGACAATTAAATTAAGGTAATCCTAGAGATTAGTAGCTATATGATTCTTGAATTCTGATGGCAAACGTCCTTCCCACATGACCCATATATGAGTGAAATATGGGAAAGACTTTCTTTCAAATTGCAACAGGAGCTAACGTTTTGCTTAACAAGTGAGCCTTTTGTGTCATGGAAGCGATCTGTCCTAGCCTGAATAATCAAATTGTGTTGCACTTTGGTGGCAAACAAGCCATGAACGAAGGAGATCAGTCATAGATTCAGTGACGTATGCAAAGGAAATTGGTGTTATGCGCTATTTTTATTCTGACGGAAAGAAATTTCGATGTTCTCCATGAACACCTTGTCAAAAGAGGTGTGTGGAAAGCCCGCCACGGTGGTCTAGTGGCTGTGGTACTCGGCTGCTGATCCGAGGGCCGCGGGATTGAATCCCAGCCGTAGCGGCTGCATTTCGATGGAGGTGAAATGTTGAGGCCTGTGTGCTGTGCGATGTCAGTGCACGTAAAAGAACCCCAGGTGGTCGAAATTTCCGGAGCCCTCCACTATGGCGTCTCTCATAATCAATACAGCCGACTCTTGCTACAACGAATGCCGCTTCAACGAAATTTCCGGTACAACGAAAAATTCTCAGATCCCCGTCAGCAGTCCATAGGAGTCAATGCATAAATATGCTCCCCACAACGAACACATTCTTCTGTGCCATTTCGCTTCAACAAAATTTGACGATGCAATTCCAGTCTCGAAAATTCAATTTGCTATGCAGTAAGCACAATCCGAAAGATTTTGGTGCATTTCAGAAGATAAAAATGCGTCTACAAAGTCGAAATCGCGTCCTGGCACCACCAGAAACGGCCGCTGTTGATTGCGTGGTTGATTACCGATGTCTACTGATGTCATCTACCGATGCCCGTCGAGATAGCACGCGCGACCGCCCCGCTCCCACCGGCGCCCCTTTTGGTCCTTCGCTCGACGAATGAAGGGCTGGGCGTTTCCCCTCTGCTTGAGAAGCAGGCGACGGCAGCCATAACACGCGCGGTGCGATGTTATCGCCTTGTTCAGTTCGTTCGGTGGAGACGGCCGGGTCGTTTCATCTCTGCTTCAGCCGTGTTCGTCCCCAGCGTTAGGGCGCTTTTACTCGCGCGTAGAACATACGATGCGTAGGCGGTGTTATCGAGTTGGACTTTGTACAGAAAAACGGCGACTGCAAAGACCCGCTAAGAGTGTCCATATCATTGCAATAACTCCTCCACCAGGGTCGAAAACTTTATTTTCTTTATGGTCCAAGCACCACCCCCCACCCCCCCGTTAAGTACCGTATTTACTCGAATCTAACGCGCACCTATTTTTCCGATAAAACGCGTCCAAAAATCGTACGCGTGTTAGAATCGAGTGCGAACGGATGACAACGTTATATCGCTATCGGCATCAAAATGGCTGCCTCCTACGTGCTTCGGGCACTGTCGAACGGTCACCGGCGAAAAACGAACTAGCGACGCGGCGGTCTTTGGCGCGCATAGTTTCCGTAGTTCTTACGTCGCCGCACATGATGCGTAGACCGACGATACCGCGCCGGCTTGGCCGTCTTGCGGCCAAAGTCGCTACATCGCCGATGCAATCTTCGAGACGCCCAGCCGCAGCAGCTTTCGGTAGCGTTCGCGGGCCGTAACAGGGGAAAAGATGCTTCTCATCACCGCGCGCAAAACGGCTCATCATCGCATTTCTCCCTCACCTGTGCTGAGCCTGAGCCTCTCAGTCGTGCGCGCTCCATGACGTCTGAGATTGCATCGCGGCAATCTCCGATCATGCTTAAGCTTAGCTGCGACAGCCTGCGCAGCACGCATGGCAGCACGCGGCAGCGAGCCTGAGGGAACTGCGACAGCACAGAGGAACGCAGCAGTGCGAGTAAATGATGTTACCGCCGCTTGCATGCGGATAGGCCCGGCAACGTGAGGCAGTTTTGTCGGGTCGCAGGAGTTATGAATCGGCGCGCCAAACGTCTTCGAGACAACGCGGATCAAGTGAAGCGGGAAAGCCACAGCACGGCCGTTCGAGGGACTGCAGGGGTCCATGGTCGACGGTCTGTTTATTATGCAAGTGTGTTCATTACGCGAGTACGACATTTGTTTTTATGAATGTGAGAAGGTTGATTACTAAGGACTTTTTTTTTTTTTTCGAGGGTGCGCGTTACAATCGATGTTTCACTTCCTTTTTGGTCCCGGGAAACGGGTGCACGTTATTATCGAGGGCGCAGTAGAATCGAGTAAATACGTAAATCTTCCGGATTCTGTTTCTCCAAACTTGACAGGTATGGTTTCAGTACTCGCGGTTTCTGAACCCTTCTGACTACCGCCGTGAAGCTGCGTGCCGTGCGCAAGATTGAGGCATAAAAGTTTGATTGTTCTACCAGCTCAGGTCAGTCATATTTTTTCGATTTCACTACAACGAAATTTTTGCTTCAACAAAATTTTTCCCGCACACCGTCAATTTCGTTGTAGCGAGAGTCGACTGTAGTGTTTTTGGGATGCAAAACCCCATGAATCAATCAATTTAAAGAAAGAAGCCCACCAACTAGCACACCTGTGCGTCATGCAACAGCAGGGTAAAGACGCACGCCGCTACAATCTTCACCACCACCTAGGGGAATACTGCCCGAGTGATCTTGTTTGGGTGTGGACTCCGGTTCGCCGTAAGGGTTGTTTAAGAAGCTGTTCACTCGCTATTCTGGACCCTGCAACGTGTTGCGCCGCGTTTGTGACGTGAACTACAAGGTCATCCTGGATGGTGTTATGTCGCCACAAAATCAAAAGCACCACTTAGAGATAGTGCACATTGTACAACTTAAGGCATATTTTACACGTTAGTATGACAGAACCTTGACCATAGTTCTTTCTTCGTTTTCTGTGCACATTTTACAGCTTAAGTCATATTTTACACATTAGTATGACAGAACCTTGACCATAGTTCTTTCTTCATTTTCTGTGCACTTTCCTTATTTCTTAGTTTTATTTGGCTGTGTCTGTCTAACAATGCCATACTTTTTTCTTTTTTTTTTTCCGGGGGAGTTGGGGAAATAATGGCACCAGATCATGCATGGCGGGTGCGAGTTAGCATGGACAACAAAGAAAGGAAGACGTTTTTGAGACAATTAGAGCCATCTTGCTTGGCTGGTAGTGACAGTGCGGTCTCTATGGTTATGGTTCCTTGTGTAGCACGTGACAATATGATACTTGATTTAAAGCAACTGTCTACTGCTCAGAAAATATTTTTCAATTGTAGTGAAAATGAGAACATTATTTCTTACAGTGAATAAATAATTTTATCTTGGCCCTGAACATTGTGATGAAATGATTGGTGGTGCCATCCTTGGTGATGTGTCAAACCCCAAGTGCAAAGAAAAACGATGAAAGACCCGTGCAGGTTGACTTATCTTGCTTAAAAACAAAAATTTATTGCTTACATTTTGTTTCACATCTGGTAAATGTTCCTTTGCAGTAGAAAGTGAATATGTAAGGTGAATGAAAATCGAATTGTTAAATCAAGTTGACCCAAGGCATTTGTAGCTTGCTTTTCTTGCATTCCTTACTTTAGGATTGATGACATCTGGGAACATAGTATCATTAGCATTCTGTCCAAGGAATTAACAATTTTTTTCATATTGTGTTACAAGTCGTATATCGATAGATGTCGCTTGTATCACATTCAGAAACTTTGAAGATATATTCTCATTTCTTTTTCTCCTCTCGAAGGTGGCGAGCTTCCCATACAAGCCCAATGCTTTCATGTCATTTACTAGGTTGCTTAATGCACCCATCAACATTCTAAAGGACTTTGTTCAGCTGATGAGGTTGGAGCTGGTAAGTGCCTGCGGAGAGTGCAGCATCTACTTGATATTTTGTTTGCAAGTGCATTGGTGCCTGGAATATGTTGTGCATAGTATATACGCATACATAGTGTCTTGTTATTGTGCACTAAAAGTTATTTTTTTGTCATTTGATTTCGCTGTATTGCACATGCTGCCAAAGGAAATTTCCCAAGTCTAAAGATTTTCTGCTTTTGCTAGGGAAATACGGAACATTGGCATTGGTAATCCCAGGAAAATTTTGAACATGTTAATTCCAGACTTTTCAATTTCGGTCACTAATTTACAAATTGTGACTTTTACTGGTGCACTTATATACGCATGCATTATTTCTCTGCCCCTCTTCTTCCTCATGGCCACATACTTTCCCACCAATGGATGGGCCACTGTAGAATATCTAATTATGGGAATTCTCGAATAACTGCACTTGAGTTACGACTCTCTCGTTTGTCCTAGAAAATTTTCGTACTGATGCACATACACAGATTCAAACCTTGTTATAGCAAAACACAATATAACAGAATACGTAACTGATATAACGAAGTAAATGAAATTTTCCTTGAAATTTTCATAAAGATACAGGCATTTGAAACCTTACATTAAAGGGGCTTTGAATCTCTTTTTGAACATAGCCAGAAAATGGTGCCGGCCAGTCATGGAGGCAATTCAGTTTCAAACGCAGCTAGAAAGCCACCACGACTGATCAGTGCAGTTTTCTGACTATGTTCAAAAAGTGTTGCATGGCCCCTTTATCAAAGTAGAATTGGACTTTCAATAGATACAATGAACAAAAATTGTCCCCAAACCAAAGATTCCCATGTGCTTGCACCATCTATATCGCTTCTGTGGTGTTCAGCATGGCAAACATATTGACGGTCAGCATGAAACACGAGGAAAAAATTTAAGGAAGGACACAAACCACAGCGCTGTCTCATAACTAACTTTTATTAGGCAACGCACACATATTAAAAGCACTCATATTAAAAGCACTGACCAAACTCACATGATCCCATGACAAGGATGGAAAAGTGTACAACAAGACATAATAAACCTGGTTAGAACCAATCCAACGTATGCTAAGTGATGAAATGATTCAGAAATGAAATTTCTTTGTCATACAGGGCTATCGATGGCATGCTGACGCAGCGAGAACCGTTTTTATTGATGTGATACGCTTCAACAATTTCTCTCGTTACCTAATCGCTGCATGTGAAGAGACATTTTGTATTAGTAAAGATAGGGGTGCAGTTGTGGCAGGCATGACAAAGAAATTTCATTTCTGAATCTTTTCATCACTTAGCATATGTTGGATTGGTTCTAACCAGGTTTATTATGTTTTGTTGCACACTTTTTCGTCTTCATCATGGGATCACGTGGGTTTGGTCAGTGATTTTAATATGTATGCGTTGCCCAATAAAAATTAGTTGTGAGATAGCTCACGTCCTTCCTTACATTTTGTACTCGTGTTCTGCGCTGACTGTCAATATGCTTAACCAGCTCCAGCTCCTCCATATGACCATCCTTCTTCAGCATGGCATTTCATTACGTTGGAACATGACAGAACTGCTGTTACCATGCATAGCCGTATGAAAGCAGAATGCTATACAGTAGAACCTCGTCATAACGAACCCGGACATAACGAACTATTGGATATAACGAAGCAATCGCAATTCCCCTTGGAATTCCCATAGATGATATGAATATTGGCTATAATGAAATAATGGTTATAACAAAGTAATTATGGCTCGCCTTTCAACTTTGTTATAACGAGGCTTCACTGTATATGGCTCTCCATACAAGTAGGGGCACACACCACTTACTCATACTGCTGCCACCCTCCGTCCTATCATAGTTGCCCCCACACCCAGCTCACCTTTTCCTCTCTCTCGCTGCGAGGTGGTGTGCTGGCCAGCGCAGCTTAGGGAATAGCCTCCAACATTGGAGAGCGGGGCAGATATGGCAGGTACCGGTATTGCAGTAGAGGGAAATAATGCGTGTAACGAAGTAATTCGGGTCTCACCTTGACTTTTTGATACATATATACGTGCACACACGCAGAAGTGTATATACAGTAAAACCTTGTTAATTCTAAGGCTTCGGGACCGAGAAAAATATCCCAATCAAGAGGGATTCTCAATTATCCGAAACAGTGTGAAAGCAAAGAAATTAGCCAGAAAACGTGATGCATGGGTGTTACAACCATATTGTGGTAAGTCCGCCTACTTGCAAAAGAATTCTTTGACGTAATACTGGCACTTTCGGCAGTTACCTGCATTAAACGTCATGTTTTCAGCCAGTCAGCCACATGCACCATGTCTGCCTCACTGCCGTTTCACGAAACTGCTCACAACACTCGGTGCATCAGTCACGTCCGTGAAAGGTTGTACTCGGGAGGGCTCATCATTGCTGTCTTCAACGTTGGTGGCTGAGTCAGTCATTCTTGCAGCGATTATACTTTTGTTGTCAGAGTAACATGTCTGAACCATGCTCTCTCGAGTACTCGAAGAAGCTGATTGGACAACACTTTCCGTCTTGGCACGCAAGGCCTCATAGCGAGCGCAGAGAGTTTTCCCTCTTTTAGGAAATAGATAGTTGACAGCGCACTCAGTGGTGATGGTGGAACACTCGCCTTATGCTCACCTACTGTGATCCAACTGACACAAAAAGCCTACAACAAAATGTGCATACACTGCACTGTTGCAATGAGGAGGATAACCATCTCAATAGCATGCATTGCCGCCTGGTGCTTGCATTCATAGTCATTTGCTCAAACATGGTGTCTGTGACATATATTTCCAGTAGGAAAAACTTGGCCTCACAGATCCGTTTTTTAGAAAAGCTGTGTAGTCTGTTTCATTCGCAGACTTGCAAAACCCATTGCATAGTGTGCAAATTAGCCAGGAAGTAACAGGCTGCCGCACCAGTTATACGGTCATGTTTACTACATGTCAAAATTCAGAACCACAAAAATAATACAGATTACCTGGAATTTCCAGTCAACTGAATACCATTTACCAAGGTTCTGCTGTACATTTAAAACCCACTCTTTCTAATGACCAGTATGGGGCTGAAATGTTGGATTAAATCTCTGTGTTCTTGTTAGATATTATGTTGCCACTAAGGACTCGTGATGACATCATGAGTGCTACTTAATTTTCTACATACTAAAATAGCAAAAAAAAAAGAAAGAAAGAATGTGACATTTTTCTCTCTTTGATCATTCATCTCACTACAGTCAACAGATAACAAATTATTGCTTTGCGCAAGACATTTACAAGTGACCAATACTTTGCATACTAATTTACTGACATTTACAGGGAGGCATGTTATCATAGCTCCACCGCTCGTGGTGTAGAGCTTCAGTACTTGCCTCTCTGTGGAGCGACTGCACAATTCAGTGCTTTAAAAATGACCTTTGACGATTATAGTGCGGAATTTAACAGAATTTTTATTAAAAGCGTTTCATCCTTGTGGAATACAGCCATGAACTGAACACAATGTGTTGCTCGCAAAATATCTCGGTCAATGTTGTAGCCATGACATGGGAAGATGTGCTCCAAATGCAAGCAGTGGCATGTGTGCTTCCTTTAAGAATGTGCTTGTTTTTGGAACATGTGTCATCACTTCTCATGCAGGCCCCAGATCGGAACATGAAGTGGAGCATGCAGCTGTGCCTAACAATTCCGCCTGCCGCGCCACCCATCGCGCCCTCTGGCATGAGCTCAATCGTCATGATCAAGAACAAGATGCTGTTCTTCGTTAGTACTTGTTTTCTTTTCCTCCCATTTTTATGTACTCTGCTTCGCTTATTAACCCTTTCACTGGCGGTTTTTTTGGCCACTTATTGACGATCCCTGCCGGGTTTCTTCTTTGTTATGATGACATTTTGTGCTAGCAATGCAGTGGTATTCTCTTCATGTCACGTAAATGTGACTATTGAGGATTAGCTCGACAAATAAAGCAGTTTCACTCATTATAGGCAAATTACATATTGCTTAGTTAACAAAATAATGAGCTGCTGTTAAGGACATCAAATAGTTTAGGGAACATTTTTAGTGTGGCACAGTCGATCTCAAGTATATTCACGAAATGTTTTATATATGGATAATTCAGTGATGCTACTACTGCACCAACTGAGCCAAACTGCACCAAAGCGCTGTGGCGGCCTATATCCTGTTACACTTCCCCAAAGTTTAGGGAATCTGCGCCAACCCTGCGCCCAAAGGTATGCACTTGCTTTCAGAAACAAAACTATTGGTACACAACGGCCTCCCATTGACACCACGTACTATAAGTGCGTATGGTCTCATGCTAGTTCAGATAACCAGATATTTCGGAGTTACTCTCTAGCCCCACTAAGCAAATGCATTATTTAATGGCACAAAACGCTTATGTGGTTTATATTTGGCTGCATGCCAGTTATCTTGGTCTGAATCACTGCAAATGTGTGACATGAAAAAGTGAAAATGGCGGGAGTGTCCAACCAAATGAGACGGTGCAGTATGAGTCATCATCAGCATAAACCACGTGCATGTTTGCGACCGTGTGTGATACCATGTTACCTTGAATGCTTTGTTCAATTCTTTTTAACACGAATGTGTGTTATGCCGTGGTCCACCACAACCCCACTGCGTCATTTCCGTAACGGAAGTGATGCAGTAAAACATACATGTAAGAGCAACAAAGAAAAACACTCAGGAGAATTTCCGTTGGTGCACTGGGAATCAAACTCTCAGCGCCTTGCTCTACAATGAGAGGTAACCGATGTTCTACCACTGCGCCATCGGCACACATTCCCGAAACCCTACAAATGCAGCTTACATGATTTCTCATCTTGCTTCTTCTTCCACTCTTGCGCGATGCATTTACCTGGCTCTTCGCATGTGCATCGAGGTGCACTTTGCCTAGAATGGTGTCTCCATCAAGGAAAAGCGAACTAAAGCGATGGTGGGACTTGAGAGGTGCACGCGCACCTCTCAAGCCGTAGCTTTATTTCACCCATCCTGGATGGTGGCATCGTTCCACGCCGTTGCAAAGTGCACCATTCGTCGCAGATGGTGCCGAATTCGTCTACTCTTCGGGGATGATGGCAACAAGAAAACTGCTGTTTTAAGCGCCCAAGTACGGTAAAGACGTGACGGGTAATTGTGGCATCAAAAAATATGATTGATGCCTTTGTCGCGCAGCATTTACTGTCTACTGTGTCCAGTTATTATGAGAACTACTCCAGCTACCACAAGGGGATGATCACAGTCATGGATGTTATGGAGGCGATGCGTGAACGTGGGTTTATGCACGTGAAACGGTGCCGTGCCAGAAAAACACTGATAGCAATGGGAAAGGTCACATCAATGTACAATAAACGTTCAACTGTTCAGGTGAAGTCACATTTCACTTTTGTGTTATACTGATTTCGCCGGCAGAGAGATCAGCCACATTTTTTTTTTTTTTAGAAAAGCAGGGTCGCCGAGTATTATGTTGTTAGCGACAAAAGGTTCATTCATGGCGACTGCGACAAACAAGTTTCACTTTCACTCGGGACGCGTGAAGTGTACAAACGCTTGTCTGTTATTGCATCTATAGCGGCCCATTTATTTCACAGTGGCTGCGGCAACCATTTTCCCAGTTGCCTTCAGAAATGCATGCTCTCTATGTCTGCAACAGTGAGCTACGTTACTACGTTTCTTCTGGAGCAGCTTCGGCAAACAGTAGCTTCCTTTCCACTATCTCTTCGCTCCCGGTTGTGGCTTGGTTGGGGGTTGTCCGCAGGGGATGCGGAGTTCAATAGTCTTGTTGTGCTCAAGCCGTGCACATACTTTCAGAATTGCATGGGTGCATGGGTGCTACCTATGATGGCATAGCCAGTGACCACAGACATGTACGCGCAACGTCGCCCGGACCCTGGAACTTGGGTGTCTCGGTGAAGCCGGCATATCCACTTGCGCCACCTGAGCTCTGGGGGCACGTTAGCTCCCCTCCCTCTCACTGCTCCGGCTCCATCCTCGCAACTCTGCTCAGCTCTTCTCCCGATGCCCGTTGGCGCCCGCTGCCGAAGTCCGTTGAGATTAGTTTGAACTTTTGCGAGCGTTGGTGAAGTTGGTTTGCGTGGGCGGTCTTGTGGCCACCGCTCACTGTGTGCATGTTATGAATCGGCGTGCCGAACGTCTTGGAGACACCGTGGATCAAATGAAACGTAGCTTCAGGGTTTCAAAGTTAGCAGGCGTTTATTATGCGAGTGCGTTAATTACGCGAATACGGCATTTGGTTTTATGAATGTGAGAAGGTTGATTACTAAGGACTTCTTTTCTTTCGTGTCACGAAAAATGGGTGCGTGTTACAATAGACGTTTCACTTTTTTTTTTTTTTCGTCGCCAGAGACGGGTGCACGTTACAATCGAGGGCGCGGTAGAATCGAGCAAATACGGTAACTCTGTATTGGCCTTACATGGTTTGGTCTGAGAGTATATTTCAAGAAATGCTTAGATGGCCTGGTTTTAGAAGTAAAGCCCAAAAGATGGAACTATTTGGAAACCAACCAAGACACGTTACTTAGTGGTATCAGAATTAGTGTTTATTTTACAATTAAGAATATTGATCGAACTACACTCATAAGGAATGTATCATTGAGTCCTTCTATGCATTGTTATGGCTTTGTTCTTGTTGGGGGTGTTTCTCTTTTTGTCACACACTCAAGTACAAGAGTAGCTGGTGCCTCTTTGAGGCACAAACACTTTCATGCACACATCTAATCAAAAGGAGCAAGAACATAACATAACGTCTGCATTGTTTTGCAGTTGCAGCTGAGCCGGCTGGTGCCGGGCGAGCCATCGCACATAGCGGTGCCTGTTGTATACGACTTGAGCGCCAACGTGATGCAAGTGGCCGACAAGCGGCTTGAGGCCCCTGGAGCACAGCCTAATGCACCTGTCACACTCATCAATGCCATGCTGCGCCGCTTCGCTGAGTTTGCCCCACCGAATGGTCAGTGTGCCCCCAAGCCTTAAGGAACCATAACCGGACGGTCTTTGGCTACATTGTGAGCGTGCACTAGTCATGCAATATGTTTGTTCTTTTTGTCCATGTTTATCAGTAATTTCTCCGTTATTTAATATGGTATTATTTGAAAAATACTTGATTTGATTCGCACTCAATTATTAATGTTTAAACTCACTTTGCGCTAAAAAATGTGCTACTTGCACAGCTCTACTTGAATGTAAGAAAATAGTCGGAAACTGTGTAGTGTTGGCATATATAAGCATGGCTGGGGCATTGCTTGTTTTTCCATGGCCTCCGAGAGTGTGCCAGTCTTGGAGACCATAATGGTGACTAATACTGGTGTCACACGGGCATTTCAAAGGCCTTCGAACTGACAGTCCATCGACTGATAGGTCAAGTTGAGCTGCTACACGGGTGGTTTCAATGGCCTTTCAGTCGATAGTCTATCAAGTCAATGGAGCACCCTACAACTCCTTCGAGACATTGAGGGCCATTGAGCGATGGAAGTGGAAACAGCGTGAACATGCCGTCTTGTTCACATTGTGCTTGGGGTCATGATAGAAAAAGGAAAATCAAACCAAAATGCTCTAAAAACAGTACCTAAGACTGTTGTTGATTATTTAATCAAGTGTTTTTGCCATTCCAAATGTTTGAGCTCCACATCTCTTGATCACAGTGTACTAGAGCTATCTCGTCTGCTTGCCGCATTTTTTTTTTTTTTGCGTGCACTTCCTTGCTTCTTTCCTTTTTCACTCCCACGTGTTTATTTTGGCTTGCAGTTCTTTATCGTCTGTTGCTGAAGAACTCAGTTGGTACAAGAAAATAGCCATACTTTTATCGAGTACGGTGGCTTCACACATGCTGGTGTACTTACGGTCAAGCAGTGGTCTCATCGCGTCCACGGCAACATTCTAAAAATGTTTGCCCAAGGTGTGGCGAAAAGCCGCTAGTGTAACTTGGAATGCACAGCTAGAAAACTTCTCACTGTGCAATGGCTTAGTCTACTGAAACCACTTCGTTTGATGAGTGGTCAACTACCTGTCTCTGTACACGCTTCGTTCGACGAGCAGAAGGTCTTCCTCGATAGCAATGGCTTAAACACTAAACACGCACACACACATCACATGCGCACATGTAACAGTAGCCTGCAGCCTCGAGCGGTGAAAATGCGGCCACAGTCCCGCCTGTCTCGCTACTAAACAACTTCAAAACGAGGCATGGCAACATATGAACAATTTATATAAATGTTTGCACAAAAATAACAGGATTATTTGTGCTTTTAAAGGACCACATGCAAGCTAATGCCAGTGACAAGTGACGTGAGAGGCAGCTACTGTTGCACTGACTCATCACGGGCTGGAGCAGCCACATGTAGGGACGCAAGAAAGAAAGAAAAAAAAAAAACAAAAAGAACTGGTAGCACCATATTATGGCATCCGAGACTTGGCGCACCGGCACCTCTGGCGCGTGTTAGTTTCAGAGGCCACGGCCATATTTATGTCATTGTTTCAATGAATAGAATCACACACCAGTGAAAAAGTATTGGAAACGTTCCGAGAGGCCAACGTTCTGACCTTACTGCATTAGTTCTAGATCGAATACGCCATCACTGCCATCAAAAAAAACAAAAAACAAATTTTGTGCATCTAGTGGGAAACACTGTATCTAGCACCATCTGGTGTGTACGAATGAAACCACTTCTGAGGCTCACGATAGGGAGTTAGGCTCAGCAGCGTCAAAACCGGCACCCTTTCTGAATAAAGACTGCAAAAAATCGCAAATATTTGTCCTTTTTGGTACATGAGATTACACGAAGGCTCAGTTTAAAGTTCGTTTCTTGCCATCAGTGCGAATAGCAAGCAACTAGTGTAAATCAAAGCAGGTGCTTTGTTGCCGCCATGTTGTTGCAAAATCACTCGGCGACTCAACGGCCGTTCAGAACTGCTGTGTAGCAGCGCCAGAACTCCTTTGAGTCGACAAAGTTGCAGACTTTTCGAAGGTCATTGACTCAAAGGCGTTCCAATGTGCTCAGTGACACAGGGTATAAGATGACATCAGCTGGCAAGTTGAGGGGAATGCACACTGGCAAATTGAAACCCTGTTTTTATCTTTGTAAATCAACCCACATGATGCATCAAAACAATATTATATTATTGGAGGCCTAGGAGGAGGAGTAGGAGAAAGGAGGGAGGAAAGACAGGGAGGTTAGCCAGTGCTGAGACCGGCTGGCTACCCTGTGCGGGGGAAGAGGGGTGAGGGGAATGAAAGATAATAGAAAGGAGACACGACAAGAGAAAGGAAAAGGATAGAGAAAAAAAAAAACGCACAGAAAAAGAAAGGAAACGCGACACTGCTTAGAGTCTGTCCTTTAGACCGCTCGTCCTTAAAAATCGTAACAGCGCGTTCAGCGCTTTCCGTGCTGACGATGGTCCTGGCCAGTGTCCCAAAACTCGTTGCTCGGACAAAGGGCGGCTGTCAAGTCTGTCTAGAGCAGCGGTAAGTTCTTTCCTAGGGCCACTGTAATGGGGACACTCACAAAGAAGATGATGTATCGTTTCGTCGCAGCCGCAGTTCTCACACTTAGGGTCGTTGGAGGCCTAGGGTTTTCAGTGCACACAGTGTAAAAAAAGCATTACGAAAATGTTTTGCAACCCCTTTGAACTTGAGAGAACTGTTGGGGAAAAAGTTGTGTGTTATGAGTGACTGCTGCTGTTATTCCTACTTTGACATTTCTTATTTCTGGATATAGGTTTGATGTCATTGCTTTCTTCTCTTCTTTCCAGAATGCTGCATCTATCCATCAATACGAGAAATTCTCACAAGTCTCACCATTCCACCACAGTGATGCATTCATCATGCAGGGCTCAGTCGCACGAAGAAAGAAAATGCAAATGGTATGGACACATGCACGGGGAATCCTAACATCACAATAAATTTCATGTTCTGAGTTCACACTTTTAACAAAACAACATGCTACCGTGTGTATGTTATCTTGCTCGTCCCAGTTTTCATGGTGTTACAGTGGTGAAACCTCCCAGCATTAGTGGTTGAGGTAGATGTGCTATGAAGTATTAAAATACACTTAAAATGGCAAAAAATTCTTGAAAACTGGGCCGGGCTTTTTCGGAAAAAAGAAAACTAATTAAAAGGTAGCCTCACTGGTGCACTCGGCTGTCTGCAAATGTGAAAGTCATTTAAACAGAGCTGCATTATCCTAACCTCATTATAGCAGACATTGAAAGTGAAATGTTTTGGTCTATTGTAAGAGAAATATGCGGATTCCATATACTGTTGCAACAGACTTTGTTATGTAAGCACTAAATGGCTCTGTTATAACTGGGTTGAATTGTATGTCACGGACAAGGTCAAAGAGCAGGTTTATTTTCCAGTAAGTTTTCTAGAAGAAGCTCGTCAGCTTCTGTGTAGTGGCACTGCGCTTCATCTACAGCTGTATTATGTCGGTGTCAATCCCACTGAAGGACTGTCCCTGTCTGGGAAGTATGCCAAGTGATGTTTGAAGCTGGAAGCTTGTCATCTGTGCAGGAGTCTGATGTAAAGGAGTGCCAACCAGCTTTCTGGCTTTAACATTTTTTTCATTATATCCATACGTCTGTTGTATCAGAATCCATTGCAAAAGAAGCTCAATCAATGAAAGGGATAGGAAGATTGATACAACACCGCAATTTAATATGTCATATCTATATGTTTGTTGTAAGTACATGCATTGTAATTTAAATCATACTGTGTACTGTGCTGTTATACTGTATAACTAACATCCGTAAATTTTCGTTAATTACTTAATGGCCCATATTGCTATTCTCAAATTGTGCCTGCGAGTTCATAAGGCTTATCCACTTTGAATGAATTTTCATGGCCACACTAGCTTTCAAATATTTATTTTAATAGTTGATGCTGAAGAAGGGGCTACCACCAGAGGAATTGAAAGTTTAGATATGATACACTTTTTTGTTTTATAAAAGCTTTGTGAGGTACAGGACATGAGATGTTTTAAATGTGAAATATTTATTTGTCTCACAAGCAGATTTCTTTGTGAGGTTGTTTATCCAGATTTTCGTTTGATGTAAAATGCTCTATTTCTTGTGATATTTGTCTTAAAATGATTTTGGGAACGGAAAGTATGACAAAATCATGCTAGTGAAACTAGCATGATTTTGTTTAATAATAAGCAACTCTAAATTTAATCAATACACCCATCTATTGAAAAGTGTGGCTCAAACATTCGAGACACATCAATGTCTGTTTATGATCTGTCATGGTATACGGGCCCCTTTTTATAAGTTTGATGCATGTTTATCATAATCAGTAACTCCCCCACTATTCTGACATCAGGGATGTGTAATGCATCTGAAGCATTGCCTCTTTATAGTTTAAAGCAACAGCTGTTCAGGTGCCTTGTGTAGTTGAACTTCAAGATAACACATTAAAGTTTGCAGTTTGCTCTGTTATATTGAAAATTTATCACATTGAATTTCAACCTCTTTTGTATAGTGGTTGACGAGTTCATTACTACACAGAAGGGGCAACCATATATATATCTGTATATTAGGACTGTACTAAAGAAACAAATTAAAACACAATATAAAAGATCAGTTTTGTCGAACCTGAGAGACAGCAGCCATATTTACTACTTGATGCCACACTGATTTAGTCCTCAATTACTCTGCATTTTAGAGTCTAACTGGTCGATCACATTGAGTGACTGGACTTGTGAACATAGCTGAAGCTGATTGCTTGAAAGAGCGCATAAACCGTGTATCCCACTGCCATTGCACATATGTGCGTTTTTCATCGGAGTTCATGCATGCCTGTGATCATTTATCACATGCCTAACATGGATAAAGCTGCCAGTGGTGTGCTTTGCACAGTATAGGGAACTACACTGTGTAGATTAGTGTGTGATGAAATGCGCCAGCATTCTCACGTGTTCTCTCTCCACTGCATAAGAAGAGGGGTGAGCATGTAGGTGCACTGTAGCTCCAGAGCTTGCGGGGTGTGTTCTACTACTACTAGCGGTGGAATCGCCGCTAGCAACCCCGTGCCATGGGTTTGAGCACTCGCCGAGCAGAGAATGAGGCCTTGCATCCGCGTGCTAGCTATCTCAGCCATGCATCACCGCGCTGCCGTGCGCGTCAGCTCGCGGCCCATCTTGAAGCAGGACAGCACGAACCGCCGCACGTGGCGAAAGAGGAGAACATTAGGAGTCACTCTCCCAGTGTGGTAATTTAATAAACACGTTAAATAAAAGAAACAAAACAAGGCGAATCTAAAGTCTAATAAAATATAAACGCAGGTTAACAATAACAATAAGCAACACACGAACACAATAACACAAACAAAGGACAATAACTAGTGCAATGCGAACACACAATAACAAAGACCATGCAAGGGTAGAGCCACCTAACCCTGGCCAGCGCACCAGCGACTGTGCACCCCCAGAAAAGGAAAATGGAAAAAAGAACCTACAGAGATGGGTGCAGATCGCAAGCCGCTGCCAGGGTCACTGGGGCCCGGGACGACGCGCGGTCCGAACGACGAGGCCTCGTCGTCCGGAGGGTCGCAAAAGCACGTACGCACCGCCTCGAGTCCCAGCGAATTCTCCCCAGCATCTTCAAAACCAGAACGCGCAAACATTCCAGAAGTTACTAGCTGCCCAATGACAGACTAGTTAAAACCACGTGGGCCAAGCGGGCGGCCCTCCACAGTGATGGCCGCCGCCCCGTCCAGCTGGGAGAGAGGGATGTAGGAGCATTCCGAACAAAACATGGCGTCGCGCGGGGCGCGCAGCGGCCTGGTCCCCACAAGCTGCTGCTGGAAATGATACTACTCCTCTTCAGCAATTGCTCTCTGCCATGTGGTACGTGTTTTGTAATATATGTGCGTAAAAATTACATGTAATTTTGCTCTCTGACAAGTGGCATCAACAAAAGTGCCAATTTATTGCATCTGTAGTCCTTATACATCAATCCTTATACATCAATCCTTATGCCTCAAGCCTTATACATCAATCTTCCTTTGCGATGGTACTGAGGCTTCTTTATATTGAAATCAAGGATAACCTTGCTTTGTTATAATGAGGTTATATTGGTGTTTGCTAGGGCACATGAAGTTGTCGGAAGAAAAATACATTGCTATATCATTAATTTTATTGTATTGTTTTTATTATATGGAGGTTTAACTGTATATCGAAGATGTTCTGTCATCACAGTGGCACAACACCAATTGTACTTCCTTTAAATTGTTTTAATTATTATCAGCTCTTAATAGTTAAGCATGCTTTAGTGTAATAATTGCTTTGCATTCGATGCAAAGATAAGGTAAAGGACAAGTGCAGTGAAGAACAAATACTAGTACTAGACCTAAGGTGTGATTTGCATAGCATGATTTGCACAGCACAGATATTTCGCACTCAGCTTCGTGCCCACGCATATTTACACTCACCTTGTGCATGGAAGTGGGTTACATGCTACAAGAGTGAAAAAAGTTCATGATTACTGCACGCACACATAAACGGGATGAACCTAGGCAAGTTCATTTACCAACGAGTGTGCATTAATCCACATATACCTAGAAGGGAAGTACTTTGGAGTGGCAGTTAGCATGAACATGCATAGAAAGAGCTTTCAAGGTATGTTTGCCAGTGCACTGTTACGTTCTAATTGGCTAGAGTCATACGTAATGTTATCAGTTACTTAAATGGGAAGCAACAGCAGCATACAATGAAAAATTCGGTGGTTATTTGGAAAGTAGAGCTATGGAATGTGTTCGAATGATTTACTATATGCATTAATAATGGCAACCATGTTGAACCATATGTCAACTAGGCATTTGATTCCGATTATCGTGGCAAAAAAGATGTCGACATACATGCATCTTGATCTGGAAGGGCTGTGTTCAATGTTACTGTGAAAGCAGCAATGACAGCATTCCAGTTGCACATTCTTTAAAAAATGGACTTGCCCTTGAAGCTTGTACTAGGTAGTATTTACATTTTAACATACTAAAAAGCCATGGTATACGATTCACCTTTCCTTTTTACTTAGTATATTCACTGTATGCCTAAGAATATAATGTTTTCGTACATTGAATGGACATGTTTTCTCCATGCCTTGGTGTTCTTCCACTCTATAAACATATTTTCTGTAATTGGTTGATGTTGCCTGGGTATAGCCATAGCCTTTAAAGAAAGTGTAATGGACTTTGTTGAGATGTGCAAGAGATAACAATGTTGAATATTCACAAATGAAGCCTTTCCCAATAGGGAAACAAAACAGTATTGGGTATTAAAGCTTTCTATTTACAGCGCATGCATACAATGAGGGTTCTTTGGCTGCTCTTTGATACGCTCGGCTCACGTGCTTGTGTAGACCATTGTAGTCGGGTGGGAAAGGGATGAATAATCGGAAATGGTGATCTGTGGCACCCGAGTGGCTTCTGAGTAGCTTGGGGGCCGCTTTCCCTGCAAAGTTTTGCATGTTGCTCATGAGCTAGAGTCATGCAAACGCATAGGCATTGCAGTATTTTGGTTTGGTACATGGATGTTGGTAGTAGTTGTTAGGAACATTATGTTAAATTAAGGTCTATTCAGCTCCGCAGTGTACAGATTGTCTTTCACAGGCTGTTTCAGGGCGGGCTTGCCTTTCCCAGTGAAACTTTCTGATCAGTCCCCTCCATATCTCCTGTTCAGTGAGAAATGTTACGTTCTGCTCTGGCCAGTTTTGTTGTTCTCTGATGGACCAAAGAGGAATCGTGTTAAATATAATTGTGTATGCAACAAAAGTAGCCGTTGTTTTATTACTGTAAGCAGGACTGATCCGTCCACATTTTTAACCATTTCTGCTAAAGCACTGCAGGCTGAAACTACTTTGTCATTGTTTGCAGCTCATAACTTATCTGTAGTGACACAAACTGTACATATGCAAACAAAGCATGGTCTTGATCTCAGCGTTTCCTGCAGTGAGATGCTCAAGGTAGTACATATTATAATCTCGTCAAAGTCGTATCTGCATACACACTAGCTTGTGTGCCTCATATTAGGGTGGGTCCTAATAAAAAAAGTGCTGCCAGCATGAGTCGTTTATTGTTATGTTTTGTAGCCAGTTCCTGTAGTGTACTGAATAGTTCTCATATCTCGGTGTTTGTTGGCTTTTCATGTGAAACTTTTTTCAGGCATGATCAGTTCATTCTAATGACTTACCGGAGGAAGAAGAGCTTGTGTCTCATTCCCTGTGGATAAACATAGAATCACCGGTTAGCAGTCTTGAAATGGGTTGACCTGCACTTTTGGGGACACACGTACTGCATACCTTTGAGGTAACCCACAGTGAGGTAGTTGTATTTCCTGGAGTGTTTTCTTGGAGGCGATGATTGTTGCTGGTTCCTGCAGCATGTTTGCACAACTGTTGTAAGATAGACTGAGAGAAACTTGGCCAGGTCGAAGGACATCTGTTATGACTTTCTTTTATATACACATTATTTAACAAGTGTGCTACGGCATGACTTTGTGGAGCATGATTTAAAGAAGAAAAACACGTATTACCATTCTCAGGCCAATGTTTAACCACGTAACTTTCTTTATGTAGCTGGTACTTTACAGCTACTGCTGATAAATGCGTTGCGCTGTACTCCACTTGTCGGAGCATGGAAAATAAGCACTAAGTGTACTACCGTATTTACCCGCATAATTTGCGCCCTCGCATAATTTGCGCACCCCTAATATTTAGCCAGCTTTGCAAAAAAAAAAAAAATCCTCGCATATTTTGCGCTCCCCGTTCCCAGCTCGCCGGCGCGTACGCACGGACCAAGAGCCGCGCGGCCGTGCCCCCCGCTGCGCAGGCGAGCGCAGTCATACGCAAAAGGGGCTGCGAGTGCGGTGCCCCTTTTTCCGATTCTTTTCTCCAGAAGCCCCCGAAGCCCAAAGTACCGTCGCTAGAATAGAAGCATGCGAGTGGGGGCGAAGAAAACGGCTGAAGCTGAGATCAAAGGAGCCCGGCCTATCTCCGTCGCTCGCGGAGGGCGGATGTGATAACATCACCCCGATCGACACCTGCCGTCGATGCGGGGAGGAAAGGCCCCGACGCGAGGCGGGGGGGGGGGTAGTGTTGCTCGGCTGTCGGCTGCCAAGATATCGCTATCGCGCCCTATCTCGGCAGCCATCAGCGGGCGGCTCATAAACGCTTCTACGTGCTGCGCACTCCCTGGAGCAGCCGTATTCTCTTACACCAACGTTTTGCAGTGTTACGTGAGATCGTATCCAAAAGAGTTACGGCGCTAGTTGCATTATATTACACGTTATTTTAAACGTGTTCGCGAAATATCCGCGTAATTTGCGCACCCCCTTTTTGGAGCTCTAAAATCGTGAAAAAAAGTGCGCAAATTACGCGAGTAAATACGGTAATATCTGCAAAACACTGATAGTACAACGCTATTGCTGCTAGTTTGCTAGACCGAGGTATTTTTTTCTTTCTTTTGAATGAGCAGGCATATTTGAGCCAATCTACAGGCAAGTTTTGCTTACCAGTTGCAGATAACAAACTTGAGGAGGCAGGCAACAGCAAGCACAAATGCCAGCACCAGTACGATGATACCAAAAGTCGTCACACCGCTGCCATAAGAACTCCGATATCCTGTGCATATAAGAAACGAAAACACCTCTTTGTGTGCTATGCTGCGTGTATGCCTTGAAGCCTTCCTAAAAGTGCAGGGCTGAAACATGTATTTGGAAACTCATTGAAGAGCTCTGTGTGAATGGTGTGTGGCAGTGCCATTGCAAAATCTCACTGTTGCATCAAAAATGAGAAATCAAAGAAATACTTTATTTTTTCAATATTTTAGTATGATAAATGTATGTAATAATGACATTAAATGTTGTAAGACGTTCTTTGTGTTTTTTCATCCTGGGATGTGCCAAGTGCTGCCCACATACAATGAAAAGGCCTTGTGGGTTCCACAAGTATATGAAGATAAATGGACATTGACTGTTAATTCAGATTACTACTGGTAAATTCCATAATTGCTCTCACTGGCATACAAAAATGGAACAGTAAGAAATTGTGCCATGCTTGAAATTCTGGCAACGTCTTGCTAAATACTTGCAGTAAAACAATCGACGCCTCTGCTGTACGTCACTCTTTCAGGCTTTGAACTGCCTAGCTTGGTAAATTTTGCTATGTTAGGCCATACTAAAAATCTTGCCACTAAATCAGAGCTTCTTGGTAGCAGAACTGTTAAATGTTATGCATACTTTTGCCATTACTTCACTCATTGTCAAGATAAGCTTCTTAGTTCACACAGGTATGTTAAATTCCTGCCGTGACAAAAATCGTGATGATTGATTTCTGGGGTTTAACGTCCCAAAGCAACGCTATGATTGTGAGAGACGCCGTAGTGGAGGGCTCCGGTAGTTTTGACCACTTGGGGTACTCTAACGTGCTGAGCCTCAACATTTCACCTCCATCAAAATGCAGCCGCCGCGGCTGGGATTCGATCCCACGACCCTCGGATGAGCAGCTGAGTACCTTAGCCACTATACCACCGTGGCGGGGCGACAAAAATTGTGAAACATTTTTCTTGAATGGCAACACTGTTGACAGATTTAATGCATTGGAACATACCATAATCCATTATAGATGCCACCGCAACTTTGGAAATATCATTGGACTTTGGAATTAAGTAATCAGACTACACCCTTCGTACGAGAAAATTTATTCACAAAATGAAAAAGAAGCCTGGTGTACCTCAGTGCATAATATTATGTAGTGTCATACAAGAAGTTAGAACAAATGTTTTGTGAACTAAAAGTGGGGGAGGGGGGCATCTAATGGGCTGCTCACAATATTCTGTCGAAAAGACAGTACATTAATGTGGGCACCTTAAAGGAGCCCTGCAACAGTTTTGCAAGTAGTCCTAAAGTGACATATTTAAAGGGGTTTTGATACCAAAATGTCGATGCTGAGATAGCCTGCAGGATCAATTTTTACGGAAATGCACATATCTGCCAAATCTAAACAGCAAATGTAGCTCGGAAGGTAATTGAAAGGGGTCGTGAAACATTTACTGAAAATTTTCTATGATGTGTATATTTGGAACCCTGACCGTCCAGTCTGTAATGTACACTGCTTCGTTGCACTGTCTGGGCTGATTTAGAGTGATAGAAACGCAGTTTCGATTTCCTGGCGTGTGTTCCCCTCAGCTCTGCTGTTGATGTCATCTTAGTCACCACTGTAGCTTCCAAAATTGGCACTCTGTCAAGGCCATGGAAAAACAAACCGTGCTTCAGCCTTGCTTACGAACGGTGGCATCGCATGGTGTCCAAGTAGTCTCTTATCTTCTAGTTTTCACACAAATCTGTTAAGAGCGAACAAAAGTTAACACTGTGTTCACACTTTTAGATATCTTCAGATAACATCACTAAAACGTCACTGAATAGTACTTATGCCACTTGTAGTTTTGTGTGCGGGGTGTCGAACTGAAAAAAAATACGGGTTCGGGTTCAGCGCACACCATTTCACTCTGGTTCAGTTCTGGTTCGAGAAAATAAACTTTGGAACCAGTTCGCGAACAGGTTCATAACACTGAACCGGTTCACGAACCTGTTAGGCACTCTACACTTCATATATTTTACTTTGACAGTGCAGTTTATGCTATACCTTTAAACACTCCAAGCACCACTGCTCAAGTGGAGGCATTCAGAAGTTCACCAAGACGAATTTATGCACTAAAATTAAAACAAATAAACCGTGTCACAGTGGAGTTGTAAACCATGAAAAATTCCAGGCAATATCATATAGCACTAGAAATTGAAGCCCGTCAGACAATGGAAAGAGACTACTCAAGCACTTGAAGCCTTAGGACCTAGCCCTACAGACGTACGTTTTCTAATTATCCACTTAATTCTATCTTCGTTTCTGATCCTATGCTGCACCACACTCATAGCGCATATGAAAGCTTTTTTAGACGGTGGAAGATCCCGCTAGCACATTGAAAACAACTAGCGGTGCTTTCACATACAGCAGAGAAACTTAGTTAAACTAGCTAGAGCAGGCACACTGAGAAACGTGTCCATGTTATCAGCATTGCGTTGCATGGCAAGCCTTTGTGGACCTCAGACACATTGATGCTCTAGCTCTCTCTTGCACATTTTTTTCTTTTTCTTTCCAGCTGCTACTTATAAAGGAATCGAGTAAAAGATTGGGAATTTTTGTGACTGTTCAAAGGGCTAAATTTTCGAGCTGTGTCAGAAAACAGTATTAGAGAAAAATAACCATTCAATATTGAGTAAAGCGAAATCAAATGAAACGTTTCATAGAGTCTGATGGACACGAAACAAACGCCCTACATAATTTGATACGTGTGCACCACAACAGGGTTGTATTCGGAGGTTCATGTTGAAATTAGTGATAAAAAAAGGCAGTTATACGTCATAACCACGTCTACTGTGGAGTACATCCCATTGTGCAGACTCGCAATAATGAAGGAATACAAAAATAATTAGCTTTGTCTCAATTAAAACAGAGGATTGATCGGCTGCATAATGGGAGGACTTGCTTGCTTGCAAGTTCCTTGTAGACTGTGCTCAAATATCGCGGAATTACGCAGCAAAACCAGCACAGACCTCGCACAGACGTGGTAATTATATTACACATCTGTGCATTTGCTGAAAAGAACAGTGCGATCAGTCTTTGTGTTTGTACAGTCTGTGTCCTACCATTGGTAAAAATTATAATGAAAAGGAAAACAAGCAGTTATTGTGCATGTGTCCAGAACAACTATCAAGCACCACGCTCACAGAATCACTTGCTGTGGTTTAGCCACTACGTACATCTGTGATGTGGTGAAATATACACAACCATCGTCATTAGACTGATGCCATCATCTGCACATGTCTGACAGGATAGCGAGGGTGCACCACAATGCTGCTTCCACACACTAGAAGGTTCCAAGGTGCATGTCACTGTGGTGGCACCTTAGCAGCACGTCGCAAAAATCGAGGACGGGGGTGCATTGGTTGCAGTTGTACCATGGGGAATCAAGGATGGCAGTGCAGTTCACCGTGAGAAGGTGCAGGGAGCCTTCGTTAGTGCAGATAACCTTGGCTTGAGGGGAGCTTTACTGCCCGAGCGCATCCACTCCTTTCGTTCCGACAAGCACACTGTAAGCTACTTAGAGGGGGTTAGAAAGAGGGGAGGAAATAAGCCACCCCAGCGCGTTTCTTGAAGATTTTCTCTTCTCTCTGAACGCGCATTCGTGTTTCTGTAGTGATGACAAGCTTGCCTCCGGAGTCACTGCGGGCACTTGGCACTGCCTCATGGAATCCGCGGTAACTCTCTGGAAATCAGCCAATAATAATTCTCCTAATTATTTTGTAGTCTGTGCGAATTATGACGTGTTTTGTTGAAAGAGCAGGTGCCTTCCAGATGTATATTCGAAACCAAGCTGCGAACTCCTTGCACCGTGTAGTGCAATAATAATTGGCTGATATGTTCATAGGAGCCTCCATGATCAATCGGTGGTGCTTTCTTGCTATGTTCAGAAGGTCTTACAGGGTACCTTTACAGGGACATTAAAGTGAAACGGCAAATCAGTATATGCGAATTGAATGTTGTTTGAGGACTCTATTGTTGATTTTGTCATTGTAGGTTGAATATTAAAGGAAATGAAGGTCAAAGTTTTGTTTCTTTGTACTTCATGCCAAAACCTTGTCACGTCACTGGAAGCATGGCATCACGGTTTTCGAACACTTTTTAAGTGTACTTTGGCTTGATGGAATGCCATCAAACTTGCTACGTTAAATCTTTGGTCACCGACGAACACAATGCAGTTATTTTTATTGGCAAATCATCATGTGGGACCCGGCAGGCGCCTTCCAAATCTACAACGTCACAGTGAGTTGGTGTGGGAGCTTCAAGGTAGGTTCGCCACGTGTAATTTCCTTTTGCATGTCTTCTCACTTACCAAGCGCCTTGTCATTTGGTATTGTGAAAGAGTGGTTTACTGATGGGAGAAAAATCACTGTGTTCTATAGTGTCCCCTTAAAATCCATACTTTAATTTGAATGTCCAAAGTTGAAACATTGAGTCCAGGTGTTCTGCATTCTGCGTTGAATGGTCACGGTGACTTGAATGGTTAACTGAATGCACTCACCATGGCCATTTTGCAGATCCTAACCTGGCGAGCCTGCCTGTGAGAGTGAACTGAGCATTCACGTTTACTTGTTCCTCTAAAAAGTTATTACACATCAACGAATAGCGAGGTTGTGTTATGTATCGATGCATTAGCGTTGGTTATTTTCTTCTTTGCCACCTCTACAAAAAAGATGCATGCAGTGAATGAGGACTAGTGAACCCCTTTAACTGGAATATAACATAATCTAAGTTCGTAAAGTTCTCATATATACTTTAATTAGATTATTATTATTACTGGCAAAAGAGATGTGGCGGCCACATCAGCAGAAGAATTGAGTGCATTGCCATGCCTGTGATTGCATGCGGTCGCAGTACTGCAGCAGCATCCAGATACTGACGGTCGTCGTCGTCAGCCTCGGTGGTGCACTTCTTGGTGGCCGCAGTGTCCCGGTGTGGCTTGAACCCGTCCATACACACGCAGTGTCCAGTCAGATCGCAAGCGCTGTGCGAGTCGCTGTACTGGCATTGGGCGTGGTATGTGCATTCCCCGCCCAGGGGCGAAGCTGTAAGAGAACCAGAAAGTCTGTTGTGAGAACCTATGCGTCTCGCAGTTGCCTCGTTCGCTTTTCTAGAATGTGGATGCCAAATGCCACAAGTGGCGTGAAGTCTCTTTAATTGATTACCGATCTCGCACTAACCCAACGAAAAGCATTCTTCGGGCACCTGAATGTGCTTCTGCTCGTATCGTAATTGAACATTCCCTCCCCCTACACTCTCGTAGCCATACTGATATATCGCACGCCTGGTGCTTTGTACACCACTGCTCTTCTAAAGCCTTTTATTACTTGTTTTGTCATAGTTCATCATATGCAAGCATCGGACGTGACATCCGAAGGTCGTGGGTTCGGTTCCCACCGAAGGCAGGTTTGTCTTTTCGTCCACTTTAATTCCTTTCTACTTTCTCCAAAAATTACAATACCACAAGTAACTTCCCCTATGCTTTCCTAGGCTTCATTTTTCTGTTTGCTCATTAAGTTGTTTCTAACAAATAAGGAACGAGCCCATGACCCCTTCCCTTTCGTTATTTCATCATATGCGAGGAATACAAGAGGTTTCTGGCACCAATATTTGGGTTGCATTTACTGTGCATGTATAATTGCACTTTGCCTAGTACTATACTCAGATTTCGCTACGCGCGTGCGGTAGTGTACTGCAGCACGATGTTTCAATTTCTGAATATTACAGTCGGCTGCGTTATGTCCCAACATGATTGATTGCTACTGAGAAACAAAGAATTAGCTAAAAGCTGTGTACGTGAACCAGGCCAGTAGTTCAGACGTCACTGCCTGCCCCACCTGAAACTGTAGCGCAAGTAACGAATCATGAAACTAATTTGAATAAGTGTTTCATGATTGGCAACTCATAATAACAAGCTGCCTAGCCAGATTGTGTTATATTTGGGACGTAAATACCATGACAACAATCTGTTTAATTGGGCAAGTAACTGAAAGGACGCTAATTTCTGCAGCCCATAAAAGAAGCACGGCTAAGCGTCCGTAGGGGAAGGGGAAATGGACTGAAAGGGATAGTAGAGGAACGCTGTAGTGGAGGGATACGGAAATTTTGACCACCTGGGGTTCTTTAACGTGCACTGACATCGCACAGTACACGGGCCTCTGGCATTTTCGTCTCCATCGAAAATGCGACTGCCGCGGCCGGGATCGAACCCCTGTTTTTTGGGTGGCAGCTGAGCACCCTAACCACTACACCACCGCGGCGGGCGAAATGTTGAGGCCCGTGTACTGTGCGATGTGAGTGCACGTTAAGAACCCCGGGTGGTCCAGCCCTCCACTACTACGGCTTTTCTCTCCTTTCTATATATTTCAGTCCCTTTCCTCTACCCCTGTGGACGCTTAGCCGTGCTCCCGACATGTGCTGCAGAAATTAGCGTCCCTTCCTTAACCGAACCGCAGTCATCGCACGTGGCGGTAAACGCAAAGTGGCATGAAGCGTTCACGGCCAGACTACATGTAGAGAGACGCGCGCGGATCGTCTCCTCCGGCCCGACCGTGTTGGGGCTACCTAGACCTGTCTAGGAGGCGTCGGGTTTGCCCGTTTGCCGTATGAGCTCGGTAGCGGAAAATAACTTTGCGCCCGCATCACTGTCACATTCTTTTCCATCCTTTTAGCGACAAAAATGTCGGCAATTAATGCTTCATAACTTATTCATTCAGTATGGCGTCAAGTGTCCTGCATCTTAGCTGTAGGGTTTCTTCGCGTGGTGAAAAACAGGATACTGCACCTGGATGGCAGCTGAACTGCGCAGAGACAAATCCCTGCTTACAGACGCACTGGCCTCTTACGCAGAGCAGGTTGAAGGCATCGTGGCAATCGTCGTCGTCATTGCAAGCGTCGCCGAGCCACTGTATGCCTGCATGCGAGGACGTGTGACGACGTGTGAGCAATTGTGGGCCCTGTAAAATGGTGAGCCGCACGCACGCACGCACACACGCACACTATCGAGACAGGTTGAGGTGTGAGAGGCTGCAAAGATGTGCATTTTGGCAAAAGATGAGTTGTGATACTGCAAGAACGATAGGCGAGCATGTCGCCTGTGCATAACAAGTGTAGTAATTTATATAACGCTTTTGGGGACTAAAGGCTTATGAGACGTAAGATGGCGAGATAAACCGAGCGTATTTATTCTGTACCAGCTCGAGCACGTTATGAAGACCTATTAAGTAAGGATACCATATGATGAAAGCAATCAATCACATATCCTATAGAAGTTCGAATGAATGAATTGAAAGCGTGCAGTCTTGTGTCATTATTTGCGAAATGCACGAGTTGTTTAAAGAAACCGCCCGCCGTCATCTATCGCTGTACTTAATATCTTTTTAATCGCAATAGAAAGCGTACCACTCGAAGTGTTCAGCCTTGCAGTGGTTTCTCTTGAAAGCGAGTGAAAATTCCTAACACGGTTTTTTTTGTCTTCGAGGTCTCTCCTGCATGTGGGGAAGACACCCTCAAAAGACACCCTCAACAGCAGCAAGTGGAGCATCTACAGTGACCAGACTTTCCTAGTCATTTAGCCACTCCTCTAATAAGCTTTTCACCGCCCCGCCACGGTGGTCTAGTGGCTAAGGTACTCGGCTGCTGATCCGAGGGTCGCGGGATCGAATCCCGGCCGCGGCGGCTGCATTTCGATGGAGGCGAAATGTTGAGGCCCGTGTGCTGTGCGATGTCAGTGCACGTTAAAGAACCCCAGGTGGTCTAAATTTCCGGAGCCCTCCACTACGGCGTCTCTCATAATCAGAACTGGTTTTGGGACGTTAAACCCCACAAAACAACCAACAATAAGCTTTTCACAATCACGTTGACATCATCGTTCTGTTTCTCTCGTTCTCCCTCGCAAGTTCTCTTCATTCGGGCGTGACACGACTCGAACGACTCAGAGCGAAAAATTGCACGAAATAAAATAAAGCAGGCCAATAATCATATGTGCGCCCTCGTGATCGGCGATATATATCGGCATGACTGTGTTGTTTCTACAGGCTTCCGTATAAATGAAGCTAACAACTCGCTTAAAATAGCGCGGTGTAACTTCCAACACCATGCAACGGCTTAGGTGTTATCGACGTTTTGTCATCACCGAACAGTGGCCCGAGCAGGTTGCAGCCACATGATACCATATCTGCAGCTTCTGCGGATGTGCAGGCTCCCCTTGTTCGCGTATTTATGGACACAGCGTGCGATGCCCCATGCCCTCCTCCTGAACAACGTGTAAACAACGATCCCTGCGGCTTGCCTGGCTTGCCTCGATGGCTCACGTCTGTATGTCAGCACAGCGTAGTTGCGTGCAGAAGTATGGTTCTGTCTCAGCCGACGCACTAATCCTTGGTTAGCGACTATCTGTCCGCCTGCGGTGGTGCGTGCAAGGTGGTCTGGTCGAGGCTGCGCTATCGCGACCGATGCCGGTTGCCTTTTCAGATCGTCGTGCGTCATGGCTGACGTGAACCTGAACGGAAGCTGCCATTGAGGCCGGCGTTAAAGCAGCTTGACCACACCACCCTCGTTTGTAATTATGTATAGCACCGCACGGGCATGCTTTTATCACACATCGAAATCCTTATTCAAGAGCCGACTCCGGGACCGGACAGGAATATGAAACTGGGCCCGCTGCGGTCGCTTGATGATTAAAAAAAGAGAGAGAAAGAAATGTGTGGGCGTTCGGCGGCGCGGGAAGTGCTAAGTGCACACCGCGCACTTAATTCAACATTACTTAATGTGATCATCGTTGGAGGTTTACTGTTGGGCGCACGCACCTTCTCAAGTAAAGACCAGCGGAACATGTAGCAACAGGTAGCGCGCGGTTAAGGACCCGGACGTAGAGAACGAACATGATGCAGTACTCCACCATCATCAGTAAGCTGCCTGGTGGTACTTTCGCTGTGCTGGCAACCACGGCTTTGCAAACATACTCGCCGCAAAAAGCGCTTGTAGTGGAACGCACCTGGCCTTGGTACGAGAAGGTAGGTTTTCGAAGAAAACGGAAGCGCTGTATAGTTTTCAAGGGAACTTTTCTTTGCCGAATTATACGTATGCAGGGATCTTCGGGAGTGTTCGCACCGACCCGTATTGGTGGTCTCGAAGGCAGGGTTATATTTACTGACGCACTGCACATGTTAAAGTTGACCGCTTTCTACGCATAGTTCGCTCACTTATTCTGATACTATGGTTTTGATGAGGCTCCAGAGGAAATTCGACTGAGCCATTGAAATTGTCTTGCATGGCCGACGCCGTTGGCGACTAATAATAATTTCTGGGGTTTTACGTCTCAAAACCAGCTGTGATTATGAGAGACGCCGTAGTGGAGGGTTCCGGAAATGTTGACCACCTGAGGTTCTTTAACGTGCACTGACATCGCACAGTACACGGACCTCAACATTTCGCCTCCATCGAAATTCAGCCACCGCGGCCTGGATTCGATACCGCGACCCTCGGATCAGCAGCCGACTACCATAGCCACTAGACCACCGTAGCGGGGCGCCGTTGGCGTCTGCCAGGTATAGTCTAAACGGCTTCTATATGAAGGAGCATTTTCCCCTCGGCGCAGCCGAAGCCTGAGGGCACGTTGGAAGCAAAAGCAGGCAAACACGGCTTTCTGAAGGATTAGCCTGTCATATACTAAGAGCTGCCAATTGCCACTTGCCAAATGCCAATTGCCAATGTTGGCAATTGCCAATTGCCAACAGCCTGCGATTGCCACTACCCTATACCCTGATGCGCGCTGCAACTGCTCATGAGGCGCGCATCATGTCGTATATGCTACCACCTGTATGTTACCGTTAATTAGTATTTTTTTTTTTTTGCTTTTGAGCGCTCCCAGTTGCGTTACAGAGAGGATTCACTAGCATAATCAGTTAAAGTGTGAATGTATCATTGGTTAACGTGACCAGTTACTCCCACACTGTTTAAGGTAATTAAATGAATAACTAAAGAATGTTGTCGAGCAATTTACGTTTTTGCCAGGCTTTTGAAGTGTGTCCTTCACAGTTTTCCACGTTGTTAATCTTCCCGAGGAACCATATATTCTCTTTGCTATCGTCCATCGTTTCATTGTTTAGACAGCAGCGAGACTGAAATATATTGCTTGATGTGCGCGCAGGAGGGAAGGGCGACTGTCGTGCGAATTTCATGCAGTCTGAGCCCCCTGTAACAAGCTCAACGTTTCATTGTTGCTGCAGAAGGTGTCTTCGATAGGGACAAATGAAGAACCAAGAAAGAGAAAGAAAATATCGCCCATGGGCAGACGTGAACACCTGAAGTGAGTATCGCTATCGCGCCCATACGAAAGAGCGGTTGTATTTGCCTGTCAGGATTACATCATCTGAGCATTTACGGACGTTCTGCAGTAGTCGCTGGCAAATCAAAGATTTGAAAGCCATGACGTCTGTTGCACCTTCTCGGGTAATTAAAAGTATCGAGTACTTGTATGTAATAGTTTACTGAAAAAAAGAAAATGTAATTGAAGTGCGGCGAGCTTGAACGAATTAAAAAAAAAGTGACAGTTAAATAACAGAGCAACCAGTAAATATGATTAGATACGAATTATTTATTAAACGTAATTGACTGCGTGCAAGTTTCGTTGCATATATAACGAGGCACACAATACATTGCGTTTGCATTTGTGACATCGTTCGGGTGCTGTTTCACGGGTTACCATGCATCATTTCGTACACGGAATATTCGAAAGCGATCCCTTCGATAGCCATCACAGACTATAGTGTGCCCTTCAAATAAGAGGAGATGCACGCTTAAAGGATTGTCTGGTGTCTATATTCGCGACTGTAACCATCTGACTATATGTATAGTGTTCTCTTGAAGTAAATGTTTGACGTAATTGCGAGTAGCGCCGTCTGTATGTTGCTCATTGTTCTCAAGATGGAGGCCCCAGATTATTTTCGCTTTTATTTGCAACATTATCTTCTACAGTTTATCGTATGTGTCTACTGCGATGTGTCTAGTTTAGACGCTATTGCATGTGCAACATTTGCTGTATAGGAGGTTAACTGTACACCTACGGAGGCGTATACGCAGCGGCACGCGCCCGCATGGAGAGCCTACATTTTTAGGCTCTACTATTTATACCTCCAAGTTTTGCTCACGTCATATGTCTGATTATCTTCGAAATCCGCTTATATTTTTTGTTGGGCTCAAGGAATTGATATACTCGATCTGACAATGCCAAGAATGTCATATGTAGACTAGTATAGCTGATAAGCACTTCTGAGCGCAGCTAAGTTGTGCAAGTGCAGGTAAATCAACAAAGCAACTAGCAAAGGATATCGATATACGGTGCACGCTTAGTCGTGCAACTTATTATAAGTGGTGCGCATCAAGCTCAAGAACGACGAAACGACCACTGCGCGTGAGCTCGAGGCCACCTGGCAGCATCACGGATGTTAGCACAGTTTCTCACCGTCATCTGCATCCGCGTCATCGATGGCGTCAAGCAGCGATACGGTGACGATGATGAGCAGCCTTCCTAAAAGCTTTCCGGGCGCCATGGTCAACGACGCGGTCCTTTGCAGGCGTACGCTCCCTGCGTCAGGCACGGAGCCCGCCGCTGAAAACCGCTCGACCAGCCGCACTCGAAGTCTCCTCTCTGCAGTTGTCACTGCTGACTGGCTAAGGGCTCTATCGTCGGCGCCCGGCTGCAGAGGCTATCGGTTGCTCTTTTTTTTTTTTTTCCCGTCTTCTGTGCGACCCCGATTATCGGGACATGCGGCCGTATCTTTGTGCCGAACGCAAGATCAGACACGACCAATCTCCCTGTCTGTTGTTTTCCCTTGTTGTCCGTGGCGGTCGGAAGGCGACAAATCACCCGAGGGAACACGCAGAAAAGCGTGCGTAACCTCAGCCGCAAAAAGAACGAGGAAATAGCGTCCATTGGCTTTCCGGCTAACGAGCATGCTGCGTGGTTTATTTATTTTTTTAATATTATTATTAAAGCTGACTGAATGACTGCAAGTGCCTGCGAGAAAGGGTCATACGGAGCTATCGGCGTTGTCCTCTCTTATGTGCACATATATGTTGACACGGACAACCATGAGGGAGTGTTTTGAACGTGCTCCGTAACGCAGCGAAGCCGTTGCCACGCAAAGTACGTGTATCTGGCGCTGCGACGACGCATGCATGAGCCTACAGCCGGAGGACTCGCAGATATTGCGAATTGAATGGAGTGCTTGCTGCAACACTTGCGATCGCGATTGGTCTTTTTCTTTGCGCCAAATATCTGCAGCGCTGACTTATTTATGAAGATATGTCACGGCACTAGTTATCATAGTGCGTTGTTATATGTTGTTTGAATTGCGCTATGTTATGCGTTTATGCCAAATGGTGTTGTTTCTCTTGACCAGTGCCGATACGTGTCGCCAAACCATTATCTTGTCCGCGTTTCAGCGCACACTATGTCCAACAAAAATCTAAGAATTTTTGAGATTGGTTGAGCTTACTCGATCGCGTCACAGTATTTCCGAAATCTCCAGCTTGTCCTGGAGTTGACTGTCTGCAGGAGACATATACATCAGCTCTAGTGTCGCGAAGACCGCGTCGCGTAGAATGTTTTCTTGTTCTTTTTTCTTTTTCGACTGCCTTTGTAGAGGGGCGCTCGAGCAAACGGGCCGGCGCACCGCAGGGAGTCTTCTTGACGACGTAGTACAGAGAACGAAGACCACGTGTGTGCGTCGCGGCCAGTTTCCGGAAAGCGTTGTTTGTATTAGTTTTGTGGCGAGGCCGGATGCACGCGATCATAAAAGCTCGGGGAACATCGTTATCTTCGACCTGCCTGACCGGTCCGTGTAAGCCGTTTTCCTATTGGTGGGAGGCAGTGGTGCTCCGAGAGGTTCGTGTTGCCGTGGATGCTGAAAAGTGCTATTTAAGCGGCGACACTGGCCTTTTTTTGAGAGCGGACTAGGGGACCATGACGCTCGGAAACCACCGGGGACCAGTCCGGCAGGCCGACGGGGTATGATACCATTTTCTATGTCGTATAATTTTGGCCCTGTGTGTTATCTAACTTCAAGTTGTCTTAGCTAAATAAACCCCCCAATGAGTGCACTCCCAATGCATTGTGTCGACTCCTCATCGCTTGCCTGCACGGAGTGGCTCCCACGCCTCTTCGTCTTCCTGACCTTCCGATGCGTCTAACATTAACGGCCCCGACGTTTCGCTACAAAGTGGTGGAGGTTGCTCGGTAGCGATATTCCCGCTCTAAAGCTATGCCCCGAGTCAACAAGCATAAGCAAACTACTTCGGGCTGCTCCACTATGACGGAACTCCCTTCCTTTCTCTCTGCTATGGCTACCCCCCAAGCAAAACCTTTTGTCGGACCGCCAGTCTTTAGAGGCGCGCCAGAGGAATCTGTTTCCGAGTGGCTACTTTGCTACGAACATGTCGCGTCGCTGAACAACTGGGACCAAGCCACGAAAGTTGCATTTTGGGTTTTTTGTGAAATTTTTTGCGAAAGTATTGGGTTTTTTGTGAAATTTTGACTCGATCAGAAGTCGCACAACATGCGTTTTCCCGCATCGTAGAGCATTCCTCTACTTATTGCGCGCCTTCCTGAATAAAAATACGGTCTCTCAAAATCTTGCCCAAAATGCCAAAGAAGGTAAGACTATAGTCTTGGGTCTTTTGTGAAATTTTGACTCGATCAGAAGTCACACAAAATGCGTTTTCCCGCATCGTAGAGCATTCCTCTACATATTGCGCGCCTTCCTCAATAAAAATACGGTCTCTCAAAATTTTGCCAAAAATGCCAAAAAAGGTAAGACTAGCATTGGGTTTTTTGTGAAATATTGACTCGTTCAGAAGTCGTTCTAAATACGTTTGGCCGCATCGTAGAGCATTCCTCTACTTATTGCGGGCCTTCCTGAATAAAAATACGGTCTCTCAAAATCTTGCCCAAAATGCCAAAAAAGGTAAGACTATATAGTCTTGGGTTTGTTGTGAAATTTTGACTCG